>SKCR01049515.1:0-373610 GCA_019454045.1 Zanthoxylum bungeanum | reverse complement strand
CAGAACCTTAAGGTGATATCCTGAACCCTACACCACCAAGCCACACTCCAAGACAGGGAGAGATAATATCACACATAAGATTCTAACATGTAAGGTCTATGAGTCATCTCATAAACAATAGTTTAATACAACATAAATAATTATTCATTCATAATTCAATGAATCCGTTCATAGAACAAAAAATAAATAAATAAAGAGCCTCGAGTTAATAAGAATTAAAAAAAAAATGACTCAAGAAAAAATTGTCACGGACTTCATTGGAGAATTCAGACTTAACCATTAATTGAGTAGCATTGGGAATGATGAAACTTGTGAATAAAGAAGATTACATTGGAAATGAATTTTAATGATTTATTGGATGGGATTGAAGAATAAATTTAGGAACTAAATTATTCTTTCATTTGGAGAAGTCATTAACTAACCTTACAATTGAAATGGTAAATATTCACCTGCAAAAATTTTATTTTATTAGATTGATTAATTTGATGATCTGATATAGGATAAGGGCAAAATAAAATAAAAGATATCGAAAGTATCTCTAAATAGAATAACATTGAGATAGATTTTCGACCCGTAGACTCATAATATCAATGACTTAGATTTCAAAATTTAAATTTAAATTGAAATAACCAAATGTGGTCATTGAGATATATAATTCATGATTTTTGGCTTTTTTGGAACATTTAAAATAAAAATATATTATTTACTTCCCTCAATCCCTCAGTCTACAACACACCTTGGGTACTCACAAAAGATAAGAAGATTTTAAGTGTGAGTTTCTAACCCCAAGTATATCAAACTCACTAAGATAATATGAATGTGTAGTATGTGAGCTTTGATTATAGTGAGAATGTATAATAAAGAAGGTTTAAGACACTCTCAATGTTTTTGCTTTTAAAGAAATGTAGACAGTGCAAGATCTTGGTAAAAACGAAATTATGGCTTAATTTATAATGAAAGTGAAAACTACCACAGCTCTTTGTCCTGAGACCGGTATGCCGGTCTACAGGGGCCCGATATGCTGGTCTTGCAATTCAAATATCTATATGACCATTGAAGATTACAGCGCACCAACAAAATTATTGACCGATATGGTAGCCGGTATGTCGGTTAGTTAGCCGGTATGTGGACTAGTATGTTATGTCCCGATTCTAGTAGTTATGCAAACTCTAGACTGATCGATATAGAGTAGTCTGGTTTCAGAGAGCATGCAAAACTGTCCAAGGCAGAGTAGAGTCACTTGTATGCCGGTATCAGAGACCGGTATGTCGGTCTCAGTGTAAAAACTCAGGATTTGAAGATTTAAATATATTTTGCACATGACTTTATTGCATCTATATGAATTTTCATGAGTCCTATGAGCTTAAAGTCCATAAATTATTGACTCACTTACATTGAGAGCCCTAAGATATAAGACTATACTAGATTTTCTTCATTAAGCTTTTGAGTCTTCATATCTATTTGCTTCAATATCTTTTTGTAATACTTGCGAATGCACGTCGAAGTCCTAACTTGCATCATCAAAATCGTTCATTGAATATTATGTTGCTTACAATCTTCTCATTTTTTATGATGACAACTTTTACAACTTGTGAGTTTTTAGAGTTCTAAATTTGTTGACGATTATAGCTCCCCCTCTGTGAAGACCTCAAGTTTGTCCTGGCAGAGGAATGTCCTCCCAATCCAGCCAAAAATTCTGGCCAAGCTGTGTGCGATGCTGTAATGACCAGTAGTTTTTACTACTGTATACGATTGTACTATTACATACAGGACAAAGACACATAAAAATAAGTTATGTTGAGACTCAAAATACTCATGGAATGACTTTAGGGACGATCAGAGAATTTCCTCGAAGTCTCGGGATGAGACTGTACAGTGTCCCTTTGGACAGCCTATGGTATTTTGGGCGTAACTTTTCGTATGAACTCTGATTTTTATGAATTTTATATTGTCAGAAATTTGATATTGAGACCCACAACTTCTGCGTTGAATATTTTCCCAAATTCAGATCAGAAACTGGTCAAAAACGTAAGTCAAAATTCAGATGAATAGTGAATTCGAGGTTAAATGGAGAAATCTCAAACTTTCTAGAATTTTCTACACTTTTTTCCATATTTCCAAATATCATATAACCCCCCACTATATAAATGGTTCACTATTCACTCATCATAAAATTTGGAAACAAAGAGAAGGAAGAAACGTGAGGGAAAGAGAGGGAAAGAAGAAGAAGAAAGAAGATGAGAGGAAGAAAAAGAGAAAAAAAGAAGGAAGATGAGAAGAGAGAGAGAAGCAAATGAGCCTTGGTATTCATGGAACTTAATGGAAGAGATGAAGATCCAACAAAAAAATAAGGTAATAAAACTAAACCCAAATTCTAAGTTATGAGATTTTTGACAAATTGATGATATGGATGTTGTAGAGGTATGATTATGTGTTGCATATTAGTGATTAATTAGTAAAGAGATGAGTTATGGAGAATGTTGAGTTTGAAGAGTTTTAAAGTTTGATTTAAGAATAATGAATTTATGATTAAATAAGTAATTAATGATGATAAAATGATAGTTTAGTATGTGTAGAATTGATATGAAGTGATGTATGGTGTATTTGATTGATTACATTTGCATTGGGGATGAAATTGGGTAAAAATCGCATAAGGAAAGAAAATACAGAAAACTAGGAAGCTGGTCTGCGTCGCGACGCAGGAAGACCCTTACGTCGTGACGCGTGCTCGAATTATGGACAGTTTCTGGGTGATGCGCGTCGTGACGCGCATGACCCTTACGTCGCGACGCCAAGACAAAATTCGGCCAAATTGATTTTAAACCATTCTAGTTCCACCTCAGCGTATTAGAAACCACCCTTAAGATCTCGAATCAGTTATTATGCTCACAATACATTCTAGTACAACATGATATACTGAATTACGACTTTACATATTTAAAACTAGTGGTTTAGCCTAGTTCTAGAATTCATCTCTTAGCTTTTAGTCTGATCAAGCTATCACCTTTAGACCATTGTAGGAATTGCGATCTCCTTCGACAAAGCAGTATAGTTCCAGCCAGTTTCCAATCACTGTGAGTGGACACCTCTTTCTTTAAGTCGATTTCATTTATTGATTTATTTATTCTTTATAAGTTCAGACTTACTTTTTCCATCACATAGGGCGATAGCCTTTATTCATTTACAGTTATTTTTCAGATGATAATGATTTAGAAAAGAGATATTTCCAGTATGATTTTTTTTTTATGTTTTTCGGGGCATGAGGGAAAAACTCACCCTAGTATGTAACTTGAGACAGTATGGAATTGACGGTTATAGAGACATGTGCACATGTAGAGGACTATGGGGACGGCGATACGTAACGCCCATAGATCCTAGTTTCAGAGCCAGGATGACGGCATAGGTTCGTGTACCTGGACTCTAGTTCAGAGCTTGAGTGGTAACATAGATACACACCCCCAGTTCTAGTTTGTGACTTGGGGGACGACGATACGTAACGCCCAAGACCACCAGTTTCAGAGACAGTAGTGGCATGTTTTGGGGGATGGCGATACGTAATGCCCCAAAGTCATGGATTTGCACTGCTGGCTACAGTAAAGGGTATGGGGGGACGACGATACGTAACACCCTCATACGTCAAGTTTTTCAGACAGAGACACAGTTTTCAGAAAGATATTTCAGTTTTCAGTTACAGTTTTCAAAAGAGCTTTTAGAAAAGAAAGTTTTTCGAAACCACAGTTTTATAAGAGAATTTTAGAAAGAAGTTCAGAGTTTTAAAACAAAAACCAGTTTTTCTTATAAAGTTATTTTATGAGCTTTCAATTTTAGGACCAGATATTATTATAACAGTTTTTCATTTTTAGTCCACTCACTTAGATCGTATAACGATCTAACCCCCACTCCAGTCTTTATGTTTTGCAGGTTTTCTTGGAGGATGAGCTCGGAAGTACGGATACAGATGGCAGTCACTAGTGGGTCTGAGTCCACCAGTTCAGAGTCAGAGAGTATAAGAATTCAGTCAGAGTAAAAGTTCAGTCAAGTCAAACAAAGTTTAGTTTCATAAAAATGTATAAGTAAAATTGTATTTCAGTACTAAGTGTTGAGTCGAAATGTATGTAACATTAAGTTTATGAGAATTTGTAATTTATGTTAATAAGTTTGGGCAATGGTCTAATGTTCAGGTTATAGTTAAATTAAGACAATAGCAAAGTATACAGTTAGTATGTCAGAGGCTGAGGGGAATAATATGGCCTATTCCCCGCCGGTAATATCTCCGAATCGGGGATGTTACATATGCCTACTAGAAATGGGTCACAGCCATTGAGAAAGCCCGCTGCTACTTGCTAGCAGGGATGTTCGAGGTTCTTACTGCAAAACATGAGCCTATGGCTACAACATCTTGGATGATGGAGTTATTGCATGGGCATCTTCGGGCATGCTTCGGAGCTATAATGTCATGAGGCTGTGGTCTCAGTGATGATTGCTAGAATAAATGAATGGACATCAATACGAGAGCATGTCTTGAGGATGATTACCTATCTCAACACGGATAAAACTCATGGAGTTCGTATTGACGAACGTAGCTAGGTGATCATGATCATGGAAACTCTTTCGAAGAGTTTCCTGCTGTTTAAAAAAAACTATGTTATGAACAAGTTGTCTTTTACTTTGACTCAACTACTTAATGAGCTCACCCATTACGAGTCAATGCTGGTGGATCCTCATAAGCCCAATGGAGAGGTAAATATTGCCGAATTTTCTAAATCTGCAAAGAAAAATAAGAAAAATATTGGGAAGACTATGTCAAAGCTGATGAAGAAGAACAAGAAAAGCTTCAAGGATGCCAAGCCCAAAGGAAAGTGTTTCCATTGCAACTAGGATGGGCATTGGAAAATGAACTGTCTTAAATATCTTGCTGAGCTGAAGGAGTAGAAGGCCACATGTAAATATGATTTACTTGTCATCGAATCTCTTTTAGTGGAGGATGATAAATCCGTATGGATTGTTGATTCTGGAGCCACTAACCATGTCTGTTCTTCTTTGCAGCTGCTTGATTCATGGAACGACCTTGTTGAAGGTGACTACACCATGAGGGTCGGGACAAGGGATTTCGTTTCAGCAAGAGCATTGAGAGTCTTTAGTTTAAACTTTTTAAATAATAGTTATTTATGTTTAAATAATGTGTTATTTATTCCTGATTTTTGTAAGAATTTGATTTCTGTTTCTAAACTTTTGGATGATGGTTATTCTATTTTATTTAATAATAATTTGGTTATTATTGGTAGAAATGGATCAACTATATGCACAAGAAACTCAAAAAATAATTTATGTGTTAAGACCGTTAACATATAATTCACTGATCAACACTGAAATATTTAAGGTTGAAAAACCTAAAATAAAACAGTAAAAGATTTCTCACGATGACACATATATGTGGCATCTTAGACTTGGTCATATTAGTATTGACCAGATAGATAGATTGATAAAGAATGGAGCTTTAAACCAGTTAAAGCTTGGAACTTTACCAATTTGAGAATCTTGCCTAGAAGACAAGATGACTAATGGACCTTTTACTGGAAAAGGTATAAGAGCCAGTCAACCACTTGAGGTGATATATTCGGACGTTTGTGAACCGATGAATGTAAGAGCCCGAACAGGTTATGACTTTGTCATATTTATTCACGATTATTCTAGATATGTGTATGTTTACCTAATGCAGCATAAGTCAGATACTTTTGAAAAGTTCAAATAGTATCGTGTTGAGGTTGAGAACCAATGAGGTAAGACGATCAAAGCTCTACGATCAGATTATGAGAAGAATACATTTATAGAGATTTCGAGGAATTCTTAGTTGAGCATGGGATAATATCCCATCTCACATCACCTGGAACACCACATCAGAATGATGTTGCAAAGAGGAGAAATCGGACCTTACTAGACATGATAAGATCTATGTTTAGTTACAGTTCACTTCCTAGTTCATTTTGGAATAATAATGTATATCCTTAATGTAGTTCGCTGTAAGTCTATTCCAAAGACTCCCTTAGAGTTATGGTGTGGTCGTAAAGCTAGTTTACGACATTTCCGCTTACGGGAGTGTCCAACACATGTGATGAAGAATAAGACTACTAAGTCACAAGTGTGTATATTTGTACGTTATCATAAAGAGACTAGGGGTGGGTTCTTTTATAATCCTGAAGATAATAAAGTGTGTGTGTCGACAAACGCTACGTTTCTTGAGGAGGACTATATAAGTGAGTTCAAATCTCGAAGTAAAGTGTTACTCGAGGAGTTACTAGCTGGTTCGACCGGCACACCATCGTCAACAACAGTTGACAGAAACATAGCACCTTCAACATCTGAGAGTCGTATGCAAATATGTCAGAATAATCTGTCACCTAGACGTAGTGGGAGGGTTGTGCGACAACCTGATCGCTATCTAGAAGTTGGAGAGGCACAAGTTGTCGCATCCAGTGATGGTATAGATGATCCATTGACCTATCTTAATGTAATAGATGATTCTGATAAAGAGGAATGGCTCAAAGCTGTGAACCTCGAGATGAAGTCAATGTACTCCAACTCAGTGTGTGAACTTGTAGACCAACTTGATAGGGTAAAACCCATAGGTTGCAAGTGGATCTACAAGAGAAAGAGGGGAGCAGATGGGAAGGTACAGATCTTCAAGGCTAGGCTAGTGGCCAATGGTTATACCTAGAAAGAGGGAGTTGACTATGAGAAGAATTTCTCACCAGTAGCCATGCTTAAATCCATCTGCACTCTTCTCTCCATTGTCGCATATTATGACTATGAGATTTGGCAGATGGACGTCAAGACTGCATTCTTGAATGGAAATCTTGATGAGTGTATCTATATGGTACAACCAGAGGGGTTCATAGCCCAAGGTCAAGAGCAAAGGTTTGCAAGCTGCAAAGGTCCATTTATGGACTTAAGCAAGCATCTCGATCTTGGAATATAAGATTTGATACCACGATCAAATCTTATATTTTTGAGTAGAACGTTGAAGAGCCTTGTGTATACAAGCGCGTCATTGATGAAAAGGTGATTTTTCTCATTTTGTACGTCGATGATATTTAACTCATTAAGAATATTGTAAGAATATTATCGGAATTGAAAACCTGGCTAGCTAAATAATTCCAAATGAAAGATTTGGGAGAGGCCAGTTATGTACTTGAGATCTGAATTCTTCGAGATTGCAAGAGACGATTGTTAGCTATGTTGCAAGCATCATATATCGACAAGATCCTTATGCGATTTGAGATGCAGAATTCCAAGAAATGCAATTTGCCTCATCGACATGGAATTTATTTGTCGAATAATCCCTCTCCTAAGACACCTCAAAGAGTTGAGTAAATGAGACATATCTCATATGCCTCAGCAGTAGGTAGTCTCATGTATGCTATGTTATGTACGAGTCTAGACATCTGTTTTGCCGTGGGAGTAGTCAGTAGGTTTCAATTTAACCCATGATTATATCATTGAGTGCCTGTGAAACATATTCTCAAGTATCTTAAGATAATGAGAAATTATATGCTTGTATATTTTGGTGAGGATATGATCATCAGGGGATATACAGACTCTGATTTTCAGACGGACAATATCTGGATCAGTGTTTACCCTAAGTGGTGGGGCCATTGTGTGGATGAGCATAAAGTAATCTTGTATTGCTGACTATATCATGGAGGCTGAGTATGTAGAAGCTTACGAAGCAGTCTAGCTCCGAAAATTTTTGGGAGATTTGAAAGTTGTTCCAGATATGGATAAACCACTCACACTTTATCGTGATAATAGTGAGACAATGGTGAATTCCAAAGAACCAAGAAGCCACAAAAGGGGAAAAAATATAGAGAGAAAACATCATCTCATCAGGGAAATAGTGCAGAGAGAAGAGATTTATGTCACGAAGATTGCATTTTCGGAGAACCTGGCCGATCCGTTTACAAACACCTTGTCGGCTAAAGTGTTTGATGGTCACCTAAAGAGTCTAGGATTACATGACATGTCCCATTTGCTCTAGTGCAAGTGGGAGATTATTGGGATATATGCCCTAGAGCTTCATGTAAAAGAATGGCGTTCATGTTACTTTCCACTTAACATAATTTTATCTCTTAATTTGTCATTATAGAGAATAACAATAATTGGAGAAATCATGACAGAAATAAAATAAAATGAACATGCATTTAATATACATTCATCGCATATTAAAATTATCAAATATTTAGGCATAAAATTAAACATGATGCATGAACCATGTAAAATGAATTGGAAACCTAAGAGAATTATTATACCACAAAAATCTATCATCCCACAAAAAAGTGCCGCCGTAGGGTAGGTCAAGTATTGCATGATAGATAGAGACAATCTCAATTGATTAATATATATGAGAATAACTTTTATTCTTATATCAACCAACCACCGTTTGATTTGATCAAAGAATTTCGATTAACATTTAATCATTCATTCGTGAGTGTAACATGTTGTTTCAGAACAATATGTTACACTTTATAGTAAGTGCCGCTGTAAGGTAGGTCAGTTCAACAAATACATCTAGAGTTCTTATCCTCTCGGAATCCAAACTTGATATTTACCCAAAAAGGAGACCATCTGTAGGGGTATGAAAACAAAACCGTCTCGAGGCGCCTTTTGAATCTAACGTTTTCGGACTAACAACGGAGATCGCGAGATATGTTGTCGTATATCTCTCTCTCTCTCTCACTATTTTAAGTTTAAAGTTTCTACTTAAAATATCTAATATTTTAATTCACTAGTGTCTATAAATACATGTGCGGCTAAAATATTACTCTATATAACACTAGTGTATAATTAGTTCTAACCAATTTTAACTCTTAAACTTTTATACACTAATTCTCATTAATCTCAACTAATATTTTACTTAATTAAAATAATTTAATTAAATTTGGGTTAGTGACCTAATTATTTTAACACTTAAAATTTTAGTCCATTAACAAGTTTAAAATTTAAAATTCAACAAATGAACAAAATTTTAATTAAACTATTTAATTAATATAAACGCGTTATAAATTCCAATGGTACGTGGAATTGTGTCCCAAGTGCAGACCACACTATCATCCATTCAGAATCGGCTATGTAATTTACGTTCGGGTTTTCATCCGATATACCAATGGAAAACATGATGCACTTAAAAAGCCTATAATTATTAAATTTTTGAATTTTAAATTTTAAACCATTAAACCAATTAATTTATTTTCATGCATATCATATTCCAATTTAACTCTTTTAAATTTCATAAAATCATATTTTATGACTAGAATATCCATGCATCTAAAACATGTTATGGCATGTGAAAATGCAAGAGTATGCACCCTAAGCTATATGACATGTTGTTCAAATATTTTGAAATAAACATACATACGACATAAAAAAAAATTACATTGACCGGACTCTTAATTTTCTTATAATAATCTAATTAGTGCAAAATATTTGAAGGCACCTATTGGTACAACACTTGAAAAAATGGTCTTATGACCGTACATTCCCAAAACCAAGAAACAACATAAAAATAAGAGCTGGATTTACGATCAGTGCAACACATTCATCTCATGAATCTAAATCGAACATTCATCACATGAACATTAAAATATGTATACTCATCACAATATGCATACAATCAATTTATATCTCATATAAATCATTAAAAATAAAAACTTTTAATAAAAAAAGAGAAGGGTTAAGAACACTTTTCAACCTCGCTCTTGATGCCAATTGTAGGAACCGATTTCCAAGCGCAGCGGAAGCAGCTTAGGCACCAAGATCGGCCTTGAAATTTTTTTATGGCTTCTCCATTTGATGGCCGAATCTGACTAGTTCCTAGTCTGATGTTTTACTTCTTTTTTTTAACAATTTTTCAACCTCGGAATAGCCCCCGAACAGTATCTCAGATCTGAACCGTTTTTCACCCAAAGTGTGTGCACTGCTCGCTCAAATCAGTCCCTGGAATGCGTGTGGTGAAGAGCAGTGTTTCAGGTCTGATTTTTCTCACCAAAACAACCCCATAACACACCTAGAAACACCATTTTGTATATCAAAAATATTCTGGACAAAACACAAAATAAATCGAGCCATAAACACAATAATGAATGGTGGTAGTGAGCAAAAGTTTTGCTCACTGCCATGTGTATACAAGAAAAGGAAGAAGATGATTTTGATCCAACTCCGAATGGTCTTCCGTGCTACGTCTCACAACCAACAAAAACTAATGTGGGCTAGATTCACAAGAATAAAATCTCTAAACACTTTAGAGATTAAACTAGGATTTGTCACACACTAATTTTTTTTTCTTTTTCTTGTTTTCTTTTTTCTTCAACTTTTGAGAGAATTTTAGAAAACAAGAAGGTGGCTAGGGTTTGAATCACTTTGACTTTCCAAAAGAAAAACCTATTTTTCTTTGGTTTCAAAAAAAAAAAAATTTATTCTTACCCTAATGTTCGGCCAACCCTTGGTTTTTGGTAACAACCAAAATTAATTTTATTCTCAATAAATACATTAAAGTGTTACCAAGTAAAAGGTTGTAACACCAAATTGATAATAATGTGTTTTTTTTAAAAAAAATATTATTACCATATATATATATTGTTTGACAATTATGACCCATAGCGTCACTATTTGTAAAAGACATTGTGGTTTTTGTACAAATTAACTATGTGACAATGGAAATTGCATTTTATCATTTTGTAATTTGATTACTTAAATATATAAATGATAAAAGTCCCTATGATTAGTTCCAGATTATAAGATATGAGACAATATCAATCCATAAAGGTTTAATAATTAAATATCCCTAGTCGTAGTATTATCGAGACTGGACATCGATAATGCGGAATAGACTAGTATTGCACTTGTGCGTGTTATGGAAGCGTAACAGCATAGTTCTCATATATTTAAGTATTGGATACTTATGAAAGTGCGATAGGAGGTTGTGTTTACCGATGGTACGGAAACAGCTTCGCTTTGGATAGACCCCGCGAAATCCCATTGGTAGTATGACTATGTGTTTATGGGAATCCGCATCAGGGTAGGTGTATTTGGTCTTAACCTGAGACTTGCATCGCTAGTACTTGCGACAATCAATACGCTTTGGTTTTGGTCGTCCGGGACTTTAACAGGTTCTGTGTACGCCTCTTCTGGGTTTATTGAGAATCGTAGTGTATTGGATGTGATGTCAAGATGGAAGTATCACTTCAGTCATATGGAGATAATGATCACACAGGGATACAAAACTGATGCTCTAATGTGTTGCAACCATCAGGATAATATGACTAGGTCATGATTACCCGATTAAAGAGACTAGTTGCTTGTGATCCGATATATGCTTCGTACGGGGCAGACACTTTTCCAGCCCCAGGCCTTGCATGTGACATCAGATACTGGATCATAATACATAATACTACGTATACTATGCCTGACATAGATTATATATTCCTTTAGAATATTTCTGGAGAATTGGGTAGGCACGGTGCTTTGCTAGAAGCCAACCATATCTCGTAAATCGGTAAAAATGTAGTACGAGGTACGTACGTGTTCGGATAGTCCGACGACCGGATTTACTGCCAAGGGATCTCATGGGTCGCTTCCCGAAGATTCACCGATGACGTATGATTTGAACATAATTAATCTGGGATTAATTACGGAGAGATTTTATCTGGGATAAAATGCTATTTGAAGAGAGAGAATGATTAATTTGGAATTAATCGATAAAATGATATATTCGATATATTAAACGAAATTAGATATCGACGCGGAATTAAAATTGTATTTTAATTTGGGCTAACGAATTGATTTAGAATTAATTCGCGAGCGACGTGAATAGTAATTTTGCTAGGCATAATTATTTAATTAAATTTGATTTAATTACGTCTCAACGGAAAGTTCATTAATTCGGAATTAACGAACCCGAGCCAGTAATGTGTTTGCGGGCCCACTCGTATTTTGAATTAAAGTGGCGCCCACAAGTCACATCGCAATTCATATCGCCAGTCACTTTAGTGATGGAAGTCAAGTCATATTTTTTGTGATTGACATCCAGTCACTATTCATGATGGGAGTAGTTGGAAGCCTTTAATGCTTTTTTCCCTCCAAATTTGATTTAGCCTTTTTGGAAAAGGATGTACCAAATTTTGGCTTTGACTTTTCATAAGTGTAATTGGTTTTAGAAATCAAATATACCAAAAGCAAAAGTCTCTATTCCTTCCTCTCATTTGGCCGAATACTACAAGGCATTTAGGGAAATTTTTGTTGCAAATATTTCCTTATGCTAGCACATTAAAGAATCATTCAAGGTGATAGGGAAACCAATCATTGAGCTTGGAATCAACAACAAAGCTTGGAGCTTGGATTTCAATTCAAAGAATGACCTTGGCCGAAACTTCAAGGAAGAATTTTTTGTGTTCAACGCATCCAAAATCAGATCTTTGTAAGTATGTTTCCGACATTCTTACTTTCATATTCACATGATTTCATTGCTTTATATGATCTTGGGAATGTCTTAGAGACCAACAATGGTATCATGAGCCTTGATGAGCATGAAATTGAAGTTAGGGTTTCTAGACTAAAATTTGGGTAAATTTGATTTGAGCATGTTTTAATCAAATTGTTTGTTTGAGTATGCTTGTATGTTAATAACTTGGAGTTATACATGATAAATTTGAAGAAAATTTAATTGGATTAATTTTGCCCAAAATGCTAGACTTGGCCGAATACTATATGCCCTAAAAGTCATGGTATTTTTTGTTCTTTTGATCATTGTATGAGTTTAAAGACTTGGGAAATATTGATTTGAGATTCAATCAGATTGATATTGGAATCGGATATAAAATCCCTACTAATGCCGTGAGCTTTAAGCATGGAATGAGATGATTTTTGTTTCAATAATGTTGGACATGTATTGATGATGGATAAGCTTGATTAATTGATTAAATTGATATTTTGGAAATGTTAATTTAGATAATTAATTAATGTAATACACTTTAATTAATTAAATTATGAAATTTGGAATTTTAGAATTTAATAAATTGGGCTTAATTGTTGTATTTGGGCCTAATGGGCTTGGTTGGGCCAAGTTGGTTTAGGTCAATTGGATTGGATCCAAATTGGGCCTAAACCATTCCATTAAGTCCAAATATAACAAATGGGCCTTTTATGTTTAATTGGGCCTAATGGGCCGAAAATTGATTTCTTGACAAATAAGGTGATTCCTTAATTGGGCTTTGGTATTTGGGTTTGACCCATATTGACCAAAGTCCATGCCTTAAGAAATTAATTGAAAGCCCATTGGACTTTAATTAAATGACATTGGATGTTAATTGGGCTTTGAGACCCATTTAGATTAGATTTGGAATCTAAGTCGTAAAGGCGCATTAACAGTGTAATTATTTAATTTGGAATTAAATATAGAATTAGTATTGAATACGAATTAAATTAGATTTAAATTGTAGTTCGATATAATTCAAGAATTCGTACTTTGAGTACTTATTCTTAAACGAGTTGGACTTGCGCAAATCAAATCAAATCGTTGTTTGAACATTGGATGATTACTTTATTCAAAGATTAATTAATTGGATTAGATTGATTGAATAACATGCTTTGTGTGAATACATGGACGTGTTAAATAAATAATGTATATCAGATGGATATTAGAAGGGAAATGGTAATTTTAGAAATTGTTGTAAATTTAGAATTTATTAAATTGGACATGCGTGTCCAGCCTTATCTCTCTCGATTCTTTGTAATTCTCTTCTCACCTAATTCCCCTCAATGTTAATGAGGTTTCTTTAATTGTATTATGTAATTGGGTAGAAGTTAGAATAGTGCTAGCCGGGGAGAGGAATGGAGTGATTTGTTCTAGGAACAATCTGTGAGATATCCATCCGCATATCATTATTAATTTATTTACCGCGCCTTATTATGCTTTTAGAATGCATGCTTAAGGGTGTATGATGAGACCTAATCAAAGATAATAAATTGGTTGCCGATTTACTCGAAAAACCCTCAACAAATATTACGTGTTTTCCCTCCATTAAGTGATTTTTACTCAAGATCCAAGATTGGCATGGTTTGTTGGCCAAAGTCAAGACCTTTGTCCATCGCGGATGTGTTTGAATCATGAAGGCTTTGTTCCATATCGTATGTCTTGTCCAAGTTGTGATTATTTTGGCCAAAGTCAAGATCACTTATTGTCCATTGACATCGATTACGAAGCTTTCCAAAGTCAATGGGTTCCGCTTAACTGGAATCATTAAGCTTGTTGTGCCAAAGCCAAGACTTAGTTGATTCAGAGGAAAAAGGTTAGGAATATATATTGGATATATTGGCATATATATTGTATATATGTTTTGGACTTGGAGGTCCACCTACCGGATCTAGGAATTGGATGAGATCCAATTGATCTTAGAGATCTACCTAGTTAAATATCATACAGCTTGTTTGACAAAGTCAAGGTTGTATGTTATTTAACGGGATCCTAGCCCACTAGGAAACTAGGTTTCCTGAGTACTCAACAGAGAGTTAGAGGCTTGCCGAAAAATAGTGGGAGGCTAGTATTAAATTTTCAATTTCGTTCAAATACTTAGCTTTACGCGCTTTCAAATTATTTCGTCAATTATTTTTATTAGTTGGACTAATATTTTATTATTTTTCTTGTAACAGTTAGACTGTACCATACATCGTAATCGAATAGTTGGACTATTACAGTTAAGATGACAGGAAAGTTAAGCATTAGGGATATTGTCATGGGCGATTATGTCTTTAATGGCACAAACTTTCAAGACTGAGATATGAATCTCAGAATTGTTCTGGGATCCGAGAAGTTGGTCTACACTAAGAGAGACCTCTTGGCCCTATGCCCCAACCTGATCAGTTGCTTGAGCTAGAGCTTTGGAAGACTCATAGCGATGACAATGAGACTGCTCAATCGGTAATGCTTGGTGCTATGACTCCGCAATTCCGTCGTCAAATCAAGGGATTGGATCCCTATGAGATGATGACGAAGTTGCATGATCTTCACCGATCTAATCTTAGATCGTAAAGATATGAGTTGCAGAAGAAGCTCTTCCGCACTCGCATTCAGAGGGTACGTATGTTGATCACCATATGTCACAGATGATTGCTGACATTGAGCAGCTCGGACAGATGGGCATCGTCTTCGAGGCTGAGACTTCAGTAGATTTGATCTTACAGTCTCTCCCGACACTTGGAGTGGGTTCATCATGAACTACAATATGTTGAACCAAGACCAAAATCTTGGAGAGTTGATGTCCACTCTGCTTGAAGCAGAAAAAGAGCTCCTAAAGGGCAAGAAGCGCGAGGCGCTCTTCGCTTCAACATCTCAGAGTCCGAGGGCTTGGCCCAAGGTGACTGAAGGTGTAGAAGAAGAAGAAGAAAAAAAAAGGGCAAAACCAAATCGTCAAAACCTTCTGGGAAGGGTAAGGACAAATCCCAAGATGTATGTATGCAGTGCGGGAAGCAGGGTCATTGGAAGCATGACTTCCGCGAGTACAAGGCACACATGAAGGAAATCAAAGCGGGCAATGCACCGGCTTCATGTATATTTGTTATAGAAATAAAATGTCTACTACTAGTTTTAAAAATTGGATTTTTGATTCTGGTTGTGGTACTCATATATGTACTGATGTGCAGGATCTGCAGATTAGCAGGAGACTAGCCTCATGAGAGATTGACCTCCGCGTTGGAAATGGGACACGGGTCACCGTTTTGGCCGTTGGCACTTTTGTTTTGGAACTGCCCTCGGGGCATGTACTTAAACTTACAGACTGTTATTATGTACCTAGTTTGACTAGGAATATTATTTCTGTATCTATGTTAGCCCAATGTGGATACACTTTTTTATTTAGAAACACTGGGTGTTTTATGTATAAAAATGATATGGAAATTTGCACTGCTGATGTAAATAATGGTCTTTATATTTTGAATATGAATCAATCTCAAACATATAATGTAACAAACAAAAGGCTTAAAGTAAGTAACAAAGATGAAACTTACATGTGGCATTGTCGTCTGTGACACATAAACAAGACACGTATATCCACACTTTCGAAGAGGTGGGTACTTGGACGGATTTGATCCAAATTCCTATGACGTATGCGAATCTTGTTTATTAAGCAAGATGCCTAAATCACCTTTTAGCTGTAAATATGCACGTGTCACCGAACTGTTAGCCCTTGTTCATAGTGACGTTTGTGGGCCCATGTCTAGCCAGGCTAGAGGTGGATATGAATACTTCGTAACTTTTATGGATGATGCATCGCATTATGGTTATGTGTATCTTATGAGACACAAGTCAGAAACCTTTGAGAAATTCAAAGAGTTTAAACACAAAGTAGAAAAATAGATTGGTAAAAGTATTAAGATATTACGATCGGACCGTGGTGGCGAATACTTGAGCAATGAGTTTCTTGATTACTTGAAAGAATATGGTATTCTTTCACATTGGACTCCTCCAGGAACACCGCAATTAAACGGTGTGTCCGAACGGAGAAACCAAACTTGTTAGACATGGTAAGGTCTATGATGAGTCGCACATAGCTACCTATTTCCTTTTGGGGATACATTGAACAGTGCAATACTTATTTTGAATAAGGTTCCGTCAAAGTCTGTTCAACAGACTCCGTATGAAATATGGACAGGAAAGAAACCAGGTTTCTCATTCTTGAAGATTTGGGGTTGCTGGGCATACATCAAACGTTTGGAAGGTACCAAACTTGAACCCAAATCAGATAAATGTCTATTTTTAGGATATCCTAGGGAAACCAAAGGATATTACTTCTATCACCCACAAGAGAACAAATTATTTGTTGCTCTACATGCGGTTTTCCTTGAGAATGAATTCCTAAATGCAGTGATTAATGGGAGGAAAGTAGAACTCGATGAAAATCGGAGTGATACTGTTCCTGGCACAGAATCCTTAACGGAACATGAACAGTACATCAGGGATGAGACTGTACCACAATCTTCAAATACACAAAGACCGCGTAGATCGGAGAGAGTCAGAAAACAACCTGAGAGGTATCGGTTTCTGATCTCACCTCATGTGGATATTAATCTTATTGAGGAAGAGGAGCCGGCTACGTATGAGGAAGCGATACAAGGTATCGACTCCAGTTTATGGCAAGATGCCATGAATTCTGAAATGGATTCCATGTACACCAACCAAGTTTGGACACTGGTTGATGCACCAGAAGGTGTAAAGCCTATTGGTTGCAAATGGGTCATCAAGAGGAAGACTGACATGGATGGCAAGGTATAAACGTACAAAGCTAGGCTTGTAGCGAAAGGGTATCATCAACGACATGGTTTCGATTACGACGAAAATTTTTCACCCGTTGCCATGGTTAAATCCATTAGGATAATACTTGCTATTGCTGCATATTTCGATTACGAGATATGTCAGATAGACGGAAAAACCGCTTTCCTTAACGGAAACCTTTTGGAGGATGTTTATATGCAACAGCCTGACGGTTTTGTCGTACCAAGACTTGTAAACAAGGTTTGTAAGTTAAATCGATCCATTTATGGATTGAAGCAAGCATCGCGTTCTTGGAACCAACATTTTGAGGAGATCATAAAAGAATATGATTTCGTTCAAAACGAGGATGATCATTGGGTATATAAGAAGGTTAGTGGGAGCGCACTGACATTCATTATCCTTTACGTTGATGATTTATTGCTTATTGGCAATGAAATTCCCATGTTAACATCGGTGAAAGCTTGGCTTTCATTAAAATTCTCCATGAAAGATCTGGGAGAAGCAGCATTTATTCTAGGAATAAAGATCTACCGGGATAGATCTAGAAAGATGCTTGGACTCTCCCAGAGCACGTACATTGACAAAGTGTTGAAGAGATTCAACATGGATCAGTCCAAGAGGGGACTGTTGCCAATGTCACATGGTGTCACTCTATCTAAGGACATGTGTCCTAAAACTCAATATGAGAGAGACAACATGATTCGGATACCGTTCACCTCGGCAATCGGATCGATCATGTATGCCATGATATGTACGCGACCTGATGTCTCATATGCTTTGAGCATGTGTAGTCGCTATCAGGCTGATCCAGGTGATGGTCACTGGATGGCGGTTAAGAATATCCTTAAGTATCTTAGAAGAACTAAGGATGCTTTCTTAATCTATAGAGATGTAGAACTTGAGGTAACTAGGTATACCGATGGAAGTTTCCAAACCGATAAAGACGACTGTAAGTCGCAATCCGGGTACGTATTTTGTTTGAATAACGAAGCAGTAAGCTAGAAATCTTCCAAGCAAGAGACTGTTGCCGATTCAACAACAGAAGCGGAGTATAATGCTGCGGCTGAAGCAGAAAAAGAGGCAGTTTGGATCCGTAAATTCCTAATTGGATTAGGAGTAGTTCCGTTAGCAGCTAAGCTCGTTCCATTGTGTTGTGACAATAACGGAGCTATAGCACATGCTAAGGAACCGCGGCCTCATCAATGATCCAAGCATGTTCTTTGATGTTTCCATATGATTCGTGAGATCATACATCGTGGCGATATAAAGATCAAGAAGGTCGCATCAGAGGACAACATTACAGATCCGCTGACGAAAGCTATTCCTCAGCAAAAGTTTGAGCGACATGTACATAGTTCAGGTGTTAGATGCTTGAGTGACTGACTATAGGCCAAGTTGGAGATTGTTGGACAATTATGACCCATAGCGTCACTATTTGTAAAAGACATTGTGGTTTTTGTACAAATTAACTATGTGACAATGGAAATTGCATTTTATCATTTTGTAATTTGATTACTTAAATATATAAAAGATAAAAGTCCCTATGATTAGTTTCGAATTATAAGATATGAGACAATATCAATCCATAAAGGTTTAATAATAATATCCATAGTCGTAGTATTATCAAGACTGGACATCGATAATGCGGAATAGACTAGTATTGCACTTGTGCATGTTATGGAAGCGTAACATCATAGTTCTCATATATTTAAGTATTGGATACTTATGCAAGTGCGATAGGAGGTTGTGTTTACCGATGGTACGTAAACAACTTCGCTTTGGATAGACCCCGCGAAATCCCATTGGTAGTATGACTATGTGTTTATGGGAATCCGCATCAGGGTAGGTGTATTTGGTCTTAACCTGAGACTTGCATCGCTAGTACTTGCGACAATCAATACGCTTTGGTTTTGGTCGTCCGGGACTTTAACAAGTTCTGTGTACGCCTCTTCTGGGTTTATTGAGAATCGTAGTGTATTGGATGTGATGTCAAGACGGAAGTATCACTTCAGTCATATGGAGATGATGATCACACAGGGATACAGAATTGATGCTCTAATGTGTTGCAACCATCGGGATAATATGACTAGGTCATGATTACCCGATTAAAGAGACTAGTTGCTTGTGATCCGATATATGCTTCGTATGGGGCATACATTTTTCCAGCCCCAGGCCTTGCATGTGACATCAGATACTGGATCGTAATACACAATACTACGTATACTACGCCTGCCATAGATTATATATTCCTTTAAGAATATTTCTGGAGAATTGGGTAGGCACAGTGCTTTGCTAGAAGCCAAAATATTCCATTGACCGGACTCTTAATTTTCTTATAATAATCTAATTAGTACAAAATATTCCAAGGAACCTATTGGTACAACACTTGAAAAAATGGTCTTATGACCGTACATTCCCAAAACCAAGAAACAACATAAAAATAAGAGCTGGATTTATGATCAGTGCAACACATTCATCTCATGAATCTAAATCGAACATTCATCACATGAACATTAAAATATGTATACTCATCACAATATGCATACAATCAATTTATATCTCATATAAATCATTAAAAATAAAAACTTTTAATAAAAAAAGAGAAGGGTTAAGAACACTTTTCAACCTCGCTCTTGATGCCAATTTTAGGAACCGATTTCCAAGCGCAGCGGAAGCAGCTTAGGTACCGAGATCGGCCTTGAAAATTTTTTATGGCTTCTCCATTTGATGGCCGAATCTGACTAGTTCATAGTCTGATGTTTTACTTCTTTTTTTTAACAATTTTTCAACCTCAGAATAGCCCCCGAACAGTATCTCAGATCTGAATCGTTTTGCACCCATAGTGTGTGCACTGCTCGCTCAAATCAGTCCCTGGAATGCGTGTGGTGAAGCAGTGTTTCAGGTCTGATTTTTCTCACCAAAACAACCCCATAACACCCTAGAAACACCATTTTGTATATCAAAAATATTCTGGACAAAACACAAAATAAATCGAGCCCATAAACACAATAATGAATGGTGGTAGTGAGCAAAAGTTTTGCTCACTGCCAAGTGTATACAAGAAAATGAAGAAGATGATTTTGATCCAACTCCGAATGGTCTTCCGTGCTACGTCTCACAACCAACAAAAACTAATGTGGGCTAGATTCACAAGAATAAAATCTCTAAAAACTTTAGAGATTAAACTAGGATTTGTCACACACTAAATTTTTTTTCTTTTTCTTGTTTTCTTTTTTCTTCAACTTTTGAGAGAATTTTAGAAAACAAGAAGGTGGCTAGGGTTTGGAATCACTTTGACTTTCCAAAAGAAAAACCTATTTTTCTTTGGTTTCAAAAAATTAAAAATTTATTCTTACCCTAATGTTCGGCCAACCCTTGGTTTTTGGTAACAACCAAAATTAATTTTATTCTCAATAAATACATTAAAGTGTTACCAAGTAAAAGGTTGTAACAACCAAATTGATAATAATGTGTTTTTTTTAAAAAAATATTTATTACCATATATATATTGTTTGACAATTATGACCCATAGCGTCACTATTTGTAAAAGACATTGTGGTTTTTGTACAAATTAACTATGTGACAATTGAAATTGCATTTTATCATTTTGTAATTTGATTACTTAAATATAGAAATGATAAAAGTCCCTATGATTAGTTCCGGATTATAAGATATGAGAAAATATCAATCCATAAAGGTTTAATAATTAAATATCCCTAGTCGTAGTATTATCGAGACTGGACAACGATAATGCGGAATAAACTAGTATTGCATTTGTGTGTGTTATGGTAGCGTAACAGCATAGTTCTCATATATTTAAGTATTGGATACTTATGAAAGTGCGATAGGAGGTTATGTTTACCGATGGTACGGAAACAGCTTCGCTTTGGATAGACCCCGCGAAATCCCATTGGTAGTATGACTATGTGTTTATGGGAATCCGCATCAAGGTAGGTGTATTTGGTCTTAACCTGAGACTTGCATCGCTAGTACTTGGGACAATCAATACGCTTTGGTTTTGGTCGTCCGGGACTTTAACAGGTTCTGTGTACGCCTCTTCTGGGTTTATTGAGAATCGTATTGTATTGGATGTGATGTCAAGACGAAAGTATCACTTCAGTCATATGGAGATGATGATCACACAGGGATACAGAACTGATGCTCTAATGTGTTGCAACCATCGGGATAATATGACTAGGTCATGATTACCCGATTAAAGAGACTAGTTGCTTGTGATCCGATATATGCTTCGTACGGGGCATACATTTTTCCAGCCCCAGGCCTTGCATGTGACATCAGATACTGGATCGTAATACACAATACTACGTATACTACGCCTGCCATAGATTATATATTCCTTTAAGAATATTTCTGGAGAATTGGGTAGGCATAGTGCTTTGCTAGAAGCCAACCATGTCTCGTAAATCGGTAAAAACGTAGTACGAGGTACGTACGTGTTCAAATAGTCCGACGACCAGATTTACTACCAACATATCCAGGGATTTCATGGGTCGCTTCCCGAAGATTCACCGATGACGTATGATTCGAACATAATTAATCTGGGATTAATTACAGAGAGATTTTATCTGGGATAAAATGCTAATTGAAGAGAGAGAATGATTAATTTGGAATTAATCGATAAAATGATATATTCGATATATTAAACGAAATTAGATTTCGACGCGGAATTAAAATTGGATTTTAATTCGGGCTAACGAATTGATTTAGAATTAATTCGCGAGCGACTTGAATAGTAATTTTACTATGCATAATTATTTAATTAAATTTGATTTAATTATGTCGCAACAGAAAGTTTGTTAATTCAGAATTAACGAACCTGAGCCCGGAATGTGTTTGCGGGCCCACTCGCATTTTGAATTAAAGTGGGGCCCACAAGTCACATCGCAATTCATATCGCCAGTCACTTTACTGATGGAAGTCAAGTCACATTTTTTGTGATTGACATCCCATCACTATTCATGATGGGAGTAGTTGGAAGCCTTTAATGCTTTTTTCCCTCCAAATTTGATTTAGCCTTTTTGGAAAAGGATATACCAAATTTTGGCTTTGACTTTTCATAAGTGTAATTGGTTTTAGAAATCAAATATACCAAAAGCAAAACTCTCTCTTCCTTCCTCTCATTTGGCCGAATACTAAAAGGCATTTAGGGAAATTTTTGTTGCAAATATTTCCTTATGCTAGCACATTAAAGAATCATTCGAGGTGATTGGGAAACCAATCATTGAGCTTGGAATCAACAACAAAGCTTGGAGCTTGGATTTCAATTCAAAGAAGGACCTTGGCCGAAACTTCAAGGAAGAATTTTGTGTGTTCAACGCATCCAAAATCCGATCTTTGTAAGTATGTTTCCGCCATTCTTACTTTCGTATTCACATGATTTCATTGCTTTATATGATCTTGGGAATGTCTTAGAGACCTATATATATATATATATATATATATATTATATATATATATATTAAATTATCAAAATAATTTAATATTTATAACCCTTTTAAGTATATCAAATGATTATATTATAATCATTTATTTAATGAAAAAAATTATATTAAATATAATATAAAGTTACATGTGTGACAAAATATATTATTAATCTCATTAATAATATATATATATATATATATATATATATATATATATATATATATATATATATATTAATTGGACTATCCAATTATATTTAATTTTGCTACAGTATATCGAGCTAGCACGGGGACCAAATGGACCTATGATTCCGAGCTCCAATAATCCCGGAATATTAATTAAACTCTTAATTAAATATTCTAAATTATTAATTTCAGGTTATTCCACTAAAAACCTGAAGCTGCACTCTCGTTGTCGTAGATAGATCAAATACTCCGAACTACGTCGGTGTCCATCGATATTGTCATTACATATAGATTGACACTTTACGATTATCTCATAATTAGAGATGGGTCATAATGTCCGTTATACCCCCTCTAATTATTTTTACCTTAAGTACCATTGATTCTATAATGAACGATTTATTCATAACCATTATGAATGTTAATCTTTCTATTCGCAATAGAAAGACTTGAGCGCTCTAATCGTTCAAATGCTGAATCAACCCTTAAGAAAGATACTTCAATACTTCTGGCAAGGAGTGAACTTCATATCTATGTAAAACATCCCCAACTACACACCAAACGATGTCCCCGAAGTACGTAGCTATTGGTAGGATTGCTACACTGACCTCACCTTTGTAAATCAAATGACATAGCCTGCCATGCAGGAGTTCACAGTACACTAAGGATTCAGATCAATCCATATATGACCACCTAGTAAATTGAAATAAAATTATTTATTTAACGGATATTATAAGAAACTTATTTCCATCTTGATCCAGTCTTATATAGTCACATCATATAAGGTGTCTTCATTCTCATGTCGCCACATGGACGATCTCGGATCAAGATTGCCATACAATTATAGAATAAACCGCAGCTATAGATAAACCACAAACAAAGTACATGTTTTATTTGCTCTCTATGGACTATTTTATTACTAACTTCATACTCAAATCCTCTTGTGTATGACTCTCATACACTAAGTCTGAAGGCACACGAGCAATCAAGGGTAAACAAGATAATTTACAATATGTGATTTAAATCAAATATTTGATAAATGAATAATTCATCTTTAATTTTATAATAAAAAATTTTGTTTACATTACATGAAGCTCTATGACATATATCCCAACACTCTCAATATGTGATTGCCTTCAATATTGCTTTATAAACACTTAGATAAACACATTAGTGCAATATGTTCCCCCTCAATATAAGGATGATGGAATCACAAGTTTTATCTCATTCATATGATTTCTCCTCATTTGACATTATCGAAAAATGATGGGGAAGCAAAAAATTAATCACAAAGAGATATAAAACAATCATGTACATGACTGGTGTAAACACACACGTATAACGCAAGAGTGTCCAGGCGGAGTGTCGGCACCATAGAATCACGACACGTGTCCAGGCGTATTTTATCATGATCGATTCTGATGATGACACGTGTCACGGCGCACTTTAGCATGATCGGCGTACGTTACATCCGGCGCATTTTAGCAAATTTCTTCTGACTGGTCCACGTGTCCGGCACAAGTTAACAAGCGGCGCACGTTAGACGTCGCGACGCAGAAGGCTTGAGCGTCGCGATGCGGACAAATTACCGAATTGCCCTTTTGTCATTTTCCTCTATTTTGGCCCCAAATTGCTTCCAATGCTTTCCCAACTTTATTTATCTGCAAAATAACACAAAACACATCAAAACGTTCACAAAACCCGAGAAACTATTTTTGTCCTAAAGTTTTATCAGAATTCACACCTTTTTGTAGCAATGGAATAATTTTTCTGATTTTTTCTTTGATTTTTTCTCTATTTTTTATTTATATACAATACCTTCCGTCTATGTAACGAGCTTTGGGCCGGTGGCTCCCAAACCAGTTGGCTTTAGGGTACCAGGTGTTAAGACACCCCAATGGACTTAATTACTCAGACTTCAGATATATATATATTTGCAGCATCTTTGATCCATGTAACAAGCTTTGGGCCAGTGACTCCCAAACCAGTTGGTTTTAGGGCACTAGGTGTTAAAACACCCTTAAAGACTTAATAACTCGGATCTCAGATTTTTTTTTCTCCATTGCTTTTTGAGATGCTTCCTCCAATTAAACTAGAGCACTGAATATTACAAACTTTTCAATTTTAGCTCATGTCCGTATGTTTCTATGTATGTTGATAATACCTGCCAACTGAGTAAAAGAAGATTCATTTTAGTCAGTGTTAAGGAGAATTCACAAATTAAATAATTTAAAAGGAAATAAACAAAAATTAACTTATTTCGAAAATAGGCTTGAGATACGTCTCAGGAGTGGAAACTCCTTACTAAGCTGTCTCTTACCAATTTCACTCTTTTAGTCAAAATAAAAACACAAAATATGCAAAATATTTTTTTGTAATTTTTGAAAATTTTTCATTTTTTTTTTGTATTTTTCGAAAAATATTGGACTAAAAAAAAAAACAACACACAAACTAAAAACAAGATACTAATCAACTAATTCCCTCCCCCAAACCTAAATGAGACATTGTCCCCAATGTCTTAAACAGTAGAAGAAGAGTTTAGGAGATAGTACCGGGTTAGCTGAAATTCTACACGAAATTAAAGGTTAAGATCCAGATTAATCCGACGCCTCTTACCACGATCGTCCTCGGACCAATTTATCTTTGAAAGGATAGGGTCAACTTGTGGTTCATAGGCTAAGAGTTGGTCTATTAGATCTGGAGCAGTTCTGGCAGTGAAGATGAGTTCTTTTATAGGTTTTGACACGAACCCATTTCTCCGAGCATCATCAAGAAACACACAAAGAAAATCATAAAATCCATCAACGTTAAATAGTCCAAGCGGTTTCTGATGTATGTTCAGGTTCGCCCAAGATAGAACTATAAAAATTTCCTCCAATGTGCCCAAGCCACCTGGCAAAGTGATAAAAACATCAGCACGATTAATCATTTCTACCAGTCGTTCAGACATACCTGGCACGATCAGTTCCTCTCCGTTTGATGATCCAATAAGATTTGCCTCTGCCAAGGGTTTTGGGATGATTCCCAAAACGTGACTGCCTCCCTCATGTACAGCCTTTGAAACGATCCCCATTAGTCCAAGATTGCCTCCGCCATATATTAAGTGCATATTCCTTGCAGCTAATACTCGACCCAATTCCTGTGCTGCTTCTACGTATTATGGTTTAGTACCAACACTACTACCGCAAAACACACAGATGTTTTCAACTCGTCTTCTTGAAGTGGCTTCTATTTTTTACTCTAGATGTCTTCAAAAGTGCAATGATGAGTTGAATTTATAGTACCTGAAACATGTGAGTAATAATAGCACTAGTATCTTCCAAATGAAGCTTGTTAGCTAAACAAAACAAAAGAAATCGTGAAATGTCAAAAAGTATGGATCCTGTCTACGAAAATAAAGATAATTACAACAGAAAAGCAAATCAAAGCAATAATTAAGGCAACAGAATTGTGTACGCAATACGCCACTAGCTTAGTATATAAATCCATTAGGATGCGTCTCAAGATTTCATTCTTTACTCAGCCATCGCTAATAAATTGATTCTCATCTTTGTGATTGCCAAACATCATTCCTTCTGTCTTAAAATGCTCCGTTTGTGCTTTTCCCTACAAAAATAACACACAAAATTAAAAACTCTACAACATGTATACACAAAATATGAAAATAGAAATTACAACAAATTGCATGGGTTGCCTCCCTGCTAGCGCTAAATTTTACGTCTTCAGCCAGACGTGAATGAAATCCATCTGTCAAGGAGGTTTCAGCGTCGGTTTGGATGTCCGATTAAAGACAATCCCATGAACGTTGCTTTTGAAGGGTCTCTTCCAACGGTAAGGTGATAAAAAGAGTTTTGTCTCATTCAGTGCTCGTGCCACCTTTTTACTCCATGTTGCTCCAGTGGTTTCTGCAAAGAAAGAAAGAAAATCAGGAGGTCTCGTATGGTGCTTGACTAGGAATGGTAGTTCCATTCTGTCAAGCTTTTGGGTGATATCTTTGATTTTTACTCCCCGATACAACGATGTTTATCCTGAATGCTCTGGATCTTCAATAAGGTCAGACATTTGCTCCTCCATTTGCTCTGCTTCTTGTTCCACATTTTCTTCACATATGTATTTGAAAATTTCTGCATTTAGCTATTCATCTATCATCTGTGAAAAACATGCTTCAAAATTGTCAACCTGAGGATGAAAATATGTGTCAGATTTTAGGTCTTTATCCTCTGATCTGGGTGAAATGATTGGCTCAGGTAGATATTCTTCAAACATTTATGCAATGGAATCTCCAAGATCTTCATTTTGAGGATACATAATTCCATCCTCAATTGTTGATGCAATTGGTACTAACAACTCAGCTTCATCATCGTCAGAGTCAGAATAATAAAAGTCAAATAGAGACTTTGCTGGTTCGTGCTCCTGAACTGATACCTCTGGTTGTTGATACTGCTCAGCCTCCTCCTCTGTTAAGGTGTCATTGTGGATCTCTGGGTACTCGAAGGCTTTGTCAGTTTCATCTTGTAATTCTTCTTGAGGTAACTGTCTCATTTGATCTGTCAGTCTCTGAATGAATTCTGATTGTCTCTGAATACATTCAAATTGATTCTGGCATGTTTCAAGTATTGTATCCAACTTTTCGTCTTGTTTCTTGACCCAATCTTTGAGCATGTCAATCATCTGATCTTCATCTGATGGTTCTGATTGTTGATGGAAATCATAGGTGGATGGTGGATAAGATGGAAAATATGACGGTTCTTCGTACCTTGAATGATTCTGATTATTCTGCCACTTTGAAAAGTATATGCATTGATCGCTCGGGTGGTTACCATCACAAATTACACATCTCCCTATTTCGTTCTGTTGAGCAAATGTAGTAGTGCTTGGTTCTGGCATCCAGTGATAATTGTTGGGCTGGACAACAGGCCTCAGAAAATCGAACTGTTGCTCCCAGATGTGGGGTGTATCTTCTTGTAAATCACGTAATCTTTCAATCTCCCAATAATGTTCCATTTTTCAACCACCTGAAATAAAAGAAAGAAATAAAAATTTCAGATAAAAATAAAGAAAATTAGATACAAGTAAATTAGATAACTTCAAAATTAATAACTCAAGAAAAAATAAGTCCCCGACAACGGCGCCAAAAACTTGACCGGCGTAAACACACACGTATAACGCAAGCGCACGTATCGTTCAAGTAGTATAAAAATATCGATCCCACGAGGACTTAATTCCTACTGTTGTTATTAATTATTGAATCTATTTATTTACAGATATCTAATTGAGTGAGAAGGGAATCAATTGCTTTTGGTTGGTTGAATGTGGTTTTGCAAAATAAAATAAAAACAGACTCAAAAGAAAATACTAAGGAAAATAACAAAAGACACAAAGATCTAGGGTCGTGACTCCATACAATATTATTATAAAGATGAATTGATTCTCTTATTTATGGTAATAAATTAATTTATTAACCTGGAACACGATGATATGCAAAAGCCTCTTCCGATGGTCAGACGCAAATACCCAGTATAACCCAATTGAACCATATTCCTATGTCAACCAAATTACCTGGATTCATTAAGACCAAGTTCCAATTATGGCTACCCCCGCCCGACAGATATATGTCTATCCTGTAAGGAAATTTATTGAAGGGTTATTATCCTCAAGGAAGATCGTGGGCTATTAAGTCTAAGGCTGAAACCTAAAATCCCTATGTCTAGTTCATTTTAAGTTTACCACATCAATCTTATTGGTGATCAGACAACAAGAAGCATTAAGCTTAAGACTCAATAAAAAAACTAAAGAATTACCATAAAAAGAAAATCAATTATTAAGTGTGGATATTGTGTTTCATCACTTCCCTAGAATGAAAATAAAATGCTGGGGTTAGATGATCCACATTTAATATTTTTTATCTAGGAATCTCACTTATTATAATATATAAATTATTTTATATTCTGCTTTATCAGGAATTAATAATGTTAAACATTTAAAACCAGCCATATAGGCGGTAATCCATTTAGTCCAATTACACCAGCCATATAGGCGGTAATTATCTGTCACATAAAGACCAGCCATATAGGCGGTAAAGTAATTTATATTTAGACCGACCATATAGGCGGTAATGAAGTGTGACATTAATTAATCCGGTTAAATTATAATTTAAATATTATAATTAAGTGAGATTTATCTAAATAATTATATTAAAGGTTTCACCTTTTACCCCAGCGGTAAATTAACTACAAAACATAAAGTAAATAAAACAAGCTGTAATAAAAACTAAAAAAAAAATACATAATTTTAATATTACAAAAACTAGATCCTTCCTATGAAATCAAGGAAAAAATCCCAAGGAAAGCACATGAGAAATGAATGTTGAAGGCCTCAATTTATAGGTAAATTCTGCGTCTGGCGTCGCGACGCCAACTTCCTTCTTACGTCGCGCGCTGGCTCTGTTGACTTGGTCCACGCGGCTTGACTTGTTGACTATTGACGCGTATTTCGTCGGCCCAATAGGATTTCGACACGTGGCACGCGATAAGATTCGGTCCAATGGAATTTTGACACGTGGCAGAAGTTGATTCACCGATGATTTGGTCCATTCAGAAGGTGACACGTGTCACGCGGAGTGTCGGCACCATAGAATCACGACACGTGTCCATGCGTATTTTATCATGATCGATTCTGATGATGACACGTGTCACAGCGCACTTTAGCATGATCGGCGTACGTTAGCATCCGGCGTATTTTAGCAAATTTCTTCTGACTGGTCCACATGTCCGGCATAAGTTAGCAGGCGGCGCACGTTAGACGTCGCGACGCAGAAGGCTTGAGCGTCGCGACGCGGACAAATTACCGAATTGCCCTTTTGTCATTTTTCTTCTATTTTGGCCCCAAATTGCTTCCAATGCTTTCCCTACTTTATTTATCTGCAAAATAACACAAAACACATCAAACGTTCAAAAAACCCGAGAAACTATACAAAATATTAGGTTAAATGAGTGGGAAATAGTGATATAAATACCACTCATCACACCCCCAAACCTAACATTTTGCTAGTCCTCGAGCAAAACATAAAATAAAATAACATAATAAAATTTAACTAAGCCACTTTCTTAGGGATCACGGTTGCATTTAGCGTATGCAACAAGCCTTTAAACCGCTAGGTGTCCCTAGTGGACGAGTTGTAGTCTCGTGAGGGTTTACATCAATGATACCCACAAACATTTTACAAAAGTAAAAAGAAAGTAAAACTACTGCACACAAAAGCAAAAAGACAAGCGAAAAGAGAATAAAGAAGTTAGTAACTAATCAGGTGAAACTTCTACTCCAAGTTACTAGTGTTTTCTTTCTTTCTAAATTACTTAATAAGTAAATTCTCCGATTATATTTACCATTCTCCATATACACAGCCAATAAAATATTAAACAACTCATTTTTGCCCACAACAGTCATAAGTGCATTTGATAAGAGAGTAATATTTTTGTCCTAAAGTTTTATCAGAATTCACACCTTTTTGTAGCAATGGAATAATTTCTCTGATTTTTCTGATTTTTTCTTTTATTTTTTCTCTATTTTTTATTTATATACAATACCTTCTATCTATGTAACGAGCTTTGGGCCGGTGGCTCCCAAACTAGTTGGCTTTAGGGCACCAGGTGTTAAGACACCCCTACAGACTTAATTACTCAGACTTCATATATATATATATATATATATATATATATATATATATTGCAGCATCTTTGATCCATGTAACGAGCTTTGGGCCAGTGACTCCAAAACCAGTTGGTTTTAGGGCACTAGGTGTTAAAACACACTTAAAGACTTAATAACTCGGATCTCAGATTTTTTTTTTTGCTCCATTGATTTTTGTTACAAACTTTTCAATTTTAGCTCATGTCCGTATGTTTCTATGTATGTTGATAATACCTGCCAACTGAGCATAAGAAGATTCATTTTAGTCAGTGTTAAGGAGAATTCACAAATTAAATAATTTAAAAGGAAATAAACAAAAATTAACTTATTTCGAAAATAGGTTTGAGATACGTCTCAGGAGTGGAAACTCCTTACTCAGCTATCTCTTACCAATTTCACCATTTTAGTCAAAATAAAAACACAAAAAATGCAAAATATTTTTTTGTAATTTTTGAAAATTTTTCAAAATTTTTGTGTTTTTCGAAAAATATTGGACTAAAAATAAAAAAAACACACAAACTAAAAACAAGATACTAATCAACTAATTCCCTCCCCCAAACCTAAATGAGACATTGTCCCCAATGTCTTAAACAGTAGAAGAAGAGTTTAGGAGATAATACCTGGTTAGCTGAAATTCTACACGAAATTAAAGGTTAAGATCCAGATTAATCCGACGCCTCTTACCACGATCGTCCTCGGACCAATTTATCTTTGAAAGGATAGGGTCAACTTGTGGTTCATAGGTTAAGAGTTGGTCTATTAGATCTGGAGCAGTTCTGGCAGTGAAGAGGAGTTCTTTTATAGGTTTTGACACGAACCCATTTCTCCGAGCATCATCAAGAAACACACAAAGAAAATCATAAAATCCATCAACGTTAAATAGTCCAAGCGGTTTCTGGTGTATGTTCAGGTTCGCCCAAGATAGAACTATAAAAATTTCCTCCAATGTGCCCAAGCCACCTGGCAAAGTGATAAAATCATCAGCACGGTTAATCATTTCTACCAGTCATTCAGACATACCTGGCACGATCAGTTCCTCTCCGTTTGATGATCCAATAAGATTTGCCTCTGCCAAGGGTTTTGGGATGATTCCCAAAACATGACTGCCTCCCTCATGTACAGCCTTTGAAACGATCCACATTAGTCCAAGATTGCCTCCGCCATATATTAAGTGCATATTCCTTGCAGCTAAGACTCGACCCAATTCCTGTGCTACTTCTACGTATTGTGGTTTAGTACCAACACTACTACCGCAAAACACACATATGTTTTCAACTCGTCTTCTTGAAGTGGCTTCCATTTTTTACTATGGATGTCTTCAAAAGTGCAATGATGAGTTGATTTTATAGTACCTGAAACGGGTGAGTAATAATAGCACTAGTATCTTGCAAAGGAAGCTTGTTAGATAAACAAAACAAAAGAAATCGTGAAATGTCAAAAAGTCTGGATCCTGTCTTCGAAAATAAAGATAATTACAACAGAAAAGCGAATCAAAGCAATAATTAAGGCAACAGAATTGTGTAAGCAATACGCCACTCGCTTAGTATATAAATCCATTAGGATGCGTCTCAAGATTTCATTCTTTACTCAGCCATCGCTAATAAATTGATTCTCATCTTTGTGATTGCCAAACACCATTCCTTCAGTCTTAAAATGCTCCGTTTGTGCTTTTCCCTACAAATTTAACACACAAAATTAAAAACTCTACAACATGTATACACAAAATATGAAAACAGAAAATATAACAAATTGCATGGGTTGCCTCCCTGCTAGCGCTAAATTTTACTTCTTCAGCCAGACGTGAATGAAATAATCTGTCAAGGAGGTTTCAGCGTCAGTTTGGATGTCCTATTAAAGACAATCCCATGAGCGTTGCTTTTGAAGGGTCTCTTCCAACGGTAAGGTGATAAAAATAGTTTTGTCTCATTCAGTGCCCGTGCCACCTTTATGCTCCTTGTTGCTCCAGTGGTTCCTGCAAAGAAAGAAAGAAAATCAGGAGGTCTCGTATGGTGCTTGACTTGGAATGGTAGTTCCATTCTATCAAGCTTTTGGGCGATATCTTTGATTTGTACTCCCCGATACAACGATGTTTCTCCTGAATGCTCTGGATCTTCAATAAGGTCAGACATTTGCTCCTCCATTTGCTGTGCTTCTTGTTCTACCTTTTCTTCACAGATGTATTTGAAAATTTCTGCATTCAGCTATTCATCTGTCATCTGTGAAAAATATGCTTCAAAATTGTCAACCTGAGGATGAAAAGATGTGTCAGATTTTAGGTCTTCATCTTCTGATCTCAGTGAAATGATTGGCTCAGGTAGATCTTCTTCAAACATTTGTGCAATGGAATCTCCAAGATCTTCATATTGAGGATACAGAATTCCATCCTCAATTGTTGATGCAGTTGGTACTAACAACTCAGCTTCATCATCGTCAGAGTCAGAATAATAAAAGTCAAATAGAGACTTTACTGGTTCGGGCTCCTGAACTGATACCTCTGGTTGTTGATACTGCTCAGCCTCCTCCTCTGTTAAGGTGTCATTGTGGATCTCTGGGTACTCGAAGGTTTTGTCAGTTTCATCTGATAATTCTTCTTGAGGTAACTGTCTCGTTTGATCTGTCAGTCTCTGAATGAATTTTGATTGTCTCTGAATACTTTAAAATTGATTCTGGCATGTTTCAAGTATTGTATCCAACTTTTCGTCTTGTTTCTTGACCAATATTTGAGCATGTCAATCATCTGATCTTCATCTGATGGTTCTGATTGTTGATGGAAATCATAGGTGGATGGTGGATAAGATGGAAAATATGACGGTTCTTCGTACCTTGAATGATTCTGATAATTCTACCACTCTGAAAAGTATATGCATTGATCGCTCGGGTGGTTACCATCACAAATTACACATCTCCCCATTTCATTCTGTTGAGCAAATGTAGTAGTGCTTGGTTCTGGCATCCAGTGATAATTGTTGGGCTGGACAACAGGCCTCAGAAAATCGAACTGTTGCTCCCAGATGTGGGGTGTATCTTCTTGTAAATCACGTAATCTTTCAATCTCCCAATAATGTTCCATTTTTCAACCACCTGAAATAAAAGAAAGAAATAAAAATTACAGATAAAAAAAAAAATTAGATACAAGTAAATTAGATAGCTTCAAAATTAATAACTCAAGAAAAAATAAGTCCCTGGCAACGACGCCAAAAACTTGACCGGTGTAAATACACATGTATAACGCAAGCGCACGTATCGGTCAAGTCGTATAAAAATATCGATCCCATGAGGACTTAATTCCTATTGTTGTTATTAATTAATGAATCTATTTATTTACAGATATCTAATTGAGGGAGAAGGGAATTGATTACTTTTGGTTGGTTGAATGTGGTTTTGCAAAATAAAATAAAAACAGACTCAAAAGAAAATACTAAGGAAAATAGCAAAAGACACAAAGATCTAGGGTCATGACTCCACACAATATTATTATAAAGATGAATTGATTCTCTTATTTACGTGTAATAAATTAATTTGTTAACCTGGAACACGATGATATGCAAAAGCCTATTCCGATAGTCTGACGCAAATACCCAGTATAACCCAATTGAACCATATTCCTAAGTCAACCAAATTACCTGGATTCATTAAGACCAAGTTCCAATTATGGCTACCCCCGCCTGACAAGTATATGTCTATCCTGTAAGGAAATCTATTGAAGGGTTATCTATCCTCAAGGAAGATCGTGGGCTATTAAGTCTAAGGCTGAAACCTAAAATCCCTATGTCTAGTTCATTTTAAGTTTACCACATCAATCTTATTGGTGATCAGACAACAAGAAGCATTAAGCTTAAGACACAATAAACAAAAGAATTACCCATAAAAGAAAATCAATTATTAAGTGTGGATATTGTGTTTCATCACTTCCCTAGAATGAAAATAAAATGCTAGGGGTTAGAGGATCCACATTTAATATTTCTTATCTAGGAATATCACTTATTATAATATATAAATTATTTTATATTCTGCTTTCTCAGGAATTAATAATGTTAAACATTTAAAACCAGTCATATAGGCGTTAATCCATTTAGTCCAATTACACCAGCCATATAGGCGGTAATTATCTGTCACAAAAGACCAGCCATATAGGCGGTAAAGTAATTTATATTTAGACCGACCATATAGGCGGTAATGAAGTCTGACATTAATTAATCCGGTTAAATTATAATTTAAATATTATAATTAAGTGAGATTTACCTAAATAATTATATTAAAGGTTTCACCTTTTACCCCAGCGGTAAATTAACTACAAAACATAAAGTAAATAAAAAAAAAAGCTGTAATTAAAACTAAAAATAAAATAAATAATTTTAATATTACAAAACCTAGATGCTTCCTATGAAATCAGGGAAAAAATCCCAAGGAAAGCACAAGAGAAATGAATGCTGAAGGCCTCAATTTATAGGCAAATTCTGCGTCTGGCGTCGCGACGCAAACTTCCTTCTTTCGTCGCGACGCTGGCTCTGTTGACTTGGTCCACGCGGCTTGACTTGTTGACTATTGACACGTATTTCGTCGGCCCAATATGATTTTGACACGTGGCACGCGGAAAGATTCAGTCCAATGGAATTTTGACACTTGGCAGAAGTTAATTCACCGATGATTTGGTCCATTCAGAAGGTGACACGTGTCATGCGGAGTGTCGGCACCATAGAATCACGACATGTGTCCAGGCGTATTTTATCATGATCGATTCTGATGTTGACACGTGTCACGACGCACTTTAGCATGATCGGCGTACGTTAGCATCCGGCGCATTTTAGAAAATTTCTTCTGACTGGTCCACGTGTTCGGCACAAGTTAGCAGGCGGCGCACGTTAGACGTCGCGACGCAGAAGGCTTGAGCGTCGCGACGCAGATAAATTACCGAATTGCCCTTTTGTCATTTTTCCTCTATTTTGGCCCCAAATTGCTTCCAATGCTTTCCCAACTTTATTTATCTGCAAAATAACACAAAACACATCAAAACGTTCACAAAACCCGAGAAACTATACAAAATATTAGGTTAAATGAGTGGGAAATAGTGATATAAATACCACTCATCACACCCTCAAACCTAACATTTTGCTAGTCCTCGAGCTAAACATAAAATAAAATAACATAATAAAATTTAACTAAGCCACTTTCGTAGGGATCACGGTTGCATTTAGCGTATGCAACAAGCCTTTAAACCCCTAGGTGTCCCTAATAGATGAGTTGTAGTCTCGTGAGGGTTTACATCAATGATACCCACAAACATTTTACAAAAGTAAAAAAAAAGTAAAACTAATGCAAACAAAAGCAAAAAGACAAACGAAAAGAGAATAAAGAAGTTAGTAACTAATCAGGTGAAACTTCTACTCCAAGTTACTAGTGTTTTCTTTCTTTCTAAATTACTGAATAAGTAAATTCTCCGATTATATTTACCATTCTCCATATACACAGCCAACAAAATATTAAACAACTCATTTTTGCCCACAACAGTCATAAGTGCAGTTGATAAGAGAGTAATATTTTTGTCCTAAATTTTTATCAGAATTCACACCTTTTTGTAGCAATGGAATAATTTTCTGATTTTTCTGATTTTTTCTTTGATTTTTTCTCTATTTTTATTTATATACAATACCTTCCGTCTATGTAACGAGCTTTGGGCCGGTGGCTCCCAAACCAGTTGGCTTTAGGGCACCAGGTGTTAAGACACCCCTACGGACTTAATTACTCAGACTTTAGATATATATATTTTTGCAGCATCTTTGATCCATATAACGAGCTTTGGGCCAGTGACTCCCAAACCAGTTGGTTTTAGGGCACTAGGTGTTAAAACACCATTAAAGACTTAATAACTCGGATCTCAGATTTTTTTGTTCTCCATTGATTTTTGAGATGCTTCCTCCAATTAAACTAGAGCACAGAATATTACAAACTTTTCAATTTTAGCTCATGTCCGTATGTTTCTATGTATGTTGATAATACCTGCCAACTGAGCATAAGAAGATTCATTTTAGTCAGTGTTAAGGAGAATTCACAAATTAAATAATTTAAAAGAAATAAACAAAAATAACTTATTTCGAAAATAGGTTTGAGATACGTCTCAGGAGTGGAAACTCCTTACTCAGTTATCTCTTGCCAATTTCACCATTTTAGTCAAAATAAAAACACAAAAAATGCAAAATATTTTTTTGTAATTTTTGAAAATTTTCAATATTTTTGTATTTTTCGAAAAATATTGGACTAAAAATAAAAACAACACACAAACTAAAAACAAGATACTAATCAACTAATTCCCTCCCCCAAATCTAAATGAGACATTGTCCCCAATGTCTTAAACAGTAGAAGAAGAGTTTATGAGATAGTACCTGGTTAGCTGAAATTCTACGCGAAATTAAAGGTTAAGATCCTGATTAATCCGACGCCTCTTACCACGATCGTCCTCGGACCAATTTATCTTTGAAAGGATAGGGTCAACTTGTGGTTCATAGGCTAAGAGTTGGTCTATTAGCACAAGAGAAATGAATGCTGAAGGCCTCAATTTATAGGCAAATTCTGCGTCTGGCGTCGCGACGCCAACTTCCTTCTTGCGTCGCGACGCTGGCTCTGTTGACTTGGTCCACGCGGCTGGACTTGTTGACTATTGACGCGTATTTCCTCGGCCCAATAGGATTTCGACATGTGGCACGCGGAAAGATTTGGTCCAATGGAATTTTGACACGTGGTAGAAGTTGATTCACCGATGATTTGGTCCATTCAGAAGGTGACACGTGTCACGCGAAGTGTCGGCACCATAGAATCACGACACGTGTCCAGGCGTATTTTATCATGATCGATTCTGATGATGACACGTGTCACGGCGCACTTTAGCATGATCATCGTACGTTAGCATCCGGCGCATTTTAGAAATTTTCTTCTGACTGGTCCACGTGTCCGGCACAAGTTAGCAGGCGGAGACGTCGCGACGCCAAAGGCTTGAGCGTCGCGACGCGGACAAATTACCGAATTGCCCTTTTGTCATTTTTCCTCTATTTTGGCCCCTAATTGCTTCCAATGTTTTCCCAACTTTATTTATCTGCAAAATAACACAAAACACATCAAACGTTCACAAAACCCGAGAAACTATACAAAATATTAGGTTAAATGAGTTGGAAATAGTGATATAAATACCACTCATCAATACATAAAACATAATAATAAAGTTCATAAACATACAAACTTAACATTTCTCCCATTTTGCCATAAAATCTAATATTCATGCATAAATCATCAAAATCATTCAAGTTATACCAATATTCATGCATTTTATTTTCAACCAAGAATGACCAATGACAAATCAAAAGAGTATTTAAAATGATCATATATGTTCATATACTTAATGTGATACCGATAATGATTAAAAAAATATGATCAATTTATATAATGTAGCCGAATATTACAATGTTGTCTCAATCAATTTTTGAGCATTCCTAATGATTCAAACAAGTTATCAATTAACTTAATGAGATTCATTTATGCTCAATTTAAATTAAATTAAATAATTAAGATAAAATAAAGCACATCATGTATAAGTTCGTACAATCTAGCTCAAAATCCTCAATCAATAGCATTATTCATAATTATGTCCAATTCATGTTAAGAGTTTAAGCGTACTCAAGTAAGGTGGAGGAAACGGTACTAATATTTTTGTAATCACGGGTTTTACCTTTTACCGTTGTCATCAAGTGACAAATCCACCATTCATAAAACTTAGTCATATTTGAGATTGCATTTGATATACTTCTTGTTGAGTTCTTTCCTCATTTTTTGTTGAGTTTTTGGGATCATTTGCATTTCTCATTGATTATTTTTCCTAAAGCTTCACCTACACAATCTTTCAAACATATTTTGGTGCCCAAAATTTGTTTGGTCCATGGGGGTTAATCTTGTTTCCGTTGGGAACCCATGCATTCACTTTATCCTTCTTATACATGTAATCATAAATCTTATGTCCTTTCCTATTGCATGAATGACATGTGATATTTACATCAAAAGTAATATGTGTATAAGAGGTGGATGTCTTAACAAAATAATTTTTCGAATTTGTTTTAAATGTAAGGCTTATATCATAATCATTCTCTATTAAATGCGCATCTTTGGGATCCAAGTAGCATATTAAAATTTTTATCTCCTAAAGTCAGTTTTGTTACAATTGAGTGCAAGTCAATAACCTTTTTACTTGATACAAAATTTTCATCTTTCAAAGTGTTGCACTCATATGTACTAGAACTAGATGACATGCTAGATATGCTCTTTTCAAGTTTTAACTTATTGTCTTTTAAGCATGATATTTTTTTTCATGCATTCTCTTTTTCTCAATAATTAATGCATAAGCATGTAATATGAATGAATGCTCATTTTTGATCAATTTATGTTTCTTTTTTAGCAAGTCATATAATTCATTGAAAGTATCAAGCAATTCATCCTATTTGGAGGAGATATGTACCTTTTCTTAGTCACTCTCATCTAGGAGGTCATCATCATCATCCTCAATTGCCATAGAGATAAGATCTTTAGTCCCCTCTTCACTTTCTTCCTCGAATGAGCTTGAGTCGTTATCGCTCCAAGTTGATTTTATTGCATTCTTCTTAAATTTTCCCTTAAACATTCTCATTGGGCAATCAGCTACTACATGACATGGCTTTTCACACTCATAGCAACTGATTTTATATTTCTTGTATTTCCTTGGCCAATTCTCCTTTGTATTCTCGTCCATCCGATATTTTCCTTTAAGCCTCTTGGATTTGAGGAATTTCTTGAAGTTCTTTGTCAATTTAGCCATGTCATCATCGTTATCATCTTCTTCATCCTTTGAGCTTCCACTATTCGTTTTTCTCACAAATGACTTAAGGGTTATTCTCTTTTTAGTCTTCTCTTCTTCTTCCTTTAAATCCTCCTCTATCTCCATCTCATATTCTATCAATTTTCCCACCAAATCATCCAACTTTAAGGTGTTCATATCATTTGATCCTTTGATAGAGAAGGTACAAATTCTTTATTACTTGATCACTTGTACTAATATTTTTTTCTAAATCACTTAGTTGATTTATAATCATTGAGAATCTTGAAATCACCATCTCAACCTTTTCACTGGCTTCCATCTTGAAGTTATCTAAGTCACACATTAACCGGTTGATCTTTGATTCTTTAACTTGGCTAATACCCTCATTGACAATCTCCAATGACTTCCAAAATTTATATTCATTTCCAAATTCCAGAAGTTTGTTGATTTGGCTTATATCAATAGGAAAAAGTAAATGATTTAGAGCCTTAGAATTCTTAGAGGCTTCCATTTAATCCTCATCGGTCCATTCAAATTGCGATTTTGGAAAGTCCACACCCTTGTTATCTTTCTTCTTTAGCATTTTAGTACCTCTTGTGATCACTTTGAAAGATTCCACATCAATGGCAATGATGTAGCTTATAAAGCTCATGATCTATCCTCGGGTGATTAAGTCTTTGTTGAGAATACATCGTTCTGATACCAATTGAAATTGTCTACAAGCACACTCAAACAACAATCTCTTTATACCAAAGAGGTGGTGAATTGGGTAATGGCCAAATTATGCAGAATTAAAAAACTTGTCGATTTTACACTACAGAGTTAGTAGCATTACCGATTAAGCTTAGAAATCAATTTCCCAACTTAATGAATTCAATAATTAATTCTAAAATGCAAGTTACTAAATAATATACGTAAATAAAATAAAACCTATAATTAAAAAGAGTAAGGGTTAGAGAAATTGACATCGTAGTTTATAGTGGTTCGGCCAGCTCTTTGCCTACGTCCACTCCCCCAAGCCATAATTAAAGCTTTTCACCATGTCAAGTTGAATTCATAACTTACACGGAAGTTTTTCATGGATCGCTTCAAACCAAGAGTTTTGGCCCTATGTTCACCTCAAACTTTTACACCAAGAGTTTTCCAATGGCTCACTCTCAAATCTTTACAATGAGTTTTGTTCTTAGGCCCACTCACAACCTTTACACAAATTACCTTTTGAGTATGCCCACTCAACAAGGGATCTCACAATCACAAGTGTTTGATAATAAAATTTTACCACACACTGTGAGCACTCACAAAATATAAGAAGATTTAAGTGTGAGTTTCTAACCCAAGTAAATCAAGCTCATTAAGATAATATGAAGGTGTAATGTGCGAGCTTTGATTATGAAGAGAGTGTATGATAAAAAAAATTTAAGTTACTCTCAATGTTTTTGCTTTTAAAGAAATGTTAGATGGTGCAAGATTTTAGCAAAAATGAAATTGAGGCTCAATTTATAGTGAAAGTGAAAACTGCCACAGTTCTTTATCCTGAGATCGGTATGTCGGTCTACAGGGGCCGGTATACCGATCTTGCAATTCAAACGGCTATATGTCCGTCGAAGATTAAAGCGCACCAACCAGATTACTAACTGGTATGGTAACCGGTATGCCGGTTAGCTAACCGATATGGGGACCGATATGTTACGTCCCGATTCCAGTAGCTATACAAACTCCAGACTGACCGGTATGGTAGACCAGTATGGAGTAGCCCGGTTCCAGAGAGCATGCAAAACTATCCAAGATAGAACAGAGTCACCGGTATGCCGGTATCAGGGGCCAGTATGTCGGTCTCAGTGCAGAAACTCGGGATTTAAATATTCAAAAACATTTTATACATGACCCTAATGCATCTTTATAAATGTGCATGAGTCTTATAAGCTTATAGTAATTAAATTATTACTCATTTACATTGAGTGCCCTAAGTTATAAGACTACACTAGATTTTCTTCATTAAACTCTTGATTCTTCACATCCATTTGCTTCGATATTTTTTGTAATGCTTACGAATGCGCGTCAAAGTCCTAGCGTTGCATCATCAAAATCATTCATTGAATATTATGTTACTTACATATTACAGCCATACCGTAGAGATGGATGCTAGATGATGTTATATATTATTTTTTATGCTTATCGTGCTACATTTTCATTTTTTCACTGCTTTAATCATTCAGTTGATGAGTATGGATTATGATGACATTTTATGTTATGGATTGCTTGGATGATGTAGTAAGTTTTCTGTTGAACAATTTGCTGAATTGTGCCATATTATATTGCACAAATAGGCATTTATCTTTTTCTTACTGACTTAGGAATGGATCAATACGAGTATCAAGAACAGATGAAGGAGATGCAACATAAAGAAATGAATGTTGTGTGGTCAATATGCATGTGCCATCCAGAGAGGTGTCCACGCGCTCCCAGTCGTAGCACGCACCGCACACGCATCAGAAGGTAGAATATACTGACATGTCAGCCACGTCAACGCACAGTTAGCAGCCACGTCAGCAAAGTGTCTGCCATGTCATTTTCCACGTTATCGCCACATGTCCGCCATATCAGCAAGCCGTTCCCATTTTCGCCACATCAACAACCACTTATCTGCCATGTCATCATACCTAATAAATTTCATTGAGCCCCTCTGAAGTCTTTGAAATTTATATTTTAGCCCTATAAATTTTAAAAAATTACAAATCAGCCTTTGAGTCAGATTTGGACCAATGAAGAGTCAATTCCACCATTTCGACCATTCCGGATGTAACGATGGCATCCGATTTATGGAAATCAGCCCCGATTTTATCCTACTTTCATTTTAAACTTTAACCTTAATATGAAAATGAAAGATTCATCTTCTGATGCGATGATCAAGCTGACATCAACCAATTACTCCCTCTGGAGGTCTCAGATGAGAGATTATTTACATTATAATGATTTATTTGATATAATCGAGGTGAAAGGTGTGATACCAGATTCTGTCAAAGAGAGTGACTGGAATAAACTCAACAACAGAACTCTCGGTCAGATTAGGCAGTGGATCGGCCACAGTGTCTTCCACCACGTAGCACATGATATTGATGCTTACGAAATATGGATAAAGTTGGAAGACATGTACCAGGCCAAGACAACTCAGAATAAAGCCTTAAGAATGATGCGTTTGGCGAATTTGAAGCTACAAAGTTAAATTTCCATTGTAGAACACACCAATGAGTTCCAGAATCTGGTGAATTAGCTACCTGCAGTAGACATGCTGTTGGGAGATGAAGTACAAGCCCTCCTACTACTTATTTCTCTTCCTGATAGTTGGGAGACATTGGTGGTTACTCTCAGTAATTTCGCTCCATGAGGTAAACTTACCATGCCTATGGTAAAAGATGCACTGTCGAATGAAGAGTCCAATAGAAAAGATATTGGCTCAGAATATACAGAACCTTTCATCACGAAGACTCGAGGAAGAGAAAGAGAGAGGCATAAGCACAACCAGAGTTAGATCCTCAGATGGAAGTATCTCTACCTATAAGTGCTATCATTGTGGCATAAAAGACCACTTAAAGAAGAATTTCTGAAAACTGTAAAGAGAGTAGGGCCAAGGCAATCACCAACCAAAGAATAACGAAAGAGAGACGCTAGTTGTTGTCCAATAAGATGTATCAATATGCTCCATGCAAGAAGATATATGCCGTCACACCGCAACCTAAGATGTTGAGTGAGTGGTAGATACTGCAGCATCCTACCATGTCACTCCTTACAGAGATTTCTTCACAACATACAAAGCATGAGACTTTGGTTTAGTGAAGATGAGAAATATCAGTTCCTCTAGGATAGTAGGAATGGGTAATATTCAGTTATGGATAAATGTCAGATGTACATTAACCTTGAAGGATGTCCTGCAAGTTCCAGAACTTGGCTAAATGTACTCTCGAGGATAGCCCTTGACAAACAAGTCTATGATAGTCAATTCAGAAATGGCACATGGAGAATGACAAAATGTGCCATAGTTGTCACCCGATGACATATTTTCTGCACACTATACAAGACTCATATGAAGATTTGTGTAGACAGCTTCAATGTAGCTGAAAAAGAGGCTTCTCAAAATCTGTGGAACCAGAGACTCGTTCATATGACTGAGAGAAGGTTTTTTACCTTGACCCAGAAGGATCTTACCAAGGATGCCGCACTAGGTCATTGTAATCATTATTTATTTGGTAAGCAACACAGAGTCTCGTTTAATTTCTCTTCAAAGAGAAGATCAGAATTGTTCAGTCTGGTACACTCTGATGTTAGTGGTCATTTGGAGGTTGATTCATTGATGATGCTTCTCGAAAAGTCTGGGTGTATTTCTTGAAGACAAAAGATCAGGTCTTAGATCAGTTCAAGCTGTTCCACGCCAAGGTAGAGCGTGAAACATGGAAGAAACTGATGTGTCTCCGCATAGACAATAGAGCATGTACAGTTTCAGGGAGTTCAATGCCTACTGCAGGAGACACGACATTCAAAATGAGAGAACTGTTTCACGCACCCCATAACATAATAGTGTGGCTGAAAAATGAATCACACCATTATAGAAAAAGTCAAAAGCATGATCAGTATGGCCACGAGTTTCTAAAATATATTGATAAAAATGAGGTTTTTTTTTAAATAAATAATAAATTTTCTTGGATTTAAATGACAATATTTTCATTGCAGTTGATATTTTCATTCGCGTTTGGCGAATTTGAAGCTACAAAGTTAAATTTCCGTTGTAGAACACACCAATGAGTTCCAGAATCTGGTGAATTAGCTACATGCAGTAGACATACTGTTGGGAGATGTAGTACAAGCCCTCCTACTACTTATTTCTCTTTCTGATAGTTGGGAGACATTGGTGGTTACTCTCAGTAATTTCGCTCCATGAGGTAAACTTACCATGCCTATGGTAAAAGATGCTCTGTCGAATGAAGAGTCCAATAGAAAAGACATTGGCTCAGAATATACAGAACCTTTCATCACGAAGACTCGAGGAAGAGAAAGAGAGAGGCATAAGCACAACCAGAGTTAGATCCTCAGATGGAAGTATCTCTACCTATAAGTGCTATCATTGTGGCATAAAAGACCACTTAAAGAAGAATTTCTGAAAACTGTAATGAGAGCAGGGCCAAGGCAATCACCAACCAAAGAATAACGAAAGAGAGACGCTAGTTGTTGTCCAATAAGATGTATCAATATGCTCCATGCAAAGATACATGCCGTCACACCACAACCTAAGATGTTGAGTGAGTGGTAGATACTGCAGCATCCTACCATGTCACTCCTTACAGAGATTTCTTCACAACATACAAAGCATGATACTTTGGTTTAGTGAAGATGAGAAATATCAGTTCCTCTAGGATAATAGGAATGGGTAATATTCAGTTATGGATAAATGTCAGCTGTACATTAACCTTGAAGGATGTCCTGCAAGTTCCAGAACTTCGGCTAAATGTACCCTCGAGGATAGCCATTGACAAACAAGTCTATGATAGTCAATTCAGAAGTGGCACATGGAGAATGACAAAATATGCCATAGTTGTCACCCGATGACATGTTTTCTGCACACTATACAAGACTTATATGAAGATTTGTGCAGACAGCTTCAATGTAGCTGAAAAAGAGGCTTCTCAAAATCTGTGGAACCAGAGACTCGTTCATATGACTGAGATAAGGTTTTTTACCTTGACCCAGAAGGATCTTACCAAGGATGCCGCACTAGGTCATTGTAATCATTATTTATTTGGTAAGCAACACAGAGTCTCGTTTAATTTATCTTCAAAGAGAAGATCAGAATTGTTCAGTCTGGTACACTCTGATGTTAGTGGTCATTTGGAGGTTGATTCAATGGGCGGTAACAAGTACTTTATGTCTTTCATTGATGATGCTTCTCGAAAAGTCTGGGTGTATTTCTTGAAGATAAAAGATCAGGTCTTAGATCAGTTCAAGCTGTTCCACGCCAAGGTAGAGCGTGAAACATGGAAGAAACTGATGTGCCTCTGCATAGACAATAGAGCATGTACAGTTTCAGGGAGTTCAATGCCTACTGCAGGAGACACGACATTCAAAATGAGAGAACTGTTTCACGCACCCCATAACATAATAGTGTGGCTGAAAAATGAATCACACCATTATAGAAAAAGTCAAAAGCATGATCAGTATGGCTAAGCTGCCAAAGCCTTTCTGGGGAGAAGCTGTTTGTACTGTCTGCTACCTGATCAACAATCACCATCTGTACCGTTGAATTTTGAGATTCCAGAAAAACTGTGATCTGGTAAGAATCATCATACTCTCACCTTAGAGTATTCGGTTGTTTAGCCGTTGCACATATATCCAAAAAACTTAGACAGAAGCTCGATGCAAGGACTACTCCATGTATATTCATAAGCCATCGAGATGAAGAATTTGGATACATGAGAAAAAAATGGTCATCATAAGAGAAGATGTAGAGAATCTTGAAGATCAGACAATAGAAGACATTGAAAAGCCCAAGATGTCTTCCAATTCATGTGCCGACATAAATCTAGACCCAGCACCAGCATAATTGTCCACAAATAGGGTGCATGATATTTCAGAAGCAGAATTAGAGGAGGCATATTAGGATGTCGAGTAGGGGGAGACACAGCCCACTCCATCGGAAGCTATAGAAGAGAATGTTGAACAAGGGGAGCCGTAACCCGCTCCACTAGATGCAATAAGATCATCCATATATTTGGATGATGACATACCTTCTGAACCAGTGGACCTCAGACAAGAAGATCTTAGCGAGGCAAGATTCCATCAATCAGATATCCGGAATCCAAATATATTATACTTACTGATGGGGGAGCTAGAGAGTTTCCTACAAGACAAGAAGGCACTGAGGAACAAATGGGTTAAGAAAAATGGCAGCGGAACTGTGCTGTGCAAAGACACAACAGAAGAGTATTGTGCAGAGGCACAGTGAAGTGTGCTGTGCAGAGACATAGCCGACATGTCAACAACAATAGTCAATCGGGACAAGCCACAGCTGTGCAGAGCCATAGCAAGGATAACTGTTAGATGATAATCGTTTCAGATATAGCTAGAGGGGGAAAATTATTGTATCCAGCTGCATGCATGGTGGCATGCATTGCCAACTAAGAGTGACAATGGGCCGGGCCAGGCTTTGATAAGCCCGACAACAAAAATAAAAGCCCAGGCCTGGGCGTCTTCCGGGCCGGGCCGGGCTTTATCCTGCCCGTTTTTTTTAAAAAAATTAAAAACATACAAATACAAAATACATTCACACTATATGCAAAGACAATTCACAAATAAATCAAAAGTTTCATCGATAAATTAACAATTTAAAGGCTACAAACAAATAAAAATCCTACAAACCTATATATATATAACCAAAAATGCTAAGCCCGGCTCGGTCCCGAGCCCGAGCCGGGTTTTTAAGTATAGGGCCCAGCCTAAATTTTTTTTTTTTTTACCCCGGGCGGGCCAGGCTGGACAGGACCCGGGCTTTTCTGCCACCCTTATTGCCAACCACCATTGCAAGTATTCAAACCACTTTTAGGTGGAATTTGAAGATTGGTGCAAACTACCAAAATAACTTTAGGTGAATTTGTATTTTTTTTTTGACTTTTGGTTCCTAGAAATGGCTATAAATTGAGAGCTCAAAAGCATTCAAGAAGCTCCAAGTAAGAGAGCTGAGAGTGTAAGATCCAAGTAAGAGAGCTAAGAGTGTAAGCTCCAAGTAAGAGAGTTTAGTTAATGTGTGAGGTTTTTTATATAAGTTTTGTAATAATTGTAAATTATATTCAAGTAGTAATAGATGATATTTATTTTTCTCCACAAGACACTCTTCAGTGATTAGAGCGGTGATTACAATGAGACATGAGACGTTTTTATTTTTGGTGTGTTGCTGTTTTTGCTTTTGACTGAACAAAAACTGTATTTCATTGATGAAAAAGCTAGAGATCGTCATTGGTTACTGCATGTTGTTGATCCTGTAATTGGTGGGGAAAATTATACGCAATCTTCTGCAAAAAAAATCAGCAAGTGCAAGCTGTTAAATGTGTATCTGAATCAGCAGAAGCTAGGCCAACGATGATTGATGAACGTCGTCATTCTCACCAGGTGCCGGAGTCAAGTACCGCCGACTGAAGACGAGGAAGGCTCATTATTTTGTAGCCTGGCATTACTGTACTTCAAACTCGACGTCCTTCAATGACATGAATTTGTACCCTCCACAGTCAATAGAAGAGTTTCTTTTGACAGCTGAAGGTGGAATTGGAAATATTCTCTATGATAAGATATGCGGCGGAAAATTAAAATTCATTACCCAAGCTTGTGAATCGTCATTCTTCTATCACAGTTGCTCCTGATGCTATAGTTTTTGCTACCCAGAGATTTCAAAGCCCATGTTTGTGCTTAGAGTCCAACTTCAGCTTTAGTCATGTGTTAACACAGAAAATATACAGATAATTCTTCATAATCTGCAAACAATGGATAGTTTGATCAAGCATATGAGTAGTATTTTGGTATCGTAGTTTATGTTAATATTGGAATTTTATTAGTACTAACATTTTGTATTTTGAATTTTGGAGTCAGTTTTGTTTTGAGCATGGTTTTAGTACTTCATTTTGAGTATTTTAAAACCGTGTGAGAGGGTTCGTACCAATAGGATTTTTTACCAACTAAATTTAGCTGATTTCCTAGTACAACAGTGAAACTAATCCTAAGGGATTGACTCAGTAGTAAATGTCTTGGGTTTGAGTGATTTATTCTCTCTTGGATTCAAGGTTTGAATCTTACTAAATGTATTTTCTTGAGGTCATACCCTTGGTGTAAAAAGCCAGCAATTAACATTGATTTGTGCTAGGAAACTTCTGAAGACATGAAGCACAGGTCTCATGATTAGTCGAGGTGTACATAAGTTGGTCTGAACACCTTAGTTACTAAAAAAAAAGTGAAACTCAAATAATTTATTTATTATATTTAAATAATATTATAGGGACATGTATAAAAAGAATTAAAGTTATGTACCTGACTGTAGACCCAACCACGATTTTGGTTCGTAACCGAAATCGAACCGGAACTGAACCGGTTAGAACCAGTCGGTTCCGATTCCGGAATCGGAACCGGAACCGAATTTTTTCGGTTTGGTTAGGTTTCTCCCCTAGCCGAACCGGACGGTTCCAACCGTTCGAACCGGAACCATTCGGTTCCAACGGTTCTACGGTTCCAGTTGGAACCGTTGTAGCTCCCTGCCCTAAAAATAAAATAAAAAATTATTTATTTTTTTAAATCTAATTACTAAATTACCATTAATAACATTAATAAAACAGCTAGTTTATGGGCATTTTAGGTATCACAAAAATAATCCAAAAATATATAAATATGAGACATTCTTCATTTTTCATGATGCTACAAATATTTTTAACGGAGTTTATTATCTTACAACAAATGTATTTCTTGTTGAAAGTTTGAATATTGTTGGTACCCTATATTAGCATGCTGAAAGTTCTGATCCTTATGATATTATTTTAATTGAAGCTATTACTATTATGAAGAGAAAATGATTGATTTATTTTAAAGACATTCAATTGCTTTATCTTATTGCCATAATTTTTTTATTCTAGATTTAAAATAGAATATTTGAATAGTGCCTTACAAATTTACTATACATATTTAGGAATATCTGATAAAATTAATATGACAAAAATAATAGATAAAATAAAAATTAATTTAAAAGACTTATTTAGTGATTAAGTTAGTAGATTTAACTTGTAAACATTAGGACAATCTAGTAACAAACTCGTAATTAGTTCAAGACTTAGCGTATGTGATCGTTGATTACTACAACGAAATAAAAAATATAGGGATAACATGACTAACAACTCGTTATATAATTATTTATCTACCAATTTCAAGTTTCCAACTGAAAGTTTAATACATAAAAATTTTCAAAGTACTTGAATGATGGAACCAACATCGAAATATCTATCATGTTTTATCAATTATTGCTAAAGATGTGCTGGCAGCACCTGTTTCCATTGTTGTGGTTGAACAAGCCTTCAGCTTATGATGCAATATTTTGGAAGCGATATGATCTTCATTACATCCAAGCACTTAAAAGCAACAACATGTGTGGATGATTGGACCCGAGCTGATATGAGACAACAAGAAGATGCCCCCGATGACTTTGAAGACTTGGTCGATAAATTATCTACAAGTGCAAGCGGAACGAGAGCTGAAGGATCAACATGCACTGATAATGATGATGATTGATGAGTAAATAATTGTAATGGAGGATTATCTTTAAAATGTAATAGAACTACATGATTTTTGATTCCTCTCACCCTTAGAGGATACGTAGACAACTTATGTTTTTAAAAATTTAAGTTCAAACTCTTTAATTTAATGTAATTTAAATTTAAATTAATAATTTTAAATAAATTTTTTAATCTCATTTTATTTTTTTAAAAAATCATTATTAAAATTTAAAATTAAAAAAACGGAACCGGTTCTCGGAAACTGGGAACCGTTTGGTTCGGTTCCGGTTTGGAACCGAACCGAACCGAACCGTTGATCAGGTCTACTTGACTATGAATTTATCAAAAATTATATGGACCCATTTGTTATTAACCGTTTAAAGCGTGTATGTATATATATATAATTTCGAACAAAGGGTTTTAGGGTTTTTGTGTAGCAAATTCAAAGGAATTTCACTCTGTTTAGCGATCATCTCCAGGAAATTGTGCGAAATCAGCCATGGCTGCTAAGACCCAGGAAGATCTCCTCGCCGCTCATCTCGAAGAGCAAAAAATCGATGTATCATTCTCTCTTTTTTAATTTTTTTTAAAAGATTTGATTAATTGCATTTTAGATAGATAATATTTTTTGGCTTGAATTAGAACATAGTTTATGATTTGCTAACTTTCAGGTGTCATTTCTATTGAAATTTATTAGATCTCCGTTGATTTAGTTTTTTTTTTAAGAAAAAACCTTTTTTGGGTATTAAATTAACTATACTCCTCCATTTTCATTGTAGATTTTAGAAATCTTTAATCTTCAAATTTGATTTGTTCCCGCTAAATCTTAATATAAAACCCTTTAGATTGTTTTTGTTTTTATTTGTAATTGTCGTAATGCGAAGATGGCGATGGAACACCTTTTAAGTTAAAAATTGGGCGATTTTGAATATACTATCGTTATACTTTTACTTTCTTATGATAGGAGGATAAGCCAGTTCTTGAAGATGAAGACGACGAAGATGATGATGAGGATGAAGACGAGGATGAAGTTGACGGTAAGTTAAAACTGCATGCAATGCACTTGAAAATTCAATTGTTGCCCATTTTGCTTATTTCTCTATATTCATTTTTAGTACATTTGTTTTGATGGAAGTGTGACATTACTGAGATGCAAACACATAAAAATATTGACATAGATGTGTGGTTGTGAATATTGTGATATTTTGTAATGCTTTGGAAACAAATAAAGGAGAGTGTAGAAGTATATGACTTGACCTAGTAGAATAGGTGGAATATGAAGAATGTGTGTTTATGCATTTGTTTTTGTGAATCTTCATATGGCCGAATTTAGCTGTGGCACAAGAATTCGTAATATCAATTATTGTACTTCAAATTGTGCAACTTGATTTTTTCTTATTCAAGGAAAATGAAAATTTCCCATCATATGAATGGTCGTGTTGGGCAGTGTTATCAAAGGCGCGCCTAGGTAGAGGCGCCAGCCATTGCGCCTAGAGGGTGTCCAGGTGAGGTAACGTGTATCAGGCGCGCGCCTTAGGCGTCTGATGCCAAAAATCTTGATTTTTGACCCGATTTCATTGATTAAAGCTCGTTTTTTTTTTTTTTTTACTGTTTTTGGTTTTTTTCCAGTAGAGAGTTAAAAAGAAAAAGAAGAATAACAATAAATCTCATAATTTAACTTAATTTATTTATTTTTGACATGACTCTTAGATAATTTGTTGAGATAGTTAAAAATTATAAGAAAAATTTACATTTTATAAAATACAAATGTTTGCCATAATAATTAATAATAGATCATACATTTATAATTATTGGGGATATAATTTAAACCAAAAAATTATACTAGTCAATAACAATATTACACATAAGAAAATATAAGTAAATATTAATATCTTAATTATTATAGCAACTTAGTTATGAAAATAGTGATGTATATAAATTTAATTGAGTGCAATAATTTATAAATGTTTTGTCATAATTTGGTCAAAATATTAAAAAATACTCAAAACAAAATGATTAGAAGAATATACATGTTCCTCTTTCTAATTGAAAAATTATATATACAAATATGCGTTTCACATTCCTCAGGCGAGTGCCTTGCGCCTTGAGGCGCGCGCCTAGGCTCCATGACCTTTTGCGCCTTGGTGCGCCTTGCGCCTTTAATAACACTGGTGTTGGGCATCATTATTTTGATTAATAATTATGGTCAAAGTTTCCATTTTTCGAGTTTACCTTCGTATAATGTAGGAACTTTCAATTAGTATTAATTTAGGTAACAGATTCATGCTATTAGAGTTTTTTCCATTTCGATGTTATAATGCTAAAAAAAGGTGACAGCGCACATATGTCTTAATTGTATTTGTAGATACAGGATACTGAATCTGATTAGATCTTGATTTTGTTTTGGATGCATAATTATCAATTTGTCCTTGGGTCTGTACTTCCTACAGAGTTTTCTAGATTCATCTCGTGAAGATAACAGTGATTGCAAATTATCACATTCAATTTTCATGTATTAAGTAATTAATATGATAAGAATCAAGGACAGTTGTTTCAAGAAAGTAACTTGACTTGAACAGGATTAAAGAAAAATGATAAAGAGAAGGAATGAAAGTACTTGAAATTTTTAATTTTAATCTTAGTAGAATTTATCTCTTAAAAGATATAAAGAAGGTTTTAGTTGGTAAAATCTCGAGAGGTCTGGGGTCACATCACATGGGTGGGAGAGGCTTTAATTACCAGTATGCTATGCTTGAAAAGAAAGGATGGAAGCAAGCTAATCCATATTTTGCTTCTTTCTTGTAATTGTTGACTAATGGTTTCATCTTTTTATTATATTTAGGACTCCAAGATGGAGAGGCAGGTGGTAGGTCCAAACAAAGCAGAAGTGAAAAGAAGAGTCGCAAAGCAATGTTAAAGCTTGGAATGAAACCTATAACAGGTGTTAGCCGGGTCACTGTCAAAAAGAGCAAGAATGTTGGTGCTCTTCCACTTTGATCTATTAATAACCTGTTTCTTTTAAGTTCTCTAGTTGTTAACGTGACGTTGGTTACTAATTTGTCAGATCCTATTTGTTATCTCGAAACCCGATGTTTTTAAGAGCCCAGCATCAGATACATACGTGATTTTTGGTGAGGCGAAGATTGAGGATTTGAGCTCACAACTGCAGACTCAGGCAGCAGAGCAATTTAAGGCTCCTGATCTCAGTCACGTGATCTCCAAACCAGAGCCATCAACCGTGGCTCAAGATGATGAAGAAGTAGATGAAACCGGGGTTGAGCCTAAGGACGTCGAGTTGGTGATGACACAAGCAGGAGTCTCGAGGGCAAAGGCTGTGAAGGCGCTGAAAGCTGCAGACGGGGACATAGTTTCTGCAATCATGGAGCTTACCAACTAAGAAGTTTCTTAAATGATTTGTGATGATTTAGTAAACCATCTATAATTTTTCATTTCATGTGTGCTTTCATCTTCTTTTTTTTTTGCCCCTACTTTTGTTATTGTTTCTTTTCCTTTTGTTGTATTAGTAATTCAACTCTGGCTGCATCCTTTGATGATAAAATGGAGTCTGTCTTTTACTTTGCCTCAAATACTGTATTTGTCAAATTTATAGTTTCCGAAATATTTTGAGACAATGCATAATTTTTGGAGAAGTGATGAATATCCTCTGGGAAAACAACTATTAGCCACAATAAATATTATTTGACTATTTTAATCTATCTCAATCCTAATAGCCAATGGGGTACATGGAGTCACTAAGAGATGAGCGAGGACAGTCGCTTCCCTCAAATCAAAAATTTATTAAAATGTATCATATAAATTTATGAAAAAATATGGTTTGTTAATAAGATAATTTTATTATACTTCCGTTAAAATAAGGAGTCTATTTTTTATGAAAATTAATTTTTACCCTCAATGAATCAATATTTTAATTACGTCTCTCTACATGCTCATAGGTGATCCTCTCTATCCATCCCTGAGATGTTTGGATTTTTCAAAACTCCATGGACATACAAAAGAGAAATGATATCCTCGCTCAGATATAAGACATAAAGGGAATTGGGATTTTACTAATTCTCCAAAATCGGATTCAAATCCAATATAACACCTATGGGTACATAAAAAATGTGTTGAATCGATTCTTTTTAATGAATAGATCTGATCGCAACTTCGAAGATGGAAGAAAAAAGCCAATATTTAAAAAACATATTTAGACTGACTAGAAAAGTTTGATAGTGTTTTTACAGTATTTTCAATTTAGGTAAAGGTTATTTAATCTGAAGCCCACGATAAAAAAACGACTTACGCTGTCCTCAACATATGTCTATTATAGTTATTATACTTGTAGACGCTGGATTTCGCCCGAGGTTTACAATCGAGATTTCGTGAGGGGGGCACTGGCGATCTTGCAAAACAAATAGGAAGGGTGAGCGTGGAGGGTCTACCCACCGGTGAGGTGGATGCCGTAGGCACTCCGACGCCCAAGTCAGTGAGGAAAATGAAGTGCAAAAGTCGTAGAAGGAGGAGTAAGGTCAGATGTTACCTTGATCCCTGTGGGCTTCCGTAAGGGCGGTAGTTTGGAGGTGCTGAGAGCTATGGGGTGAGTATACTGAGATTATGAGTAGGAGAGCTTGAAGTTCAATATCCCCTCCCTCATGGAGCCTCGTTTCCTATATATACATGCTCCAGTAACGTGTGCCTTTATTGCCCTTTGATTGCTTGTCTGTTGGGTCATGGTAACGGTCGACTTCATGAGGAGTTATTACTGCGTTGTAGGCTGGAACGAATGGGTTATGAATGGTGTTTATGAGCCTGGGCGTTATGTGGACTAGCGTAGGGTGAGCCCCGATTATGCTTTGAGCACGTGGTATTTCAATGGGTCTGGGCTTGTGAATCTCTGGGCCTCTACACACTTCAATCATTGGGGCTTCCTTTTGAGGTAGAAACTTGGGCCTGAGTCTTGTGTTGGGGAGTCTGGGGTGCGTTCAGTATTGGGCCTGAAGCTAAAGGACGAAATTGCCCTTGGACAAAATTTGGCCCGTACAGTTTGTCCCATACTCTCTAAGTCAATGAGTCTTTGGCTTGGAGAGTACTTGACGTGTGTGTCGCCTGAGACAAGGCCATAGTATGTAGGTGTACTCGAGCGTTGATGCTGCCTATTGATTGAACCAAACGAATGTCAAGTTATGAACTTGACTCTACAAGAGCCATTGGGGAAGTACCCAGTCGACCGAACCAGATGATGGTCGGGATAATGAACTTGACTCTACCAGAGCCATTGGGGAAGTACTCAATCGATTGAACCAGATGAAAGTCAGGATATAAGTCATACGACATGTGTACTCCATGTCTACAACTTGACTCGTCATGAGTCCATGGGGGATGCCCCCGGTCGACTGATCTAGATGAAGATTCAAGATATAATTCATAGGACATGTGTAAACCATATCTACAACTTGACTCAATATGAGTCCATATGGGATGTCCCCGGTCGACTCATCTAGATGAAGATTCAGGATATAATTCATATGACATGTGTAAACCATGTCTACAACTTGACTCGATATGAGTCCATGGGGATGTCCTGATGAGGCCAGGAAGATATAAGTCATATGACATGTGTAATCCATGTCTACAACTTGACTCGTCATGAGTCCGTGGGGGATGTCCCCGGTCGACTGGACTTGATGAGGCCAGGAAGATATAAATCATACAACATGTGTAATCCATGTCTACAACTTGACTCGTCATGAGTCCATGGGGATGTCCCCGGTCGACTGATCTATATGAAGATTCAGGATATAATTCATATGACATTTGTAAACTATGTCTACAACTTGACTCGATATGAGTCCATGAGGATGTCCCCAGTCGACTGGACTTGATGAGGCCATGAAGATATAAGTCATATGACATGTGTAATCCATGTCTACAACTTGACTCGTCATGAGTCCGTGGGGGATGTCCCCGGTCGACTGGACTTGATGAGGCCAGGAAGATATAAGTCATACGACATGTGTAATCCATGTCTACAACTTGACTCGTCATGAGTCCGTGGGGGATGTCCCCGGTCGACTGGACTTGATGAGGCCAGGAAGACAACCACTCGTTTGGCACCAGAGTGACCAAACCGAGTCTACATGTCGCATGTACCAGATGAAGGTTAACGAACTCTTACTCGACTCCATCACGAGTCAAATGGGGGTGTCCCCATCGACTGGGCCTAATGAAGCCCAGGAAGGCAACTACTCGTTTGGCACCAAAGAGTGACCAAACCGAGTCTACATGTCACCTGGACCAGAAGAAGGTCAATGAACTTAAACTCATCTCCATCACGAGCCAATAGGGGGTGTCCCCGTCGACTAGACCTGATGAGGTCCAGGAAGGCAACTACTCGTTTGGCACCAAAGAGTGACCAAATCGAGTCTACATGTCGCCTGGACCAGAAGAAGGTTAATGAACTTTTACTCGACTCCATCACGAGTCAAATGAGGGTGTCCCCATCGACTGGGCCTAATAAAGCCCATAAAGGCAACTACTCGTTTGGCACCAAAGAGTGACCAAACCGAGCCTACATGACGCCTGGACCAGAGGAAGGTTAATGAACTTAAACTCGTCTCCATCACGAGCCAATATGGGGTGTCCCGTCGACTGGACCTGATGAGGTCCAAAAAGGCAACTACTCGTTTGACACCAAAGAGTGAGCAAATCAAGTCTACATGTCGCATGGACCAAAAGAAGGTTAATGAACTTTTACTCGACTCCATCACGAGTCAAATGGGGTGTCCCCGTCGAATGGGCCTAATGAAGCCCAAGAAGGCAACTACTCGTTTGGCACTAAAGAGTGACCAAATCAAGCCTACATGACGCCTGGACCAGAGGAAGGTTAATGAACTTAAACTCGTCTCCATCACGAGCCAATAGGGGGTGTCCCCATCGATTGGACCTGATGAGGTCCAGGAAGGCAACTACTCGATTGGCACCAAAGAGTGACCAAACCGAGCCTACATGTCGTATGGACAAGAAGGTATGTGATCTGAATTTGACTCCATCCCGAGTCAACTGGGGAGTGTTCCCGTCTTGATGAGGCCAGGAAGACTTTCACTCGTTTGGTATCGAATAGGGACCAGACCGAGTCTACATGTCATCTGGACAAGAAGAAGGTCCATTAACTTTACTTGTGCTAGCATTGCTTGGGTATTCAGTCGACAATGCTTCATTTGGTGCTGAGTGTCTCTAGTTCCCCTTGATTTACTCACTTGTAATAAATGCATCGTTGTTTTTGAGGCCCTTTTGGCGGGAAAAAGATGAGTCACTGTGAGGAATGGTATAAGAAGCCTTGAAGGGTCTCATTTACTTAATTCGTAATACCTTCTCTCGAGTCGCAAGGTTGGAGGGCTCTCCTCGAATTTTTAAGGTATTCTTCTTTCCTTTCTTCATGTTCTTCAAATCTTCAAATTTTTCAAAAGGTATACTCAACCTGTTCTTGGCTAGGGTTAAGGTTTTGATCCTCAATTTGGGTTAGGGTTTTTTTAGGATTGTGTTTGTGTGAAGCCTAGGTTTGATCTTCTGTCATACTGATTTTAGGTTGATTCGTTGTTTGTAGAGTGAACTGATATGTCGACTGAAGGTTGCTCGAGCTCAAGTGATTCATCGATGGAGATGTATGTAGGCTCGCCCTTGCGGGTCGTTTCCCCTTATATATGTATGGCATGGATACTCTGAGTGGGGGTGATGAAGATGTGTTGACTGTCGCGTCAACGGAGGCTCCGGTCGGTATTCCTAAGGACGTGCCACCTCTACGATCTATTCCTGCCGAGTCGAGTGAACCCAGCACAAGCGAACCAACTAATCTTCTAACGAAAAATCCTCAAAGTAGTGTAACCGAGAAAGTAATGAGGGAGATCAAAATAAAGTACAGGTTCCCTGAGTCGGTTCAAGTTATGTTGGTTTCTTCGAAAGAACGAATCAACTATAAAATTTCTAGGTGGATTGGGTTCTACGAACGCCCTTTTGCTAAGGGGTTTAGGTTCCCAGTTCCAAACCTTGTGTGGGAAGTATTAGATCATTATGGAATAGCTCTTTCCCAACTCATGCCAAACACATGGAGAGTCCTGATGTCGGTTGAGGTTTTAGCATATGAGTTGGGAATCAGATTCAAAGTGAAGGACTTACTCTACACTTATTATATGAAGGAACATGTGGTGGAGAAATGGAGATACCACTTGTTCCTTCGACAAAAGAGAGAACATTTAGTTTCTGGGATGACTACAAACGATAGAGGGGGCTGGAAAAAGACTTATTTTTTTATTAGGGGAGAGGGCGTGTTCGGGTCGACTGGGCCTAGTAGAATTCCTGAATATTGAGAAGTTACGAGTGAGTGTCGGTCATATTCTTTTCTTGATTGTAGACTCAATGTATCTCTGACGTTCTCTTTTTGTTTCTTTCGTAGGTTCAAACTGCAATCGTTGCTTCGACGTGACGCATGGGGTCGTCACAAATACAAACTATATTCTGAATCTTCCCCCTTCTGATAGGAATTGGAGGGTGGTGTTGGCGGAGAAAAGGTTAAGGTTGACACCGCTGTGGAGAGAAGTTTTCTATCCCGAAGGTATCCCTCTGCCTCTGACCAAACATATACTAACAGTTGTACTCATAACCTGGGCGTGTCAACTCCTATTAGAAGAGACTTTCTTTTTGCGGATTCTAACCCCAGAGGAAAATTTGTGCACAGTGGAAAGAATGAGCCAATTCAGACTACCGTCAGTGGAAGAGATGCTGGAACGGAGGAAGAAGAAAAAATCCAAGGGGAAGGAAATTGAGACTGTCCCCGAGTCTCAACCTCCAAAGAAGGATACCCCAGCCATACTTCCAGCTGAAACAGTTCGCTAGACGTCGACTGGGTCTGGAAATTATTCTAAGAAGAGAAAATAATTACCGGATATTGAGGAAGACCCAGAGAATGTAATAATCAAGATCCCAATGAGCACGACAGTTATGTCGGATCCCTCCAGTTCGTCCAGCTTCACCGATGGATTGCTTTTAGAAGAAGATGAATGTCGAATGCTGACTTTGGGACCACTGGAGGCTGCGAAGAAAGCAGTTGCCCAAAATACGAGGTAAAGATTTTGTACTCACAAATCTTCATAGAGAAATTGTTCATTTTTTTGTTCATGTCGAATAAGACTTTGGAGTATGCTATTTTCCATCAAAGATATGTGGAAGCCAACCTGAGGAAGGCGAGGGACCTGGAGAAGTCAAATGCGGCCCTACGAAAAGAATTGGCTGAGGCTAAAGCTTCCTCCGAAGAATCCAAGAAGAGAGCGAGGGAGGTCGAGAACGAAGCAAAGGACTCGAAGGCTAAATTGGAAGCGACGACTTCTGAATTAGAAACTGTAAAGGAGAGTGCTGAAGAGCTGGAAGGCCAGAAGACCGAACTGCTGGATAGATTGGAGGGAGTGGCTATGGAAGCCATTATAAAGGACATGGGTCTCATGATGAGGAAATTCCTGGCAGGGGAGCATAACACTTGGAATCCTAAAAAATGGATCTTGATGAGTGAGAGGTTGGAGGCAGGGCTTTCTCTGTCCATCGAGGAATGAGAGGTGGAATGAGGACATGAGGTCAGCTCTAAGGAAGCAGCCGCGGAGGAGACCAGAGGGACCGTTGCCGAGAGAGTTGAAGAGGCCCCGATAACTGTTGATATTGTTGAGAAGGCTGATGAAGCCGCCATGGTAGAGTCGGAACCGGAATCACTAATGGAGACTGGCCCTCTTTCCCAGCCGGTCAACTCAGTTGAGCCTGTTGAAAGGTAAGAGGATTGAAGTCGCTTTACTTTTATTTGTAATGTCGGCTTGGCTCGTTTTGTAAAGATAATGTTTTGATTGTGAATACATGAATACATAGTTCGATTGTTGTTTGGACATTTGTTTTCTTGTCATCTAGATTGTAGCCACATTTGTTAATAACTCGTTCGATAAACTTATGAAAAATTACATAAATGAAATTGAAATTAATTAAAGGTAAATGGTGAAACTGAAATCAAACAAACTGGTCGCCTTATTGCAGTAGGATGGCGATTTTTCGAGTGACGAGGTCATCAGCGATACTTCTTAAGGTGAATAGCATTCCAGCTGTTAAGGATATACCTCTCATCTTCTTTTTCTAATTTGTAGGCTCTGCGGCCTATAATTTTCTTAACAATGTATGGGCCTTCCCAAGTGGGTCCGAGTTTCCCATCTCTAGCATTCTTGGTATTTTGGAAAACTCGGCGAAAGACCCAGTCCTCTTCCTTGAAACTTCTACTTCTCATATTTTTATTGAAGTGTTTGGAAATTTTTTGTCGGTAGGTTGCGAGCCGTATGGATGAGTTTTCCCTTAATTCTTCAACAGTGTCGAGTGCATTGGTCATGAGTCTATTGTTCGTATCCTCATCAATCCACTAGTACCGTGATGAAGGTACAACGAAGTCGGTTGGAATGACTGCCTCGGTTCCAAAGGTCAAGGAGAATGGCGTTTCACCCGTAGATGATCTTATTATTGTTCGATACGACCATAAGACCCCTGGGAGTTCGTCTGCCCAGACTCATTTTTCATTTTCCAGCCTCTTTTTTAGATTATTTATAATCATTTTATTGGAGGACTCAGCTTGACCGTTGGCTTGTGGGTAGTGCGAGGTGGAGAAGCTGAGCTTAATTCCCCAATTCTTGCAGAAATCCTGGAAGCGGTGACTGATAAACTGGGATCCATTATCAGTGATAATCTCTCTGGATAGGCCAAAACGACAGATAATGTTCTTCTAGATGAATCCTTGTACTTCTCGGTCCCTTATCCTTGCGAAGGCTTCTGCCTCGATCCACTTTGAATAATAGTCTGTCAATGCGAGCATGTAGACTCAATGCCCAGTGGCGACGGGAAGCTTCCCAACAATGTCAATTCCCCACTTCATGAACGACCAAGGAGTTAAGGAGGAGCTAAGCTTTTCAGGTGGAAGATGAGAGACTGGTGCAAACCTTTGACATTTCTCGCAATTACGAGCATATTCAACTGCGTCGGTTCGCATCGTCGGCCAGTAATATCCAATTGTGTGGGCACGACATGCAAGACTCCTCCCACAAAAGTGATTCCCACATTGTCCATCGTGCAGCTCAGCCAAAACGTATTGTGCTTCTTCAGGAGAGAAGCATTTGAGGTAGGGCCCGACAAGTGACCCCTTTAATAGTTGGTTGTCGTACATAACGAAACGGCCAGCTTGTTGTTTTATCTTTCGGGCGACCACTTTGTCTGTTGGTAACGATCCTTCATCCAAGTATTTGATTATAGGTGTCATTCATGAGTCGACTTGTGTGATATTGGAGACGGCGCCACCTCCCATTTTAGTTATGGCTGGCCATTGCAAATACGCTACTGGGATGGCTTGGATATTCCCTTTTTTGTAGTGTGGATCCGAGGGGTTGCCAGGGCATCCGCGTGGGTATTTTCGACTCTTGGGATTTGTGAAACTTCAAATGATTCAAATATAGACTGGATTTCTTTTACCTTAGATAAATAGGCTGCCATCTGAGCCCCTCGAACCTGGTAGGTTCCTTGAAGTTGGTTGACAACAAGTTATGAATCGGACGTCGCCTCTACTCTTCTCGCCCCAACCTCTTTGAGTAGTGCACGCCCGACTATCAGCGCTTCGTACTCGACTTCATTGTTGGTAGTTTGGAAACCACATTTGAACGCTTGTTGAATAATATCGCATGCAGGAGTATTGATTACAAATCCCAACCCGGAACCCAGTCTACTAGAAGAGCCGTTCACCGAGAGTTTCCACACTTCTGAAGACTGGACACAATGTACCTCCTCTCCCGTATCACCTTGTAAACTGAGACTAAAGTCTGCCATGGAATCCGCGAGAGCTTGGGACTTGATGGCGGTTTGCGGTTGATATGTGATGTCGTATTCCCTAAGTTCGACATTCCACTTGGTCAATCTGCTGGAGAGCTCGGGCTTGTGAATAATGCTTCGTAAGGGGTAAGTAGAATACACAGTGATAGGATGGCCCTGGAAATAGGGCGAAGTTTCGTGCACCATCGCCAGAGCGAGGACCAATTTCTCCATTGAGTATACCGAGTCTCAGGGTCGAGGAGGGCTCTTACGCTTACTTATGTTATGTTGTTATCCTCTATCTTCCCTTATCAGAACTGCACTGATTGCTTGTGGAAAACTCCAGATAAAGATATAGTCTTTCACCGTCGGCCGGCTTGGATAGGAGAGGCGGTGTAGTCAGGTACTCTTTCAATCTGATCAAGGCTTCTTCGCAGGCCGGGGTCCACTCAAACTTCTTCGACTTACCGAGGGTGGAGAAAAACAAGAAGCTCTTATCGGTAGACTTGGAGATGAATCTATTGAGAGTCGCTATCCTCCCCACAAGTCGCATGACTTCTTTTGGGTTTGTTGGGGATGGAATGTTAAGTATGGATTTTATTTGCTCCAGATTAGATTCTATTCCTCGTCGAGTGACCAGGTACCCAAGGAATTTCCCCGAAGTTACCTCGAAGGCACACTTGGTGGGGTTCAGCTTCATCCCATACTTCTTCATCACGTCGAGTGCCTCCCCAAGGTGTTCCAGGTGCTGCTTGGCTTGTAAAGATTTCACCAACATGTCATCAATGCAGACTTCTAATGAGTGGTAAATATATCAATATTTCCCACTCATTTGACCTAATATTTTGTATAGTTTCTTGAGTTTTGTGAATATTTTGATGTGTTTTGTGTTATTTTGTAGATAAATAAAGTTTCAGTACATTCTGGAGGTGATTTGGGGACAAAACAGTGAAAACAGACAAAAAAGCCAAAATGGTCATTTGGCGTGTCGCGACGCGCTGCCCGCGTCGCGACGTCTAACGTACGCCATTTCATGCTAACATGCGCCGGTGACACGTGTCAGAATCTAAAAAGTTTGACTTTGCTGACGTACACCGACTTTGCTAACGTGCATCGTGTCACGTGTCAACATCACAGCTGATCATGCTAACGTGCGCCATGCCACGTGTCATCATCCTACGGTGCCGAAAATCACCATCGCCACGTGTTTCTACGTGTCACTACATGTCATCACCACGTCAGCAGAAGACCAAGTCAACATTGCCAAGTCAGCGCCATGTCATCATCAACCAATCACAGCGTGCCACGTGTCACAATCCTACAGTGCCGACAATCACTATCGCCACGTGTTGCCACGTCATTGCCACATCATAGCCACGTCAGCTCAATTATTGAGTTAATCATCCACATTGCCACGTCATCGGATAAGAATCTCGGCGGACCAACCAGAGCATGACACGTGTCGCGAAGCGGAAATATTGTCGCGTCGCTACGCGCACAGCCCACCGAGGCCTATAAATCCAGCTCAAGATTTTAGTTTTAGATGTACATTCCTCTCTGTAATCCTTTGAATAAATAAGGAGTTTGTATCTAGTTTTCTTTTAATTTCAATTTTGTAATTAATTTTTATTTACTTTATGTAATAGTAATTTATTTTCTTTACTTTTTCAGTTTTTACTATTCATCTATGAGGATGTAACTTCCCTCTACTAGGGTGAAAGGTAAATCTTTTACTATTACTATCTAGATTAATCTTCCTTAATTATAATATTTTCACTAATTAAAATTTGACTTAATAATGATACCGCTATATTGGTCGGTTGGTAATTCATTATAAAATGGTTTTAACCTGACTAAGCTTGGATACGGCCTGGTTGGTCAGTTGGTAATTTACCGCCTATATGGCTGGTTTATGGATAAATATTGATATCGCCTTTATGGCAAATTGGACTTAATTTGACTTAATCAGGTTACCGCCTATATAGCTGGTTGGTAATGTTATCACAAGTTATTGTATTATATTAAGGGAGATATATGTAATAGTAGTGGTAAAGTGGATCCTTTAACCCTAGCATTTTATTTTATTGTAATTTACTTTTCAGCATTTTACTTTATGTCTTTTATTTTTAAGTTTTTACTAGCCCTAGTTATGTGTAGTAACTAAGTTAGTTATCTGAGGTTGTGATGAATTCTAATATCACCGATTTATAAGGGGTTATTTTATAGTTTGGGTAATTTAAAGGTTTACTTATTAAGTCTTAAGCTTAATGCGTCTTGTTAACTGGCCATTATTAAGATTGATCTGGTAAATCTAAAATAAACTTGACAAAGGTATTTTAGGTTTCAACCTTAGACTTAGTAGCCCACGATCTTCCTGAGGATAGATAACCCTTTAATAGATTTCCATACATGATAGACATATACCTGTCGGGTAGGGGTAACCATGATTGGAACTTAATCTTAATGAATCTAGGTAATTTGGTTGACATAGACATATGGTTCAATTGGGTTATACTGGGTATTTGCATCTGACCATCGACATAGGTTTTTGCATAATTTTGTGTTCCAGGTTAGTAAACCGATATATTACACAAACATGAAATAACCACTTCATCTTTTAAAAGATATTGGAAAGATTCACAACCCTGAATAGTTTCTTAATATTGAATTTTATTTAATTTAATTTTAAGAAATTTTATTTACTTGTTTTTAAGTTTAAAATCATCACAATTTCAAATCAATCAATCAACCTATTAGATACTAGTAATCATTTGACCTCATAAAATTAATAGATTAGGTATTAAGTCTTCGTGGGATCGATACTTTTTATACTACTTGAACGATACGTGCGCTTGTGTTATACGTGTGTGAAAGCACCGGTCAACTTCCATGGTTTTCCTGATTTCATGGGAAAACATCTTGTTCACGAGTCGTTGGTAGGCAGCTCCCACATTCTTCCGCTCGAATGGCATCACTTTATAGCAGTAGATCCCCCTGTTGGTGACGAAAGCCATTTTCTCCTGATCATTCAGATGCATGAGGATCTGGTTGTAGCCTGAATACGCATCCATGAAACTTAGTAGTTCATGCCCCACGGTAGCTTTGACTAAAGAATCTATATGTGGGAGTGGGAAGGAGTCCTTTGGACATGCCTTGTTCAGGTCAGTGAAGTTAATGTAGACTCGCCATTTGCAATTCTTCTTCCGTACAACCACGACGTTGGCGAGCCAGTCCGGGTACTGTACTTCTCTGACTGCTCCATTCTCCAATAACTTCTGAACTTCCCCATCGATGTCCCGGTTCCTTTCTGGAGCAAATTTCCTCCTCTTTTGCTTTATAGGTGGGTAGGTCAGATCCACATGTAGAGCGTGTGTCATCAATTCTGGGTCTATCCGTCATATCTCCATGTGACCAGGCAAATCAATCATGGTGCTTCTGGAGGAAATCCAACAATTGGGCGCGTAGCGCGGGATCGAGGTCGGCTCCAACTTGAGTCTTGTGGTCCGGGTAATGTGGGTGAATTTAGACCTCGTCGAGTTCCTCCACTTTTTGCATGTCTGCATAGACTCGACAAGATCCTCCTGTAATTGCTATGCCGAATGGGATTTAGGCTTTAGGGTTGTTTGGTAGCAAGCCCTGGAAGCAAGTTGATCCCCTCTAATCTCTTGGACTCCCCATTTAGTTGGAAACTTCAAAAACTGGTGGTAAGTGGATGAAACGGCCCGTATTTCGTGAATCTACGGTCGTCCCATTATCAGATTATATGCCGAAGGGCAATCAATGACAAAAAACGTAGACATTTTCTTGATCCCCCCTGCGTATACTGGGAGAAAGATTTCCCCCATAGTGAATTTCTGCTCCCCGCTGAAGCCAATCAAGGCCGTAGACTGACGATTTAACTTCTCCAATACTCATCCCATGTCATTGAGGGCCGCCAAGAAGATGATGTTGGCTGAAGACCCAGTGTCAACTAGCACTCTCTTGATCATGAAGTTGGCCACTTGCAGGGATATCACCAAGGCATCAAGGTGCGGGTTCCTATGACTGGATACTCTGTCATCCGAGAACTCAATCGTTAAACCATTGTAGTCTCCTGCTACAATCACCTCGTGGTCTGAGGCGACAGACGACACCATCCTGGTTTTCATTTCGCTACCGAATAAGAGACATCACTTACCTCTGAGCCTCCTAAGATAAGGTTGACGCTGCTGGTGATCGATGGAGGGGGAGTTGGGGCTTCTCATCGGTCGTCTCTTTTTCTCTTTGAGCCAACATAGCTTTCCCTTTCTCGATAAGTAGGTCTTTTAAGTGTCATTTGTTTAGTAGTTCCAAGACTTCCAACCTTAGTGCTATGCAGTCGGTCGTCGTGTGCCCGTAGTCTCGGTGGAATTCACACCATCTACTGGTGTCTTTTTTCCCGGAGCCTTCCTTGGAGTGTGGAGGCCACTTCACTTGATTCCCCATATTCCTGAGGATTGAGATGAGTTCACCCGGTGATATGGTGAAGTTGTAGTCTGGGAGTCTAGGTGCACCATTAGGGGTTCTCTCTCTCATGTCGTAAGGAATTGGGCCGCGATTGAGAGCCCTGTCATAAGGGCGGGAATCCCTTGGATGATATGTTCTTCGGTCGGTTGTATGCTGGCTTTTCCTACCTAATTATTTCAGTCGTCTGAATGGACCCGTTCACTTCTCTTGGAGACTGTAAGAACTTTCCCTTTTAGGATTCCTCTTATCATCTTCCCATCTGATTTCTGTTCGGGCTTTGGCCAAGGCCTGGTCCATGGTGTAGCATCGATTCTTCGTTAGCTTCTTGTAGAGGCCGCTATCAGCCAACAACCTATTCCGAAATGCTTCTATCGCTGTCGGCTGGTGGAGATATGAGATATTAATCATTTCCTTATTTAAGCGTGAGATGTAGCTTCGTAGAGACTCTCCCTTCCGCTGTTGTATCGTATTGAGGTCGTCTTTGGTCTTCTTAAACTTGCATGAACTAGCGAAGTGCCCCACGAACTTGTCTGCCAATTCCTTGTAGGACCCGATTGAATGACATGGTAAGTTAATAAACCATGTGATGGCTGGACCAGCCATGTCTCTCTAAACCCTCTACACATTCCTGCTTCCCTCTGGTGTGAGGATAGGCCTGTGGACATCATCTTGTATTTGTAGTGGATTATGTGGTCGTCGGGGTCGGTTGATCCATCGTACAACTTCATCTCAGGTGGGCTGAACTTTCGAGGGAGTTCTACTGAATTGATCCCCTCAACGAAATGCGTGTTCGTAATGGTTCCTTCTTTGCTCATTTTCAAAGGTATCTTGGCTCCTGGTAAGGTGGAAAGGATTGTTTCATTGAATTCTTCAATTTCCTTTCGCATGGATGGAGCTGTTATTGAATCGACTAGAGGTATGTGTAGGTTCCTCCCATGACCAACTGGATGATTTTCGGAAGGGGGAATGTCGCCCGTTGCATCGCCTGGCATCTCCATTGGATTATGTTGGTGGCTCGGTTCGTTGGGGGGGTCGTCGAGCCTTCCTCGCCTGGAGGTGGACGAAAGATGTTCCAGCTGTTTTCAGAGGTTGCTATTGGAACTCTTCATGACCAAATTTTCTTCTTCCAGAACACGTAAGTGTTCTTGGAGGGCGGCCAATTGGTTGGCTATGTGATCTGAAGGTTCACTGTCAGATGTCATAGTTATGCTTGCAAGTTCTCGTAGGGTGGACATAAGCTTTGTTTGCTTATAAATCGCTAGGGCCCCACGGTGGGCGCCAAACTGTAGACGCTGGATTTCGCTCGTGGTCTACAATCGAGATTTCGTGAGGGAGGGCACTGGCGATCCTACAAAACAAAGAGGAAGGGTGAGCGTGGAGGGTCTACCCACCGGTGAGGTGGATGCCGTAGGCACTCCGACGCCCAAGTCAGTGAGGAAAATGAAGTGCAAAAGTCGTAGAAGGAGGAGCAAGGTCAGATGTTACCTTGATCCCTGTGGACTGCCGTAAGGGCGGTAGTTTGAAGGTGCTGAGAGCTATGGGGGGAGTATACTGAGATTATGAGTAGGAGAGCTTGAAGTTCAATATCCCCTCCTCATGGAGCCTCGTTTCCTATATATACATGCTCAAGTAACGTGTGCCTTTATTGCCCTTTGATTGCTAGTCCGTTGGGTCATGGTAACGGTCGACTTTATGAGGAGCTATTACTGCGTTGTAGGCTGGAACAGATGGGTTATGAATGGTGTTTATGAGCCTGGGCTTTATGTGGACCGGCGTAGGGTGAGCCCCGATTATGCTTTGAGCACGTGGTATTTCACTAGGTCTGGGCTTGTGAATCTTTGGGCCTCTATACACTTCAATCCTTGGGGCTTCCTTTTGAGGTAGAAACTTGGGCCTGGGTCTTGTGTTGGGGAGTCTGGGGTGCGTTCAGTATTGGGCCTGAAACTAAAGGATGAAATTGCCCATTGACCAAATGTGGCCCGTACAATACTGTTAAAGATAAACATGATCTACCAATCCTACCAAACGTTTGTAAATTTCCTATGAATGTCGGAGTGATTTCACCAACATTATCATGGTATTAGGGGTGATAAAAAAAAGCTGGAATCTAACCTAATTCGATCAAACTCGAATCGAAGTAATTTTTAGGGTCCGGGTCAAGATTGGACTCAAGTAAAAAATCTCGAACTCGATTTTTATTAATAAAAAATATTTTTTAATTATATAAATTAATTTTTAATTATAAATACATATATTTATAACTAAATTTTTAAGGTCCAATATAAAAGACATTAAAAACATTGAAATTCCTATTTTCTTCATTTTTAAATATTATAAATTTCAAAAAATTAATTTAGCCCGTCCCGACTCGTTGTCACTCTTACATTCTATCAGCCTTATCAGATGAACATCACTCGATTGTAATAGCCAGTGATTCTTCTATCTCCTTCTATACCATGGTTACAAAATAATACATTAATAATAATTTATAATCCCATCTTTTAAAAATAAACGTCCATTGTTGAGTACAGATAATTTCAATGGAGAATATTTGCATGTTCAGACAAGTTTAAGAATCTGGAATGAAAGCTCCAAACAAAAATATACTACTTGTTGGAATCTTGAATAAACTAAACAAAACATTATTTTATTGAAAATTAAATACCAATTAGTAACCCCTGTAATGTTAAATAAAGCCCCATATATATATATATATATATATCATGAACATTTTGCTTAGAGGTGGTGGGCAGAAATTAACCGAATTAATTCAAATCAATTTTTAGATCGGTTTTATTATTAAAAATAAATAAATTTAATTTAATGAGAATGTAAATGTTATTTTTAAATTTATTTTCGAATTTTAAAAATGTGTTTGGTATTATTTTCCAAATTGAAATTGTCTACAAGCGCACAACAAATAAACTCTCTATATTCAAGAGGGGGTGAATTGGACAATGGCGGAAATAAAAAATTTTGCCGATTTTACGCTACTAAGCTAGTAGTTTTACCAATTTAATTTAGGTCAATTTTCGGCAAATTTCTAATTAATATGAAAATAAACTTACGATAATTAAAGTTAATGGATAGAGAAAATGACACCGGTGATTTATAGTAGTTACGTCTACTCCCCCAAGCCGTGCTTGAATATTACAAATTGTCAGATTCACTTTGCAAAAACTAATAGTCAGATTCTGTATGCTGAAGTACAACCAATAATAAAAAGCTTATAGAATGTTTATAGAAATAATTTAAAGTTCAGATTAACTTTGCAAAAATTAATAGTTAGAGTTTACATCTCGAAGCACAACAAATAATAAAAAGATCATAAAAAACTTATAAAAATAATTTAAAGTAAAATTACAAATAAAAATATATCCGAAATAATTAAAAAAAAAAACTAGGTTTGGTAAACGGCTACTATTTATTTTTCTTATTTTAATTAGAAATCATGTTTGACATTATAATCAATCTCTTATTTAAAAATTTATTATTTTAATTTTATAATTTAATAATAAAAAATAATTTTTACTGATATTTAATTTATTTTTTAATTTTTAAATATAATAATTGTAGAGATTAGGTACTACATGGCGCAGTGATAAATTTTTAAAATGTTTAACATATATATACAGACACATATATTTATATTTATATATCAGGATTATCTGTGATATTATTAAAAAAGTTATCGAATAGTATAATATATTTTATTATTATAATAAGATTCTTATTTTTAGATTTATTAATTTAATTTTATAATTTAGTAGTATTTCTTATTTTAATAGGATAATATAATATGTTTTCTTATTATAATATAATTATTATAAATTATAATATAAGTTTTTATTGTAATATATTTTTTATTTAATAGATTTATTAATTTAATTTTGTAATTTAATATTGTACGGGCCAAATTTGGGTCAATGGCAAAATCATTTTTTCATCTCGGGTCCAATATCATTTCAAACCCAAATGCCTAACAGTATACGACCCATGAGACTTAAACTATTCTTATATAAAACCTAACTCCTACAAACAGCCAAATTCCTGGCCAATGATGGACCAAAGAACTAAATATCTTCAGGCTCACACACCAAGAAGAGGCCTACCAAACAATCTTTTGACTTACCAGTTACCAACCTAAAGAAACGTCTTCCTCATGATTAATGATCCCCACGTGATTAGCCATTTTGACACCAAAGGGTTAAGCTTTTAATGTATTGATGAAGCCCATATCTAAATAATCTATAAAGGGAGGCACAAATAGAGTGAAGGAAGGTTGAGAGCTTTCATACTTGAGCTATCAAAAGAGATTATCCTCTAAATACTGGCTCACCGCCCTCACGACAGTTTACAGAGATCAAGGTAACCTTGAACCTTGCTATTTCATTACTTTCCGCTCGTATTCACTACTAACTTGAGCGTCGGAGTGCCAACGGCACCCACCACATTAGTGGGTAGAAACTCCATGTTCACTCTACCTTTGTCTTGCAGGATCACTTGTGCCCTCTTCCTACGAATTCTCGATTGTGGATCGAAGGTGAAATCCATCGTCTACAATTTGGCGCCCACCGTGGGGCCTTAGAGATTTATAGTAAGTGGAGATCTCTCAGTCTACGATCCTTACAAACATAGCTACTCATGGCTTCAAGCAGCGAGCAGACACCAGACCCTGTGGCCGCTCAATTGGCCATCCTCTAAAAATGGTTACGAATTTTAGAGGAGGAAAACTCAGCCATGCGAAGCTCCAATACTAATCTCCAGAAGCAATTGGAAAAAAATTCTTCCACCTCCCAACGACGTGAGGCTACAGATCGCCCCAATAATCCTGCCATTCAATCCAATCTCTTGGACGCATTCAACAATATGGTCAATGACAATCCACCACCAGACAATTGCCTCCAACATAAAAAAAAAAGTCACCATATCTCACCAACCGACCGAGCCCAGCAAGTCACCTCCTTCATACGCAAGGAAATACAAAAGTTCAAAGAAGCAATTCTTTCCAGTCTATCTGGTGTCAGACTACAGTGAGTAAAAGTCGTGTCGACCATCACTTCCATAGAACTCCCACGGAAGTTCATCCCTCAAACATTAGGCTATATGATGGATCCACAGACCCATACTATATGGAAGGATTTCCATAAACTCCCAATGACATGGAAGGATAGCCATATTCCTCATACGACATGGATGAATTGTCATCAACTTCATACGACATGCATTGACTGTCATCTATTCCAGACTACATGGAAGAGTTGTCATATCTTCAAGGCAAAATGAGAGGATAATCATATTCTCCATATGACATGTATGGATTGCCATCAACTCCAACTTACGTAGCAAGTCTCTTGGACCTCCATCAGGTCGAGTTGACCAAAGCTCCAGACCTTCGACAGGTCAGGTAGAGTTAAGAACCCTGAGGACCTCTATCAGATCGGGTAGAGTGAAGAACCCCGAACACCTATATCAGGTCCAGTCGACCAAAGTCTCTTGGACCTCCATCAGGTCCAGTCGATCGAGTCACCTAACCTTCATCAAGTCGGGTAGAGTTAAAAACTCTGATGACCTCCATCAGGTCAGGTAGAGTGAAGAACCCTGAGGACCTCCATCAGATTTAGTCAACCGAAGTCTCTTGGACCTCCATTAGGTCAAGTCGACTGAAGCCTTATGACCTTCATCAGGTCAGGTAGAGTGAATAATCTCGAGGATCTCTATATGGGGGTTTCCGAGGGCAATTCCGGGTAAACGCAGCGGAACGCAGAAAATCAAAATATTCCGATTTCAATAATTTTTCTTGGGCAATTAAAATAAACTAATTTATTTTAATTACTCAATTCTTAAAAATTGAAATTTTTAACCAAAAATCAGATTTTTTATTAATTGTCGATTTGCCCCTAAACTTTGTATTTTGATTATTTTAGTCCTAATTTGTCAAATACAAATTTAAGTGATTTCAAATCACTACCAAAATGATTTATACATGTCTAATATATGGAAATACAGATTGTAACTCAAGAAACCAATTTTCTTGAAATTGCCGAAAGTTCTATGAATTTTCAAGTTTGATAAATTTGGTCCAATTTGTTCAAAATAACTCAAGATCAAATCCAATCAACACCAAATTTAATATACATCATATATACATCATTATATAACACATATATGAAAATCTCCAAATTTGGAAAGGGTTATGAACCCTAATTTCTCAAAATTGTCCAATTAACACCAAATTAGACAAATTCAATACTTTAAATCAATCTTTACTACACCAAACAAGTCTACACAGCATGAAACAACTCAAGAACAATTCTAGGATATTAATGAGTGGCTTAGCAATTCTAGAATGACAACTTGATTATCAAATAATCAAAAGAGTTTCTATTGATGTCCCAAGATCATTTTAAGCCATGAAAAGAATGAATATAACAAGAAGTATGGCGGAAACATACTTACAAAGATCGTTTTTGGATGTGATGCTCAACAAAACTTTTCCTCCAAGTCCTCTTTGTGATTCGGCCAAGGTTGTTTGTTGATGAAGATGATGAAGATTCGGCCAAGGGAAAGAAGTTCCAAGCTCCAAGCTTTTAAAGATCCAAGCTCTTGTGTTTGTTTCCCTAACACCTTTGTTTGATCCTTTGATTTGTGCTAGCAAAATGAAGAAAGAAAATCAAATTTCCCTTCTTGGTAGCTCACGGTTTTTGGCAAGAGGAGAGAAAGAGTTTTTCTTTTGTTTTCAATTTGTTTTCCAAAAACAATAATGAAAAAACAATTACCAAAGTTGGTATATGCTTTACAAAAGTCAAAGCCAAAATTTGGCTCCAAAATGACATTAAATGCCCACACCTAACACCATCATGAACAGTGACTGCATGTCACTCACCAAAAAGGTGACAAGACATCTATCACTAAAGTGACAAGTGATGTGACTCGCGATGTGACTTATGGGCCCCACTTTAATTCAAAATACGAGTGGGCCCGCAAACACTTTCGGGCTCGGTTTCGCTAATTCCGAATTAATGAACTTCCGTCGCGACGTAATTAAATAATTATGCCTAGCGAAATTACTATTCACGTCGCTAACGAATTAATTATAAATTAACTCGTTTGCCCGAATTAAAATCTAATCTGAATTCTGCGTCGAAATCCAATTTCGTTTAATATATCGAATATATTATTTTGTTGATTAATTCCAAATTAATCTTTCTCTCTCTTTAAATAGTACTTTATCCAAGATAAAGTTTCTCCGCAATTAATCCCATATTAATAAAGTTTGAATCAAACGTCATTGGTGAATCTTCGGGAAGTGACCCAAGAGATCTCCGGATATGTTGGTAGTAAATACGGTCGTCGGACTATCCGAACACGTACGTACCTCGTACTACGTTTTTACCGATTTACGAGACAAGGTTGGCTTCTAGCAAAACGCCATGCCTACCCAATTCTCCAAAAATATTCTTACTGGAATATACGATCTATGTCAAGCGTAATATACCGTAGTATTGTGTATTGCGATCCAGTATCGGATGTCACGTGCAAGGCCTGGGGCTGGAATAGTGTCTGCCCCGTACGAAGCACATATCGGATATCAAACAACTAGTCTCTTTGAATCGGATAATCATGACCTTGTCATATTATCCCGATGGTTGCAACACAATAGAGAACCAGTTCTGAATCCATGCGTGATCATCATCTCCATATGTCTGAAGTGATACTTCTGTCTTGACATCACATCCAATACACTACGATTCTCAATAAACCCAGAAGAGGTGTACACAAAACCTGTTAAAGCCCTGGACAACCAAAACCAAAGTTTACTGATTGTCGCAAGTACTAGCGATGCAAGTCTCAGGTTAAGACCAAATACACCTACCCTGAAGCGGACTCCCATAGACACATATACATACTACCAATGGGATTCCGCGGGGTCTATCTAGAGCGAAGCTGTTTTCCGTACCATCGGTAAAACACAACCTCCTACCGCACTTGCATAAGTATCCAATACTTAAATATATGAGAACTATGTCGTTATGCCCTCACAACGCGCACAAGTGCAATACTAGTCTATTCCGCATTATCGATGTCCAATCTCGATAATACTACGACTAGGGATATTTAATGATTAAACCTTTAAAGATTAATATTGTCTCATATCATCTCAATCCGGAATTAATCATAAGGACTTCTACCATTTATATATCAAAGTAAATAAATTACAAAACGGTAAAAGGCAATTTCATTACAACATAGTTAATTTTGTATAAAAACACAATGTCTTTTACAAACAGTGACGCTATGGGTCATAACTGTCCAACAATCTCCCATTTGGCCTATAGCCATTCACTCAAGCATCTAATACCTGAACTATGTACATGTCGCTCAAACTTTTACTGAGGAATAGCTTTCGTCAGCGGATCTGCCATGTTGTCATATGATGCGACCTTCTCGACCTTCACATCGCCATGATGTATGATCTCTCGAATCAGATGGAAACATCAAAGAACATGCTTGGATCGTTGATGGGATCGCGGTTCCTTAGCCTGTGCTATAGCCCCATTATTGTCCCAATACAATGGAACGGGCTCAGTTGCTAACGGAACTACTCCTAATCCAATTAGGAATTTTCGGATCCAAACTGCTTCCTTTGTTGCTTCAGCTGCAGCAATGTACTCTGCTTCTGTTGTGGAATCGACAACAGTCTCTTGCTTGGAAGATTTTCAGCTCACTGCTCCATTATTCTAACAAAAAATGTACCCGGATTGTGACTTACAGTCGTCTTTGTCTGTTTGGAAACTTGCATCGGTATACCCAGTTAGCTCAAGTTCTCCATCTCCATATATTAAGAAAGCATCATTAGTTCGTCTAAGATACTTTAGGATATTCTTAACTGCCATCCAGTGACCTTCACCTGGATCGGCCTGATAGCGACTACATATGCTCAAAACATAGGAGACATCAGGTCGCGTATATATCATGGCATACATGATCGATCCGACTGCCGAAGCGAACGGTATCCGACTCATGTTGTCTCTCTCATATTGAGTTTTAGGACACATGTCCTTAGATAGATAGACACCATGTGACACTGGCAACAGTCCTCTCTTGGACTGATCCATGTTGAATCTCTTCAACACTTTGTCAATGTACGTACTCTGGGAGAGTCCAAACAATTTTCTAGATCTATCTCTGTAGATCTTTATTCCCAGAATAAAGGCTGCTTCACCCAGATCTTTCATGGAGAATTTCAATGAAAGCCAAGCTTTCACCAGCATTAGCATGAGAATGTCATTGCCTATAAGCAATATATCGTCAACGTAAAGGACAATAAAAGTCAGTGCTCTCCCACTAACCTTCTTATATACACAAGGATCATCTTCGTTTTGAATGAAATCATATTCTTTTATGATTTCATCAAAACGTTGGTTCCATGACCGTGATGTTTGCTTCAGTCTGTAAATGGACCGATTTAACTTACAAACCTTGTTTGGAAGTCTAGGCACGATAAAACCGTCAGGCTTTTGCATATAAATATCCTCCGAAAGGTTTCCGTTAAGGAAAGCAGTTTTAACGTCCATCTGCCATATCTCGTAATCGAAATATGCAGCAATTGAAAGCATTATCCGAATGGACTTAATCATGGCAACGGGTGATAAAGTTTCGTCGTAATCGACACCATGTCGTTGACTATACCCATTCGCTACAAGCCTAGCTTTGTACGTTTGTACGTTGCCATCCATGTTAGTCTTCTTCTTGAAGACCCATTTGCATCCAATAGGATTTACACCTTCTGGTGCATCAACCAGTGTCCAAACTTGGTTGGTGTACATGGAATCCATTTCGGACTTCAAGGCCTCTTGCCATAAAGCGAAATCGATATCTTGTATCGCTTCCTCATACGTAGCCGGTTCGTTATCCTCAATGAGATTAATATCTACATTAGGTGAGATCAGGAACCCATACCTCTCAGGTTGTTTCCTGACTCTCTCCGACCTACGCGGTCCTTGTGTAATAGAAGATTGTGGTACAGTCTCATCCCAGATGAACTGTTCTTCTTCTGTTGAGGATTCTATGCCAGAAACAGTATCACTTTGATTTTCATCGAGTTCTACTTTCCTCCCATTAACCACTGCATTTAGGAATTCATTCTCAAGGAAAACCGCATGTAGAGCAACAAATAATTTGTTCTCTCGTGGGTGATAGAAGTAGTTTCCTTTGGTTTCCCTAGGATATCCTACGAATAGGCATTTATCCGATTTAGGTTCAAGTTTGGTACCTTCCAAACGTCTGACGTATGCTCAGCATCCCCAAATCTTCAGGAATGAGAAACCCGGTTTCTTTCCTGTCCATATCTCATATAGTGTCTGTTGTACAGACTTTGACGGAACCTTATTCAAAATAAGAATTGCAATGTTTAATGCATATCCCCAGAAGGAAATAGGTAGCTCAGTGCGACTCATCATAGACCTGACCATGTCCAACAAAGTTTGGTTTCTCCGTTTCGGACACACCATTTAATTGCGGTGTTCCAGGAGGAGTCCACTGGGAAAGAATACCATATTCTTTCAAGTAATCTAGAAACTCATTGCTCAAGTATTCGCCACCACGGTCCGACCGCAATGTCTTTATACTCTTGTCGGTCTGTTTTTCAACTTCGTGTCGAAACTCTTTGAATTTCTCAAAAGTTTCTGACTTGTGTCTCATAAGATACACATAACCATAACGTGATGCATCATCTGTAAAGGTTACGAAGTATTCGTATCCACCTCTAGCCTAGCTAGATATGGGCCCACATACGTCACTATGAACGAGGGCTAAGAATTCAGCGGCACGTTCATCCTTACCCCAGACGACAGTGCCATATGTAAGTTTCATTTTTATTACTCATTTTGAGCCTTTTGTTTGTTATATTATATGTTGGAGATATATTTATATTCAAAATATAAAGACCATTATTTGCAAAAACAGTGTAAATTTCTACATCATTTTTATATAAGTATACCCAGTGTTCCGAAATACAAAAGTATACCCACATTGGGTTAACATAGAACAGAAATAATATTCCTAGTCAAACTAGGTACATAATAACAGTCATTAAGTTCAAGTACATGCCCCGAGGGCAGTTCTAAAACAAAAGAGCCAACGGTCAAAATGAAGATTGGTGCCCCATTTCCGACGCGTAGATAAATCTCCCCTGAGGCCAGTCTCTTGCTAATCTGCAGATCCTGCACATCAGTACATATGTGAGTACCACAACCAGAATCAAAAATCCAATTTTTAAAACTAGAAACAGTCATGTTTATCTCAATAACAAACATACCTGAAGCCGGTGTCTTGCCCGCTTTAATCTCCTTCTAGAGCGCCTTGTACTCGCGGAAGTCACGCTTCCAGTGACCCCGCTTGCCGCACTGGAGGCAAACATCCTGAGATTTGTCCTTAGGCTTCCCAGAAGCCTTTGACGATTTGGCCTTGCCCTTTCTTTTATGCTTCTTCTTCTTCACACCTCCAGTCACCTTGGGCCTAGCCCTCGGTGCCTGAGATGTCGAAGCAAAGTGCGCATCGCGCTTGTTGCCCTTAAGCATCTCCCTTTCAGCTTCCTTGATAATTGACAACAACTCTCCAAGAGTATCATCAGTGTCCATCAGGTTATAGCTTATGATGAACTGTTTCCAAGTGTCGGGGAGAGATTGCAAGCTCATATCTATGGTAATCTCAACCTCTAAGACTATCCCCATCTTAGCAAGCTCATCTATGTCAGCAATCATCTGAACCACATTGGACTCAACAGACATGCCTTCTGATGAACGTGAATGGAAGAGCTTCTTCACTAACTCATATCTCTACGACCTTTGGTTAGATCGGTCAAGAACGTGCAACCTCGCCAACATGTTATAGGGATCGAAGTCTCTGTTCTGTCGACGGAAATGCTGAGTCATGGCAGCAAGCATAATTGACTGAGCAGTTTCACAATTATCGCTGTGAGTCTTCCAAAACTCCAGCTCAAGTAGCTCATCAGGTTTGGGCTTAGGCCCAAGAGGTCTCTGTATAGTATATAGCAGCCTCTTGGCTCCAAGGACAATCCTCAGATTCATTTCCCAATCGGCAAAGTTCGTGCCCTTGAAGATATTTTCGCCCATGATAATGTCTCGGACATTTCCCTTTCCTGTCATCTTGATTACGATAGTCTAACTATCTAATCAACGATATATGGGTACAGTCTAACTGTTACAAGAAAAATAACATTATATTAGTCCAACTAATAAAATAATTTAGACGAAATAATTATGAAAGCGCGTAAAGCTAAGTATCTGAATGAAATTGCAAATTCAATACTAGCCTCCCACTATTTTTCGGCGAGCCTCTAACCCTCTGTCGAGTACTCGGGAAACCCAGTTTCCTAGTGGACTAGGATCCCGTTAAATAACACACAACCTTGACTTTGGCCAACAAGCTGTATGATATTTAACTAGGTAGATCTCGAAGATCAATTGGATCTAATCCAATTCCTAGATCCGGTAGGTGGACATCCAAGTCCGAAACATATGTACAATACATATGCCAATATATCCAATATATTTGCCTAACCTTTTTTCCTCTGAATCAACTAAGCCTTGGCTTTGGCACAACAAGCTTAATGATTCCAGTTAAGCGGGACCCATTGACATAGAAAGCTTCGTAATCAATGTTGATGGACAAGAAGTGATCTTGACTTTGGCCAACAAATCACAACATGGACAAGACACCGATATGGAACAGAACTCTCATGATTCAAACACATCCGCAATTGAAAAAGGTCTTGACTTTGGCCAACAAACCAATGACAACTTTGGATCTTGAGTAAGAATCACTCAACGGAAGGAAATAACGCTTAATATGTTTTGAGGGTGTTTCGCGTAAATTGGCAACCAATTTATTATCTTTGTTAAGGTCTCATCATACACCCTTAAGCATGCATTTCTAAGCATAATAAGGCGCGGAAAGTAAACTAATAACAATATGCGGATGGATATTTAAACAGATTGTTCCTAGAACAAATCACTCCATTTCCTCTCCCCGGCTAGCACTATTCTACTTTTACCCAATTACATAATACAATAATAGAAACCTCATTAACATTGAGGGGAATTAGGTGAGAAGAGAATACAAAGAAATAATGATAGAGAATGGTGGACACACGGTCCAATTTATAAATTCCGAATTTACAACAATTTCTAAAATTGCCCTTTCCTTTCTAATATCCATCCGATATACGCTATTCATACATCACATCCATGTATTCATTCAAGCATGTTATTCAATCAAACTAATCAGATTAATTATCTTTGAATATTAGTGATCATCCAATGTTCAAACAATGATTTGATTTGCGCGAGTCCAACTCGTTTGAGAATAAATATTTAAAGTATGAATTCTTGAATTATATCGAACTACTCGTTAAATCTAATTTAATCCATATTCAATACTAATTCATGTATTTAATTCCAAATTAAATATTTACACCTTATAATGTGCTTTAACGACTAAGATTTCAAATCTAATCTTATCGGGTCTCAAAGCCTAACTAACATCCAATGTTCGTTTAATTAAAGTCCGATGGGCTTTCAATTGATTTTATAAGGCATGGGCTTTGGTCAATATGGGTCAAACCCAATTACCAAGCCCAATTGAGGAATCACCCTCATATGCCAAAAACCAATTTTAGCCCATAAGGCCCAATTAAACTTTTAAAGCCCATTTATTACATTTGGACTTAATGGAATGATTTAGGCCAATTTGGATCCAATCCAATTGGCCTAAACCAACTTGGCCCAACCAAGCCCATTATGCCCAAATATAACATTTTCAAGCCCAATTCTAAAATTAAGTCCATTAACCAAATTTTAAAATTCCAAATTTTATAACTTAATTAATTAAAGTGTAATACATCAATTAATTATCTAAATCCATATTTCCAAAATAAAATTTAATTAATTAATCATGTTTTCATTTGTTCAATTATGTCCAACAATTTTCAAATCAAAAAATCATCTTATTACATGCAAGGAAGCTCTCGGCCATGATAAGGAATTTAGTCCGATTTCTTTTTTCAATCCGATCGAATTACAAATCGACATTTCCAATTCGTTTCAAGTCATCCAATGATCATCAAAACAAAAAATACCAAGACTTCCAAGGGTAATACACATTCGGCCAGGCCTTATTTTTGGGGAAAAATCAATCAATTTATTTTTCACAAAATTGATCATGTATAACACCATGTTATCAACATACAAACATATTTAATCAAAGAATTTCATCAAATCATGCTTCAATCAATTTTACCCAAATTTTACCCAAAAATTTTTCATGCTTAAACAAGGCTCATTGATACCATTGTTGGTTTCTATTGATGTCCCAAGATCATTTTAAGCCATGAAAAGAATGAATATAACAAGAAGTATGGTGGAAACATACTTACAAAGATAGGTTTTAGATGTGATGCTCAACAAAACTTTTCCTCAAAGTCCTCTTTGTGATTCGGCTAAAGTTGTTTGTTGATGAAGATGATGAATATTTAGCCAAGGGAAAGAAGTTCCAAGCTCCAAGCTTGTCAAGATTCAAGCTCTTGTGTTTGTTTCCCTAACACCTTTGTTTGATCCTTTGATTTGTGCTAGCAAAATGAAGAAAGAAAATCAAATTTCCCTTCTTGGTAGCTCACGATTTTTGGCAAGAGGAGAGAAGGAGTTTTTCTTTTGTTTTCAATTTTTTTTCCAAAAACAATAATGAAAAAACAATTACCAAAGTTGGTATATGCTTTACAAAAGTCAAAGCCAAATTTTGGCTCCAAAATGGCATTAAATGCCCACACCTAACTCCATCATGAACAGTGACTGCATGTCACTCACCAAAAAGGTGACAAGACATCTATCACTAAAGTGACAAGTGATGTGACTCGCGATGTGACTTGTGGGCCCCAATTTAATTCAAAATACGAGTGGGCCCGCAAACACTTTCGGGCTCGGTTTTGCTAATTCCGAATTAACGAACTTCCGTCGCGACGTAATTAAATAATTATGCCTAGCGAAATTACTATTCACGTCGCTAACGAATTAATTATAAATTAACTCGTTTGCCCGAATTAAAATCTAATTTGAATTCCGCGTCGAAATCCAATTTCGTTTAATATATCGAATATATTATTTTGTCGATTAATTCCAAATTAATCTTTCTCTCTCTTCAAATAGTACTTTATCCAAGATAAAGTTTCTCTGCAATTAATCACAGATTAATAAAGTTCGAATCAAACGTCATCGGTGAATCTTCGGGAAGCGACCCAAGAGATCTCCAGATATGTTGGCAGTAAATACGGTCGTCGGACTATCCGAACAAGTACGTACCTTGTACTACGTTTTTACCGATTTACGAGACAAAGTTGGCTTCTAGCAAAGCGTCATGCCTACCCAATTCTCCAGAAATATTCTTACTGGAATATATGATCTATGTCAGGCGTAGTATACCATAGTATTGTGTATTGTGATCCAGTATCGGATGTCACGTGCAAGGCCTGGGGCTGGAATAGTGTCTGCCCCGTATGAAGCACATATCGGATATCAAGCAACTAGTCTCTTTGAATCAGATAATCATGACCTTGTCATATTATCCCGATGGTTGCAACACAATAGAGAACCAGTTCTGAATCCCTGCGTGATCATCATCTCCATATGTCTGAAGTGATACTTCTATCTTGACATCACATCCAATACACTACGATTCTCAATAAACCCATAAGAGGCGTACACAGAACCTGTTAAAGCCCTGGACGACCAAAACCAAAGTTTATCGATTGTCGCAAGTACTAGCGATGCAAGTCTTAGGTTAAAACCAAATACACCTACCCTGAAGCTGACTCTCATAGACACATATACATACTACCAATGGGATTCCACGGGGTCTATCCAGAGCGAAACTGTTTTCCGTACCATCCGTAAAACACAACCTCATATCGCACTTGCATAAGTATCCAATACTTAAATATATGATAACTATGCCGTTATGCCCTCACAACGCGCATAAGTGCAATACTAGTCTATTCCGCATTATCGATGTCCAATCTCGATAATACTACGACTAGGGATATTTAATTATTAAACCTTTAAAGATTGATACTGTCTCATATTATCTCAATCCGGAATTAATTATAAGGACTTCTACCATTTATATATCAAAGTAAATAAATTACAAAACGGTAAAAGGCAATTTCATTACAACATAGTTAACTTTGTACAAAAACACAATGTCTTTTACAAACAGTGACGCTATGGGTCATAACTGTCCAACAACATATTCAAGCCTAGAGTCATAGAAATATTTTTCCTGTTGAAAAAAAGTAAGAAAAACTTACAAATTCTCAAAGATTTTGCTCAAGTTTTGGTCTTGTTTCTTCAATTTTCTCTCAACCCTTATCTTTGAAATACTTTGGTAACTTGAATTATGAAACAAAAAATGAAAATAAAACCATTTATATTTTCCCTTGAATATCAACAATTAGAGGAAAAAAAAGGCCAAGTATTCCAATTTTGTTTCAATTAATTAAATGATAAAGATTTAATAAATTTGTGGTTATAAATCATTAAACCATTTAATGAAATCCACAAATGTTTCAATTAAATCATGCCATTTAATCCAATAAAAATTGGTCATTTGTTTACTTTAATAAAGTAACTAGATATTTATTATTTAATTAATTTAATTATTTAACATTCAAATAATCAAATACAAATATCTTAAATATATGTATTATATTTACATTAAATAGTCAAAATACATATATTAATTATAAATGTCAAATATCACAATTTGACATTTAACAAATGACCGAAAGATCCCAATCACATGTATTATCGTTTAACCATTAAACGACTTATAAATAATCAGTATTATTCATAAAAGTTTCCATAGTGCTCTACGAGTTTATTTCATTAGTGAGACTCTCTAGGTTCAGGCATATCTGTCACGAAATCCAATTTCGTGTACATAATCTACCCACCTGTAAATTATGACGAACACGGATAAACTCTCTGAACCATACAGGTCGAGGTCATCGCATACTTATAATCCCTCCGTCACAGGTATCCAGATTATTCCAGATAGACCCGGCCGGCAGTTCGGTTCCGGTTCGGAACCGAACGGAACCGGCCGGTTTCCGGTTCCACAAGTGTGGAACCGGAACCTTAAACCGAACCGGAACCGAATGGTTCGGTTCGGTTCAGAGACTTTTTTTTTTTTGAAAATTAATTAAAATAAATGAGATTAATTTTATAAATAAAAAAAATTTATTACATTGAAGAGCTTGAGCTTAAATTTTTAAAAATTTAAGTTGCCTACGTATCCTCCAATGGTGAGAGGAATCAAAGCTCACGTAGTTCCATTACAAGTTTTAGACATATCCCCTTTGTAAATTATAATTTTACAATTATCAATCATCATTATCAGTTGATCCTTCGGCTCCGGTTCCGCTTGCACTTGTTGCAGAAGCATTATCGAACAAATCTTCAAAATCATCGGGGGCATCTTCTTGTTGTCTCAGATCAGCTCGAGTCCAATCATCCACACAAGCTGTTGCTTCTAGAGTGCTTGGATGTAATCATCCACAAAATCATCGGGGGCATCTTCTTGTTGTCTCCCAAGCTGAAGGCTTGCTCAACCGCAACGGTGGAAATAGGTGATGTCAAGATCTCTTTAGCAATAATAAATAAAACAGGATATATATTTTGATGCCGGTTCCACCATTCAAGGATTTTAAAATTTTACTGCATAAACTTTCATTAGAAAACTCAAAATTTGTAGATAAATAATTATCTAATTCAGGATTATTAGTTGTCGTATCCCTAGATTTTTTATTTCGTTGCAATTATGAAAAATGAATCCTATTTATAGAATTTTAGAATTTTGGGGTGATGAAATTATGAAAAATGAATCCTATTTATAGAATTTTAGAATTTTTTTGATACCAAAAATGACCATAAATATAACCGTTTTATTACCGTTATTAGGGGTACATTAGTAATTTATATTTTATATAATAAAAATAATTTTTATTTTTAATTTTTTTTATTTGGGCAGGGAGCCAAACGGCTAGTAGCCGTTGGGGCGTATGGTTCCTGTTGGAACCCTACGGTTCCAACAGGAACCCTACGGTTCCAACCGGAACCGTCCGAACCGGTGGAACCATACGGTTCCACCGGTTCGGACCGGTTCGAGTTGGGGTGGAACCCCAACCGAACCAGTCCCCTTCCGGTTCGGTTCCAGAACCGGAACCGGAACCTTCCGATTCTAACCGGTTCGGTTCCGGTTTCGAACCGAAACCGTGGCCGGGTCTAATTCCAGAGATATAGATATAAACGTCAAATCTTTATAGATATAATCATGTCGACGTTTCTATTAGTAATCTCTTAATAACACTTAGAACTCACTTATACAGTGTACCACGAGCCCATTGATTTAACAGATTACTAATTCCATATTGAATACGTATGCTTTGTACACAGAACTGGCGGATCATTTCTTGATACGCACAGGATATCCTGAGTATCATTCCACACCCAACGAACAGGTAGAGGTCTGATCTTAATAGATCGGTGACGTGACTGCCATGAAAGTGTGGAGGATAACTCATATATCCACAGTGGCATCTTAAGTCAAAGAATCATTATGATCACTCAACCCGAGAAGATTCCTATTGACGTTGGTGTACCATCCATTAAGAATCTTCGGTGTGTCGTTCAATATTTATCTGATATAAACACCTACATGTCTATATGAGTCTCCCGATACTCATGGTTCATTGAGAAACCATTAGAATCCAATATTCCAATATACGACACGTACCGATCTCAGCGGGTTTTCTTACTGACCAAGTAATTGTAAACCTTGACCAGGAACAGTTAAAAAATGATAATGTTATGATACTGCTCAATGTCAGTTGCGACGCTTTTGCAACTGTATCATAACCAATCACTCTATGGTCATTTACGTCTTTACCATATAATGAAGAAGTAATATTAAAGAGACTTTTCATTTTATTCACTAATAAAATATTTACAAGAGTATTTACAAGGAAATACATAAGAATGGCACTCAGAGCACAAACCCTAACAAAATCTCCCACTTGTTCTAGTGCTAATATCGATTGTATCTAATATCCATAGACTCCACATGCTTATCAAATAACTTCATAAGTATGGCATTCGTAAGCGGGTCTGCTATATTATCTTCACCCGGAACCTTGCACACGATAATATCTCCTCGCGACACAATCTCTCGAATGATGTGATACTTTCATTCCACATGCTTCGATTTCTGATGCGTCGTCGATTCCTTTGCTTGCGCAATGGCTCCAGTATTATCAAAGTATAACGGAATCGGATTCTTGATACTTGGGACAACTCCCAATTCTGTGATAAACTTCTTAATCCAAATAGCTTCTTTTGGAGCTTCATAAGCAGCAATATATTCTGCCTCTATGGTGGAATCAGTTGTGACCCCTGTTTGGAACTCTTCCAATAAACTGAACCTCCGTTAAGGGTAAATACGAATCCTGATGTAGACTTTATATCATCGGGATCCGATTGGAAATCAGAATATGTATACCCATTAACCTGCAGTTCATTTCCTCCATATATGATAAATTTATCCTTAGTACCTTTAAGATACTTGAGGATATGTTTAACGGTCATCCAATGGTCATTTCCCGGATTGGACTGATATCTGCTCGTCACACTAACTGCGAAGCCGACATCAGGCCTAGTAGATAACATGACATACATGATGCTACCTAAAAACGAAGCATAAGGTTGATTAGACATTCTAATCTTCTCATCTTCTGTTTGCGGACACATCTTCTTCGAAAGATGAATGTCATGTCTGAATGGTATATTTGTTGTCTTACAGTTACCAAAATTATACCGTCTAAGATCTTATCTATGTAAGTTGATTGGGATAGCCCAATAAGCTTCATTTCTCTATCCCTATAGAGTTTTATACCCAAGATATAAGAAGCTTCACCCAGTCCTTCATAGAGAAATTTTTACAGAGGTAAGCTTTGACGCCCTACATCATTCCTATATGATTCCAATTGATTAGGATGGCATCGACGTAGAGAACTAAAAATACTACCATACTCCCAATAGCCTTCTGATACACACAGGATTCTTACGTATTCTTGAGAAAACCAGACAATCTAATAATCTCAACGAATCAAAGATTCCAACTTCGCGAAGCTTGTTTAAGTCCATAAATGGACTTCTTAAGCTTACATGAAGAGGGTTTTATAGCGGAAATCCGGTAACGCAACGGAACAGTGGAAAATCAGAATTTTCCGATTTCAAAACTTTTTCTCGGATTAATTAAATAAAATTATTTATTTAATTATCCAATTATAAAATTATGAAATATTACACAACAAATCATATTTTTGTGTAATTACCGAATTACCCATAAACTTTGCATTTTGTTAATTTTAGTCCGAAATGGTTTAAAACAATTTTGGATGATTCTAAATCATTACATATATGAATTTAACATGTCCTACACATTGAAATTAAAATTGCAACAAAAATTCCCAAAATAATATGCCTTGGCCGAGAGCCTCATTGGAGGGCAAATTGTGCATTTTGCTCTTTACATGTTCAAAACACATGAAGATGAAATCCAATCAACCCAATATTTTACATGCATCATATACACATCCAAATACACCATATAAATGTAAAGCCCCAAATTTGGAAGTGGTCTTAAACCCCTAATTTTTCAATTTCATCAAATTGGACAAATTAGACCAAATTGGTTAAATCCAACACTTCAATCATGTTTCTTCCATTACAATCGAGCCTCACCACAATGAAACAACTATAGAACAAATATAGGTCATTTAAGAGTGGGTCAATAACTCTAGATTAGCAAAAAGTTTCTAAAAACATTAAAAGAATGCTTGTTAACATATTAGAAGCACTCTTTGATCTTTATACATGCTCAACCCATTCCAAAACTTCCATCCTCCAAAAATAAAAAGAATAAAGAATAGAAAAATATAAGAACATCACAAGATGAAGCCCACAACAAGAGGAATATTTTTCTCTCTAATGGAAGATTGGAAATACTTACTTAAATCCAAGCTTTTTCTTTGTTTTTCTTTTCTTTGTCTCAAGCTTCTTTTTCTTTCTTCAATGGAGTTTTTAGTAAAGGTTTTTAACTTAATGAAACCCTAAATGAAAACAAAACAATATATACCAAAAATAATAGCACTTGGCCGAATTTTAGGTATAGAAAATATCTAGATATTTTCTCAATTTTTGTTTCATTTAATTAGTTTTATCAACTTGTTATATTTAATCATTACAACTTTAATAACTTTATAACAAGTCAACAAAGGGAACTAAAGCCATTAAATAAAATATCACAACTTTAGGATATTTGTATCTTTAATTAATTTAATCATTTAACAATAAATAATTAAATAATTATTTAAATATAAATATATTAAATATATGTATTATATTTACATTAAATATCAAATACATATATATTTATGATATAAGTCAAATATCTCTATTTGACAATTAATTAATGTGTATTTGATAAAATCTATCATTAAATGCAAATACACAAAAATTAACAAATGACTATTGGGTCCCTACACATGTAATTTTTGTTTAACCTTTAAACGACTTATAAACAATCAATATTATTTATAAATGTTGCTCTAGTGCTCTATGAGTATATTTCATAAGTGAGACTCTCTAGATTCAGGTATATCCGTCACGAAATCCAATTTCGTGTCCATAATTTATCCACCCGTAAATTATGACGATCACGGATAAACTCACTGAATCATACAGGTCGAGATCATGGAAAATGTATAATTCCTCCGTCGCAGGTATCCGGATATATCCCAGAGATATAGATGTAAACGTCAAATCTCTGTAGGGATTATCCCGTCGACGTCTCTATTAGCAATCTCAAAAAGAACATTTAGAACTGGCTTCTAAATTGTACCACGGCCCCATGGTTTTTATCTGATTGCGAATCATATGGACTACCTATGCTCTGATACATAGAACTGGCGGATCATATCTCGATACACATATGACACCCTGAGGATCTATCCACACCCAACGAACAGGCGGAGGTCTGATCTAAATAGATCGGTGACGTGACTGCCATCTAAGTGTGGAAGATGTCTCGTGTGCCCACAGTGGTATCTCAAGTCGAAGAATCACAAGTGCTACTCAACCCGATAAGATTCTTATTGACGTTGGTGTACCATCCATTAAGAATCTTCGGTGAGTCATTCAGTTTTTATCCGCTATAAACACCTACACGTCTATACTAGTCTCCAAGACTTATGGTTCATTGAGAAACCATTGGAATCATATATTCCAGTATATGACATGTACCAGTCTCAACAGGTTTACTATACTGACCAAGTAGTGTAAACATTGACCAGGAACTGTCTGAGAATGACAACGTCATGATGTTACTCAATGTCAGTTGCGACACTTTTACAACAGCACCATGACTAGTCATTCTAAGGTCATTACGTTTTTACCATATTAAAAGATATATTATATTATAGAAACTGCATATATTATTCATAATAATAATGTTTTACAGAAGTATTCATAAAGAAATACAACAAGGAATTGGCGCTCTGAGCACCAACCCCAACAAAATCTCCCACTTGCTCTAGTGCCAATAACGATTGTATCTAATACCCATCGACTCCACGTGTTTATCAAACAACTTCGGAGGTATGGAATTCGTCAGCGGGTCTGCTACATTATCTTCACTCGGTACCTTGCACACGACAATATCCCCTCACGATAAAATCTCTCGAATGATGTGGTACTTGCGTTCCACATGCTTCGACTTCTGATGCGACCTCGGTTCCTTTGCTTGCGTAATGGCTCCAGTATTATCACAGTATAACGGAATCGCATTCTCGTTACTTGGGACAACTCCCGATTCTGTGACAAAGTTCTTTATCCACAAAGCCTCTTTTGCAGCTTCTGAAGCTGCAATATATTTCGCCTCAGTGGTGGAATCTGTTGTTGATCCCTGTTTGGAAATCTTCCAACAAACTGCACCTCCGTTAAGGGTAAATACGAATCCAAATGTAGACTTTCTATCATCGGGATCCGATTGGAAATCGAAATTCGTATACCCGTTACCTGCAGTTCGTTTCCTCCATAAATTATTAACTTATCCTTAGTACCTTTTAGATACTTCAGGATATGTTTAATGGCCATCCAATGGTCATTACCTGGATTGGATTGATATCGACTAGTTACGCTAACAGCGAAACTGATATCAGGCCTTGTACATAACATGGCATACATTATGCTACCCAAACACGAAGCATAAGGTTGGTTAGACATTCTAACCTTCTCATCTTCTGTTTGTGGACTCATCTTCTTTGAAAGATGAATCACATGTCTGAACGGTATGTTTGTTGTCTTACAATTACCAAAATTATATCGTTCCAAGATCTTATCTATGTACGTTGATTGAGATAACCCAATCAGCTTCCTTTGTCTATCTCTATAGAGTTTTATCCCTAAAACATAGGAAGCTTCTCCCAGGTCCTTCATGGAGAAATTCTTACAGAGGTATGCTTTGACGTTTTGTAACATACCTAAATCATTCCCAATGATTAGGATGTCATCAACATATAGGACTAAAAATATGATCATGCTCTCATTGGCATTCTGATACACACAGGATTCTTCCGAATTCTTGAGAAAACCAGACGATCTAATAATCTCGTTGAATCGAAGATTCCAACTTCGTGAAGCTTATTTAAGTCCATAAATGGACTTCTTAAGCTTACACACCATACCCAAGTTTTCGCTGGACGCAAAACCTTCTGGCTGTTCCATATAGATTTCTTCATCAAGAAATCCATTTAGAAAAGATGTTTTGACATCCATTTACCAAATCTCGTAGTCATGATACGCAGCTATAGAAAGCAAAATCTGAATAGACTTAAGCATTGCTATTGGTGAAAAAGTTTCATCGTAGTCGACGCCAGGTCGCTGCGTGTAACCTTTTGCTACCAGTCGGGCCTTGTAAGTTTCAACCTTACCCTCAGGCCCTCGATTCCTCTTGTAAACCCATTTACAACTGATAGGAACAATTTCTTCAGGAAGCAGAACCAAGTCCCAAACTTGATTCTCATGCTTTGAGTCTATCTCAGATTTCATGGCACATTGCCATTTCAAGGAGTCGATGTCCAACATCGATTCTTTATAGGTGAAATGATCAGTCTCTTCTACTAAGAGAACATCTAGACTCTTTTCTTGTATCAAATATAAGTGTTCAGGAGGTCTAGATACCATTTTTGACCTACAGAGTGTGTGTGTTGAAGGTCATTCATCTACTTGAACTTCAGGTTCCTCCGTTGGTTCGTTATTTTCAGGTTGGACTTCATCAAGTTCAACCTGTCTATGATTACCTCCTTTTGACAAAAATTCTACTTCTCGAAATTTTACGAAGCTAGCTACGAACACATTTCGATGCTCGGTATCATAGAACAAATATCCCCTCGTATTCGAAGGATATCCGACAAACCTAAACTTTTACCCTCGAGGCGAAAGCTTATCTTGCTGAGTCACCCTAACACAGGCAGGACAACCCCAAACCTTAATGTAACTAAGATTTGGTCTCCTACCGAACCATATCTCATACGGTGTCGTAGGAACAGCTTTTGAAGGAATCTTATTCAAAATATGTGCAGCTGTTAAAAGAGAGTAACCTCATAAGTAATAGGGCAAATCTGTGAAACTCAACATTGATCGGACCATATCCAATAAAGTCGGATTTCTCCTCTCAGATACTCCATTATGTTGTGGAGTACCTGTAGGAGTATATTGAGCGAGAATCCAATTCTCCTTCATATAATCCATGAACTCATTGCTCATATATTCGCTGCCTCATTCGGATTGAATGCATTTAATATATTGACCAGTTTTTTTTCTACTTCATTTCGGAACTCTTTGAATTTTTCAAAGGTTTTCGATTTATGTCGGATCAAATAGACATAACCGTACCGTAACAGATCATCGGTAAAGGTAAGGAAGTACAAATAACCACTGTGAGCAGTCTGACTTAGTGGACCACATACATCATAATATACGAGTTCCAGTAAGTTAGTGGCGCAGTGTCCAACACCAGAAAATGGGGCTTTGGTTATCTTACCCTGAATACAGGATTCATAAGTTGGATATGATTCAATGGTAAGATCTGGTATCAAACCATTTCTAACCAATTGGGTAAGGCGTTTAACGCCTATGTGACCCAGCCGCATATGTCAAAGTTCAGTATTATTAATTACAGGTAAACTACGTTTATTAACTCCAGTATTTAAAATATCTTTTGAAGTTTGCAATGTATAATGACCATGTTGGTTTGGACAACAAAGGATCTTAATATTACTTTTATCATATAAATACAAAGAACAGTTCTTAATATTAATACGTAAGACTTCTGTATCCAATACAAAAAGTGATATAATATTAGCTACACATCCAGGTATAAAATAACAATCATTTAACAAAAGTGTCCCTTTCAGCAAAGGGATCTCGCATACTCTCATTGCAACTGCATCCAGTGAGTCTCCACTCCCAAACCGCAACTGCATCTCTCCAGGCTTCAGTTTCCTACTTTCCTTCAGCACCTGCAACGAATTGCAAATGTGAATGGGACAAGCAGAATCTAAAATCCAGGTGGATGTAATGGCTTCACAAGCCAAAGATATATCAATAACTGGAAAAATAAATGTACCTGATGTCGATGCTCTCTCCCTCAGTTGGGCAATGTAGTCAGGACAGTTCCTTTTCCAGTGCCCGACTTTGCTGCAGTGATGGAATTTGTCTTCAGAAGCCCTCTTGGGCTTTGCTATCTTTGCATGTGGTTGAGGACCGAGACCTTTCTTCTTCTTCCATTTCTTCTTCTTTCCCTTTGACCAAGTATGGGAAGAAGCAGAAAGTGAAGTAGGTCTTGGAGGGCGAGTCGGTACTCCCTTCTTGAGGTCCTCTTCCGCCATGAGCAACATCTTATGCAGCTCTTGGTAGGTACATATAATCATGATCATGTTGAAGTACATCACGAACTAGCGATAAGAAGCTGGGAGCGAACCAAGAATGACACTCCTACCGAGAATGTCATTCAGAATGAGATTATGTTGCCTCAATTGATCGATTAAATCGATCATCTGAAGAACATGTGGGCTAATAGCTTGCCCTCATCCAACCGTGCATGGAACAATTCCATTACGACCTTATGAACAAAACGATTGTCTTAATCGAGTCATCATACTATACGCATCTGACATGCCATAGTATTGTTTCTTGAGTCCCGGTGAAAGCGAACTTAAGATGTATGATTTAACTTTTAAATCATCATCCTTCCAAGCTTGGAAGACTTCGCGTTCTTCCGGTGTAGCATCCTCTGCCACAGTAAGGGGCAGTGGACCCTCAAGAACATATCCCAATTTCTCGGAGTCGATGACAATCCTCAAATCAATTCCCAATCGGCGAAGTTATCAGCGCCTTTGAGTTTGTTCGCATCAAGCATACGCGCAAACTGATTAGTGGATGGTACCGCCATCGCAAATCTATCATATATATCACGAAAAACGGTTAGTAGAAATTAAGCAGTTTCATATAATATCAGAAGCATAAACTAGATCATGGATTTTTAATCTAAAAATGTCTCTCCCACTAAATCATGCAATATTGTAATCCCCAAATAGAATATAAAGATTTAATAATTAAATTAAATACAAATAGTGAAAATTGGATCCCGTGAATATATTCAGCTCACAGCAGAGACACGGTCTCGCCTACGTATATTCATCAGGTAAACAACTCATTTGTCAATCACTCACTAGTGACTCATTGGTTTTCCGGTCCTGGTCGTTTCTCATTGTCGCTGCTAAGGCAGGCCCACAAGGAGACGTACCAAGGTTAAACTCATCAATGATAAACTCAAGTTACTTGCGTAACCCTGACAGCTAGGGCACGTTCAGGATTCCGCTTTCGCTTGAATTTATCTAGTATCTTATATACATCCGGTATAAATAAATCTCCATCGGCTACACCCTCAAAGCAGAGGCACGGTCTCGGATGTAGTCACAGAGAAATATTTATAAACCGTATTGACAAGACGAACCACATAACATGCATCAAATACATAATTAAATTTAAACCTTATTAATTAGGGATTTTCCGCTAAGTGTCATACACCCTAAATCTAATCAAATTAGATTAAAACATGCATGTATAAAGTTAAGAAAATATGATTAAACATTGAATTAAAGGGCTAATCATATTAGGGGGCCTAGAATCAGACTCGCTCTGATACCATTTTGAAGGGGGTTTTATAGCGGAAATCCGGTAACGCAGCGGAACAGTGGAAAATCAGAATTTTCCGATTTCAAAAATTTTTCTCGGATTAATTAAATAAACTTATTTATTTAATTATCCAATTATCAAATTATGAAATATTACACAACAAATCATATTTTGTGTAATTACCGAATTACCCCTAAACTTTGCATTTTGTTCATTTTAGTCTAAAATGGTTCAAAATAATTTTGGATGATTCTAAATCATTACATATATGAATTTAAAATGTCCTACACATTGAAATTTAAATTGCAATAAAAATTCCCAAAATAATATGCCTTGGCCGAGAGCCTCATTGGAGGGCAAATTGTGCATTTTGCACTTTACATGTTCAAAACACATGAAGATGAAATCCAATCAACCCAATATTTTCATGCATCATATACACATCCAAATACACCATATAAATTAAAATCCCCAATTTGGAAGTGGTCTTAAACCCTAATATTTCAATTTCATCAAATTGGACAAATTAGACCAAATTGGTTAAATCCAACACTTCAATCATGTTTCTTCCATTACAATCAAGCCTCACCACAATGAAACAACTATAGAACAAATCTAGGTCATTTAAGAGTGGGTCAATAACTCTAGATTAGCAACAAGTTTCTAAAAACATCATAAGAATGCTTGTTAACATATTAGAAGTATTTTTTGATCTTTATACATGCTCAACCCATTCCAAAACTTCATCCTCCAAAAATACAAAGAATAAAGAATAGAAAAACATAAGAACATCACAAGATGAAGCCCACAACAAGAGGAACATTTTTCTCTCTAATGGAAGATTGGAAATATTTACTTAAATCCAAGTTTTTTCTTTGTTTTTATTTTCTTTGTCTCAAGCTTCTTTTTCTTTCTTCAATGGAGTTTTTTGTAAAGGTTTTTAACTTAATGAAACCCTAAATGAAAACAAAACAATATATACCAAAAATAATAGCCCTTGGCCGAATTTTAGTTATAGAAAATATCTAGATATTTTCTCAATTTTTGTTTCATTTAATTAGTTTTATCAAATTGTTATATTTAATCATTACAACTTTAATAACTTTATAACAAGTCAACAAATGCAACTAAAGCCATTAAATAAAATATCACAACTTTAGGATATTTGTATCTTTAATTAATTTAATCATTTAACAATAAAATAATTAAATAATTATTTAAATACAAATATATTAAATATATGTATTATATTTACATTAAATATCAAATACATATATATTTATGATATAAGTCAAATATCTCTATTTGACAATTAATTAATGTGTATTTGATAAAATCTATCATTAAATGCAAATACACAAAAATTAACAAATGACTATTGAGTCCCTACACATGTAATTTTTGTTTAACCTTTAAACGACTTTATAAACAATCAATATTATTTATAAATGTTGCTCTAGTGCTCTATGAGTATATTTCATTAGTGAGACTCTATAGATTCTGGTATATCCGTCACGAAATCCAATTTCGTGTCCATAATTTATCCTCCCGTAAATTATGACGATCACAGATAAACTCGCTGAATCATACAAGTCGAGATCATGGCAAATGTATAATTCCTCTGTCACAGGTATCCGAATATATCCCAGGGATTATGCAAAATGTAATGACCGTGCTCATTTGGACAAACTAGGATCTGAACATTATATCTATCATATAAATACAAAGAACGATTCTTAATATTTATATTATATCCTTCAGTATCCAATACAAAAAGTGACATAATATTATATACACATCCCGATATAAAAAAGCATTCATGCAACAAAAGTCTCCCACTGGGTAGGGGAATCTCGCATAAGCTCACAGCAACTGTATCCAGAGAGTCGCCACTCCCGAATCTCAACTGCATCTTCCCAAATTTTAGCCGCCTACTTTCCTTCAGAACCTGCAACAAATTACAAATGTGAATAAGACAAGCAGAATCTAAAATCCAATTGGATAACATAGCTTCACAAGCTAATGAGATATCAATAATGGGAAAAATAAAAGTACCTGAAGTAGATGCTCTTTCCCAAGATCCTCTTCCAATGGCCGATCTTGCTGCAGTGGTGGCATTTATCTTCGACAGCTCTCTTGGGTTTAGTTATCTTACCCTGTGGTGGAAGATTCAAACCCTTCTTTTTCTTTCCTTTCTTCTTCTTCCCTTTCTGTTTAGATTGAGAGGAAACAGAAAGAGCAGTGGGTTTAGGAAGGTGAGTCAGTACTCCCTTCCTCAAATCCTCCTCCGCAACTTGCAACATCTTATGCAACTCTTGATAAGAACAACTAATTCCATTCATATTGAAATACATCACAAATTAGCGATATGATGCCGGGAGTGATCTAAGTATGACACTTCATCCCAAAGTGTCATTCAGAGGGAAATTAAAGCGCCTCAACTATTAGATCAAATCAATCAAATGAAGCACATGAGGGCTCACAGCCTGTCCCTCCTTAAGTCTTGAATGGAACAATTCCATTGAAATTTTATGAACTGAGACATGTTCTTGGTTCCTAAAGGATTCCCGCAGTCGCATCATCATAGTATATGTGTCAGACAAACCAAAGTATTGCCTTTTAAGCTCTGGTGCCAAAGAACTGAGAATATATGATTTGACCATTCTATCATCATCTCTCCACCTCTGGAGAGTCTCATGTTCCTTTTGTGTTGCATCATCTGATATGGAAAGTGGCAACAAAACTTCTAACCTATATTCTAATTTCTCAGACCCAAGGATAATCCTTAGATCCAAGTCCCAATATGAAAAGTTTTCGGCGCCTTTAAACTTGTTCGTATTAAGTATACGAGCAAAATGATTAGAAGTAGTTGCCACCATCACAAATCTAGCATAGACATAGCGAAAAACGATTAGCAGATAAAATAGTCTCATATAATATCAAAAGCATTTAAACAGATAATGGATTTTTAATCTATAAATGCCCCTCCCACTATTTCATGTAAAACTGTAATCCCCAAACAGAATACAATAGCATACAATAATGAAATTAAAACATAATAGTGAAAGGTGGACCCCATGAATATATTTCAGCTCACAGCTTTGGCATGATCTTGCCTACGTATATTCATTAGGTAGACAACTCATTATCGATCACTCAACAGTGACTCCTAGGGGTTTTGGTCCTGGTCGTTTCTCGTTGTGATAGCTTTGGCACTTTCACAAAGAGGCGTACCAAGGTTAAACTTGTTAATGATAAATTCAAGATACTTGTGTAACCCTGACAGCTTTGGCACGTTCATGATTCCATTTTCGCTTGATTTTACCTGATATCAAATATTTATCCGGTACGAATAAACTTCTACCGACTATACCCTCACTACTTTTGCACGATCTCAGATATAGTCACGGAAAATTTATTTATAACCGTATTAACAAGACGGGACATAAAACATGCATCAAATATATATTTTAATAAAACTTTATTTAAATAGGGATTTTCCGCAAAAGATGTTACGCATTTAATTTAATCAAATTAAATAAATACAAGCATGCATAAAGTAAAGACAAGAATAAACATTGAATTTAAAGGCATATTCATATCATGTGTCCAGAATCAGACTCGCTCTGATACCATTTTTGTTGGGGTTTCCGAGGGCAATTCCGGGTAAACACAGTGGAACGCGGAAAATCAAAATTTTCCGATTTCAATAATTTTTTCTTGGGCATTTAAAATAAAATACTTTATTTTAATTACTCAATACTTAAAAACTGAAATTTTTACCCAAAAATCAGATTTTTCATTAATTGCCAATTAGCCCCTAAATTTTGCATTTTAATCATTTTAGTCCTAATTTGTCAAATATAAATTTAAGTGATTTCAAATCACTACCAAAATGATTTATACATGTCTAATATATGGAAATATAAATTGCAACTCAAGAAACCAATTTTCTTGAAATTGCCGAAAGTTCCATGAATTTTCAAGTTTGATCAATTTGGTCTAATTTGGTCAAAACAACTCAAGATCAAATCCAATCAACACCAAATTTAATATACATCATATATACATCATCATATAACACTTATATGAAAAGCCCCAAATTTGGAAAGGGTTATGAACCCTAATTTCTCAAAATTATCCAATTGACCAATTAACACCCAATTAAACAAATTCAATACTTTAAATCAATTTTTACAACACCAAACAAGTCTCACCATCATGAAACAACTCAAGAACAATTCTAGCTTATTAATGAGTGGTTTAGAAACTCTATAATGGCAACTTGATTATCAAATAATCAAAAGAATACTTAATTACTCCTAATAAGCATTCTTTAAAGATCATACATGCTAACATCTTTCTACCAAGTTCCCAACCATCAAAATACATGCACAAAAGACTAGAAAAAATTCTAAGCTACACATATTAAAGCCTAGAGTCATAGAAATATTTTTCATACTGAAGAAAGTAAGAAAAACTTTCAAATTCTCAAAGATTTTGCTCAAGTTTTGGTATTGTTTCTTCACTTTTCTCTCAACCCTTTTTCATTGTAATATTTTGGTAACTTGAATTATGAAACAAAAAATGAAAATAAAACCATTTATATTTTCCCTTGAATGACCGAAAATTAGAGGAAAAAAATGGCCAAGTATTCCAATTTTGTTTCAATTAATTAAGGGTTAAAGATTTAATAAATTTGTGGTACTAAATCATTAATCCATTTAATGAAATCCACAAATGTTCCAATAAAATCATTCCATTTAATCCAATAAAATTTGGCCATTTGTTTACTTTAATAAAGTAACTAGATATTTATTATTTAATTAATTTAAGTATTTAACATTTAAATAATCAAATAATTAAATACAAATATCTTCAATATATGTATTATATTTACATTAAATAGTCAAAATACATATATTAATTATAAATGTCAAATATCACAATTTGACATTTAACAAATGACGAAAAATCTCAATTGCATGTATTATCGTTTAACTGTTAAACGACTTATAAATAATCAGTATTATTCATAAAAGTTTCCCTAGTGCTCTACAAGTATATTTCATTAGTGAGACTCTATAGGTTCATGCATATCTGTCACGAAATTCAATTTCGTGAATCTACCCACCTGTAAATTATGACAAACACGGATAAACTCTCTTAACCATACAAGTCGAGATCATCGCATACGTATAATCCCCATGTCATAGGTATCCGGATTATTCCAAAGATATAAATATAAACGTCAAATATCTATAGATATAATCACGTCGATGTTTCTATTAGTAATCTCTTAATAACACTTAGAACTCACTTCTAAAGTGTACCACGGGCCCATAGATTTAACATATTACAAATTCCATATTGAATAGCTATGCTATGTACACAGAATTGACAGATCATTTCTTTATACGCACATGATATCATGAGTATCAGTCCACACCCAACGAACAGATGGAGGTCTGATCTTAATAGATTGGTGACGTGACTGCCATCAAAGTGTGGAAGATAACTCATATATCCACAGTGGTATCTCAAGTCAAAGAATCACTATGCTCACTTAACCCGAGAAGATTCTTATTGACGTTGGTGTACCATCCATTACAAGAGTATTCACTAATAAAATATTTACAAGAGTATCTACAAGGAAATACATAAGAAATTGGCGCTCAGAGCACCAACCCTAACACTCCATTAGGTCCAGTCGACCAAAGCCTCCTGACCTTCATCGGGTCAGGTAGAGTGAAGAACCACTTGGGCCTCCATCAGGTCCATTCGACCGAAGGCTCATGGACCTCCATGAGGTCCAGTCGACCGAAGCCTCATGACCTTCATCACCTCAGGTTAAGTGAAGAACCCTGAGGACCTCCATCAGGTCGGGTAGAGTGAAGAACCTCAAAGACCTCCATCAGGTCCAATCGACTAAATTTTCTTGGACCTCCATCAGGTCCATTCGACCAAGTCACATAACCTTCATCAAGTCGGGTAGAGTGAACAACCACAATTACCCCCATCATGTCTAGTCAACCGAAGTCTCTTAGACCTCCATCAGGTCCATTCGATCGAAGTCACTCGACCTTCATCAGGTCTATCATCAGGTCTAGTGGAGTAAAGACTCTCAAAGACTTACATATAGCCCAAACGACATGGTAAACCACTATTTTAGAGGACATCAGAGGACCACCTTCCGACTCAGCCGACATGGTCTCCAGCCAATAGGTATAAACGTCACTACCATGTAACCATATTTATAATTTCATGCATGCAACATCAAAGCATAACAAGTTCCAGTCGACACGACACTGTTGGTAAACTTTCAGATTCTATCAAAAGGTTCAGACGACCTAGTCTCCAGACGATAGGTAAAAGTATTATTTCCTTTTTGCTAACCATGATTCGTGGTTTCAAGCTCACAGGCAATGTCCTAAGATATACATCAAGACCTGGACCTTCATCTGGTCCAGACAACATTGAAGACTCCCCCGACCCTTAACTGGTTTGGTCAATTGGAGATTGTCCTGGCCTTCATCTGGTCCAGTCGACGGGAACATTCCCTAATGACTCATGTCGAGTCAAGTTCAAGACCTGGACCTTCATCTGGTCCAGACGACATTAAAGACTTCCCTAGTCCTTTTTAAGAACAGTTGGTTGGAGATTGTCCTGACCTTCATCTGGTCCAGTCGATGGGAACATTCCCCACATGACTAATGTCGAGTCGAGATCAAAACCCGAACCTTCATCTGGTCCAAACGACATAGACAACTCCCTCTAGTCCTCCTCAGAATCAGACGACTGGAGATTATCATGGCCTTCATCTGGTCTAGTCGACAGGAAAATTCCCCACATGACTCATGTTGAGTCGAGATTAAGACCTGGACCCTCACCTGGTCAGCTGAGGATCATCTCTAACACTTATTTATTTTCTTAAAACACGATGTTGCTCTTGACAGGTCCAAACTACAAGATCATCCCATGTCGGCTCGACCGAGGATCATCCTAGGTCCAAGCTACATCAACACCCGGGTCGGGTCGACCGATGATAATCCATAACATTTATTTTTTTCTTTAAATATGACATTTGACAGATCCAAGCAACATAAACACTCAGGTCAGGTCGACTGAGGGTCATCATAGGACCGAGAAACATCATCATCCAAGGCTGGTAGATTGAGGATAATCCTTGATATATATTTGGCTCATGTCAAGTCAAAATCAAGACCAGGACCTTCTGGTCCAGCCGACATAATAGACTCCCTCGGACCCACAACAGGTCGGGTCGATTGGATGTGATCTTGGACCTTTATCTAATCCAGTCGACGGGAATATTCCCCATAACATGTGACAGTCTCTCAGATCATCATCATGTCTGGTCGGCTGAGGATCATCCCATATATTTATTTTGTTCCATTAACATAATATGACCTTTGACAGGTCCAAGCAAAATCAAAGTCCATGTCTAGTCGACTGAGGATCATCTCTAATGTTTATCTGGCTCCATCAACTGTTGGAGTTAGTGCTTGGAGTGTCAATCCAAATTGTACATATTATTATTTATTAATAAAATAACTACATTTTCATTTCATACCTTATTAATGGTATTGTCACTATGCGAATTATATTGATGTATAGTTATGCTAAGAATCACATCGACCTTAGAATAGTCTTGTAGTAATACTGGACACTAGGTGGTCCGATATTTGGATAAATATTACTATTGTAAATTATAATTAAAGTATATATATTCCTAAGTCTATGGTTTTGGAATACGATCGAATTCATATAACCTAGAAGACTAGCACATGTTGTATATTGGAATTGGAGTTCCAATGGTTTAACCCGATGCACCATTAGTTTTGGAAACTCGTATAGACGTGTGGGTATTAGTTGGACTGAATACTGAATGACTCACATGTGATTCCTAATAGTTGGAAGTACACACCTCCATCAATGGGAATCTCCTCGAGTCGAGTAGCATATCTAATCATTTGACTATAGGATAGCATTGATTTTGTGTTAGACCCTCCACACTTTGATGTCATGTATATAAGAAACATTTCATGGTCTGGCCTTTAGATGTTTGTTGGGTGTGGACCGATGCACTCAGTAACCAAGTGCGAAGTAAGATATGATCCATCAACCCGTATGTGTATCATAAGGGGTTTAGGTATCCATGTGAGTAAAGTCACGGTTCTTAAATATTTAGCCAAAGTCGATCACCTAGGGTGGATCACATCAGTTATGAAGAATCGTGGACATGTCGACATGAGATGTGCCCTTCGAAAACTTGGCGGTGTAATCTATATTCCGTAAGCACAACTCGGATAGCCTACGACATAGGGATTGTTAAACATATGCGATGACCTCGACTTGTATAGTTCAAAAAGGTCATTCTTGTTCTTCGCAAATTCGGAGGTGGTCGAATTGCATACATATTAGTTAGGCTTATATGACGAACATGTCTGAACTTAGAGAGTCTCAATATGAAGTGTACTCGTTGAGCACTTGGGTAGCCAATTATTTTTGATAAAAGATAATATTCGATATTATAATTATCAATTAAGATAATCAAGTATTATTGAATAACATTGATTATTTACTTTGGATTAATTGGATTAATTTAATAATTACACGAGAGCTTAATTATAAAATTATAATTATTTATACCATTTAAGGATATTATGGTAATTCTAAGTATGTAATAATAGGTGGTTTTGGCTTGATTTAATTCGATTAAATCAAAGTGGAAAATATTTAACTAATACATTTCCTAATCTTTGTCTTGATCTAATTGGATTAAATCAAAGTGGGAGACAATGAAGATTAGTCACACCTAATTATACATATTTGGAAAACTTAGATTGAGCCCACATAAAAGTTGATCACAACTTTTATTAATTAAAAATTACATAAGTTTTGCTATAAATAGCAAGGTTTAGGAAGGTTTTAAGTAAGAAAAGCAAAAGTTTGAGAAAGCTAAAAACAAGAAAGAATTATAGAAATTAGCCTAAGTTTGAGAATTGTTTAGAGAAGTTTTTGTGGTCTCTACAATATTTCATCTATGAGAAATCAAGATTGAATCTTGAAGTGAAGGTAGCTAGCATTGGAATCAAGATTGGATCTTGGAGTGAAGCTCGCAAACCTTGGAAGTCTCCAACCATTTCAAAAAAGAGAAGAAGATTGGATCTTTATATCAAGCTTGTTAGGTAAGTTTGAACTTCTCTTAAGCTATGTTCATTTATGTATTGGATGCATGATTACATAGCTTGATGTTGAAATAAGGCTAATAAATTGTATTATGATGCTTTAGAAGTATAAATATAATATGCTTGTTAATTAGGTCAAAGATATTAATGTTGAACATGAAACAATTAATAAGAGTTTGGAACTTTATATTAAAGCTTAGAGCTATGACTACCATTCTAGAATCACTTGACCACATTTGGGTGACCTAGAGTTGTTCACGAGTCACTTCATTGTGGGATTCTAATTTGGTTTGTATTTTTGATTCAAAATTTACGCAAATGGGTATTTAGAATAAATTTATATTTTTGTAAAAATATTTGATATTTTTGAAAAACTTAATTTTTATTCTATAATATGTGTTGATGTTGATTTTGATGTTAAAGTTAATTTTATGTGTTTTGAGAGTGTTTAGGGAAGATTGAAAGGATTTAGGGTAAAAAACCCTATTGTCTTCATCTATCTGTTTCCAGAGAGTTGAAGACCTGAAGCTTAGTTTTTTAAAACAAATAAAAAAATAACCATTGTAGCGTGCTACGTGTGCCGAATTTTTTTTCTCCCGTTTTTGAGTTTATGGACTCTGATTCAGCCTCGATTTTTTCCTATTCACTTGTAATGAAATACTTTTATTTCATTAAACTATTTAAAATTACACTCATGCTTGATATCCACGGGTTAGACACACTTCCGCTGCGCGAGGCTCCAATACGACCTTAGGGTTTCCACATCCGCCCCAACAGAATGGTATCAGAGCAAGGTTTAACCACACAACACATGTTGCATGTTAGACATGTATTTGAATCTATGCTTTTGTATTTTAATTTAATTATGCATAAGACATATTGGATGTGTAAAACATGTTTTAAATTAAAATTTTGACCTAATTAAATTAGTGACTTGATTGTCATAAATATCTCATGATTAGGTGATTACTTTATTTTAAGTAATAATATTAGTAATGTTGGAGCATTATTAGAAGTTCCATCTTGTCAATACAGAGATGAATGAGTTATTACTACTTATACCCAAGATCGTCATTAGTGTGAGGGTATAAGTGCTCGGAACTTAGGTCACTCCGGTAAAATATTAGATGTAGTGTGATGAGTTAACGCAGTCACCCAATATCATCATTAGTGTGAGGGTGCACATACGAAGTTCATTAGTGCACATTGACAAGTATACATTTAGAACACGCCTTAATCCAATATCATCATTAGTGTGAGGATAAGAAACGGTTCAGGACCAAACTATGAGTTACATAAAGTGATGGACCTTAGAGGTCTACCTAATGAGTTTATAAAGGCCAATATTGTCAATAGTGTGCGGCTGGAGTAAATGTCATGGGATCTACTACCCGCTATGAAATTTTGATAGTCAAATTTCTATTTTTCCGTCAAGGGAGATTACAGAATTACGTAAAGTAGTGGTATGGCACTAATAGATTTAAATTTCCATAATCAATTAGTGTTATTATTTTGAAATGAAAACTTTTCTGCTACTATTTAAAATATTTTCTTATAGATGGCTGCCGCTAATCTATTGATGAGACTTTTGGATACCAATAAACTAAAAGGAGCCGAGAATTATTTCGAATGGGAAATGAACATACGTTTTGTCTTGGAGTTTGAAAAGTTGACTTATGTCACTATCAATCCACTGCCTTTTGAAATCGATCCTGACTCCACTCTAGAAGAGCGAGAAACTTTTAATAGATGGAAGGATGATAACCTTAAGGTGAAATCCTACATTTTGGGATCGATGGTTCCAGATTTGCTAAGACAGTACATTAAAGTACCAGATGCTTGGAGCATCATGGGAATACTCAAGGAGTTGTTCGAGGCAAATCAGGAGATCGAAATTTATCGAAGGTCTAAGGAATTATTCCGTGTTGAACTCAAGGATGGATAAGTTGTCAGCATTCATGTTTTAAATATGATCGATCAGATTCGATACCTGGAATGACAGGGCATTATGATTGATGAACGGTTGGGCCGTAATTTGATTCAGTCTTATTTTCCTGGTTCTTATGATGGCTTTGTATTAAACTTTCATATGCATTCGATGCAAGATAGCTACGAAGAAATTCATAACATGTTATGCACGATGGAGCATGATTTGAGGAAAGGCAACCCACCCCACATTCCACCTTCATGGTTGAGCTGGCTCTTCAAAGACTTATGGGAAGTCAAAGAAAATAAAGATGAGGAAGAAGAATAGTACAAAGAAGTACTCCAAGAAGCGCAACGGCGCAAAACCGAAAATAGTTCGTGATCAATGTCTATATTGTAAGAAGTCTAGACACTGGAAGAAATATTGTCTAGAGCTTATAGGAAAAGCAAAACCCTCAGGTACGCTTTGTATTTTTCCAATTATTGACATTTCATTAGCCTTAGATGTAAATAGTGGATGGGTGTTAGACACTGGCAGTCCTACTCATATTTGCAACTCTCTGTAGGTAATGAGGGTAAAAAGAAGACTGAATAAATGGGAGATCCATCTTAGAGTTGGAAATGGTGAGATATTGGATGTTAAAGTAATATGAACATTTATTCTAGATCTCCCCAATGGATGTAAATTAGATTTACATGACTGTTATTATGTACCATCACTAATCAGATAAATAATATCACTGCCAATATTAGATAAAGAGGGATATAAAATAAACATTAAAGATGGAGCTTTATGTTTATGCGATAAAAATAATTTATTGAAATGTGAATGTTCTTTATCTAACGGTCATTATGTTTTGGAAACATATATAGATGTCTTTAATGTAGAGGAAAATACAAGTAGGAAATCTGAATTAAATAATATTGAATTATGGAATATGAGATTGAGCCACATAGGTGTTAGACGTCTATCCAAATTGGTAAATGATGGTTTGATTAAAAATCTTACCTTAGATCCTTATCCGATTTGTGAGTCATGTATCTAAGGAAAAATGACAAAGGTCTCATTTCTTGGTGTTGGACACAGTGCTAGAGATTTATTGGAGCTAATACACATCGGTATGTGTAGTCCATTAAATAATGCCACTCATGATGGTTCAACATACTTTGTGACTTTCATATATGACAAGTCTAGATAAGGATATGTCTATTTGATGAAACATAAGTCGGAAATATTTGACAAGTTCAAAATATTCTGAAACGAAGTAGAGAAACAAACCAGTAAATTCATCAAATGTCTTCGATCAGATCGATGCAGTGAATACATGAGTGAAGATTTCGGAAGTTATTTAAGGGAGAATGGAATTCTTGCCCAATATAGCCCACCAGGAACACCTCAACACAATGGAGTGTCTCAGCGTAGAAATCATACTTTATTGGATATGGTGCGATCCATGACAAGCTATACAGATCTTCCTTATTTCCTTTGGGGTTATGTTTTACTTAGTGTTGTCCACATACTTAATAGAGTTCCATCGAAAGCTGTTTCTATGACCCCCATCAGATATGGTTCGGTTGAAATCCAAGTCTTAGGTATTTAAGGATTTTGGATTGTCCTGCATACTTTAAGTTACGCAGCGAGATAAACTAGCACCCATAGAGTATAAATGTAGGTTCATTGGATATCTTGATAATTTCATGGGATATCAATTCTACGATTCCGAGTAATGAAATGTATTTGTTGTTCATTTTGCCACTTTTATTGAAAAGTAATTTTTGAGAGAAAGTGAGAATTGTAGAGAGATTGAACTTGATAAGTTTGATCCCAACATTAAGGAACATGAGATGGAACAAGAGATCCAATTAGAAGAAGAAGCTACAACACAAGTTCTTCGTAAGTCGAATAGAGTATCAAAGCCTCATAAGAGATTATTTTTAACATCTGATGCGAGCTTTGATGTTTTCCACTTGGAGGAAACAGATCCGACTACGTATAAGGAAACGATATTGGATATCGATTCGGGAAAATGGCAGAAAACCATGAAATCCGAGATGGATTCTATGCATGAGAATCAAGTCTGGGACTTAATTGAACTTCCTGAATGAGTTAAACATATAAGATGTAAATGGGTTTACAAAAGGAAGCGAGGGCTCAATGCAAAGGTGGAAACCTTTAAGGCTCGACTGGTAGCGGAATGTTACACTCAATGTCTTGGGATTGACTATGAGGAAACTTTTTCACTAGTAGCCATGCTAAAATCCATTAGGATTCTTTTAGTCATTGTTGCATATCACGACTGTGAGATATGACAGATGGATGTGAAAATCACTTTCCTAAATGGATTCCTTGAGGAGGATATCTATATGGAACAACCAGAGGGTTTCGTATCCAGTGAGACTTCAAACTTGGTTTGTAAGCTCCAAAAGTCTATTTATGGACTTAAACAGGCATCCCGAAGTTGGAATCGTCATTTTGATGAGATAATTAGATTATCTGGATTCATCAAAATGAGGAAAAACCATGTATTTATAAGAAATTGAGTGGGAGTATGACTGTTTTCCTAGTTTTGTATGTAGATGGCATCTTTATCATTGGAAATGATGTAAAATTGATGCAAAGTGTGAAAACATACCTTTGCAAGAACTTCTCCATGAAAAATATGGGTGAAGCTTCTTATATACTAGGTATAAGGCTCTACCGGGATAGAGTTAGGAAGCTTATAGGGTTGTCGCAATCGACGTACATATATAAGATGTTAGAAAGGTACGATTTTACCAACTGCAAGGCGGAAAATGTACCTTTCCAATATGGTATACATCTTTCAAAGAAAATGACACCTCAGACTGAGGAAGAGAGAGTTAGAATTTCTAACTTGCCATATGCTTCTTGTATTGCGGATTCGATCTAATTGTACTGTGATAATAGCGGAGCCATTGCGCAGGCTAAGGAGCCAATGGCGCATTCCAAGTCTAAGCACGTGGAAAGGAAATACCGCATAATTAGAGAGATAATTGAATGAAAAGACATAGTGGTCTTGAAGGTTCAAGGACTAGACAACATAGAAGACCCGCTTACAAAGGCCTTACCTCCTAAGTTATTCGATAAACATGTGGAGGAGATGGGACTGCGGTACCATCCAGATTAGCACTAAGCAAGTGTGAGTTTGTTGGAGTGGGTGGTTGGAGTGTCAATCCGAATTATACATTTTTTTATTTATTAATAGAATAACTACATTTTCATTTCATACCTTATTAATGGTATTGTCATTATGCATGTTAGAATGATGTATAGATATTCTAAAAATCACATCGACCTTAGAATAGTCTTGTAGTAATACTAAACACTAGGTAGTCCGATATTGGGATAAGTATTACTATTGAAATTTTTTTCTTAAAGTATATAAATTCATAAGTCGTTGGTTTTGGAATACAGTCGAATTCCTATAACCTACAAGACTAGCACATGTCGTATATTGGAATTGGAGTTCCAATGGTTTAACCCAATATACCATGAGTTTTGGAAACTCGTATAGATGTGTGGGTATTGGTTGGACCGAATACTGAATGACTCACAGGTGATTCCAAATAGTTGGAAGTACACACCACCGTCAATAGAAATCTCTTCGAGTAGAGTAGCATTTGTAATCCTTTGACTATAGGATAGCGTTGATTTTATGTGATATCCTCCATAATTTGAGGCCATGTATGTCAGAAATATTTCATGGTCTGGCATCTAGATGTTCGTTGGGTGTGGACCGATGCACTCAGTAACCAAGTGCGAAGCAAAATAGGATTTGTCGGTTCGTATGTGTACCATAAGGGGTTTAAGTATCCATGTGAGTAAAGTCATGATTCTTAAAGCTTTGGCCAAAGTCGATCACCTAGGGTGGATCGTATCAGTTATGAAAAATCGTGGACATGTCGACATGAGATGTGACCCTCGGAAACTTGGCGGTGTAATATATGTTCCCTAAGCACAACTCGGATAGCCTACGATGGATGAATTGTTAAACATATATGATGACCTCAACTTGTATAGTTCAAAAAGGTCGTTCGTGTTCTTCGCGAATTCGGATATGGTCGAATTGCGTACATATTAGCTAGGCTTATATGATGAACGTGTCTGAACTTAGAGAGTCCCAATATGAAGTGTACCCGTTGAGCACTTGGGTAGCCAATTATTTTTTATAAAAGAAAATATTCAATATTATAATTATCAACGAAGATAATCAAGTGTTATTGGATAACATTGATTATTTACTTTGACCTATTGGATTAATTGGATTAATTCAATAATTACACAATGGCTTAATTTTAAAATCATAATTATCTCTACCATTATAGGATATTATGGTAATTGTAAGTATGTAATAATATGTGATTTTAGCTTGATTTAATTGGATTAAATCAAAATAGGAGACAATGGAGATTAGTCACACCTAATTACTTATATTTGGAAAAATTAGATTAAGCCAACATAAAATTTTATTACAACTTTTATTAATTAAAAATTATCTAAGTTTTCCTATAAATAGCAAGCTTTAGGAAATATTTGATTAAGAAAAGCAAAAGCTTGAGAAAGCTAAATACAAGTAAGAATTAGAGAAATTAGCTTAAATTAGAGAAATGTTTAGAGAATCTTGTGAGGTCTCTACAACATTTTATTTAGGAGAAATCAAGATTGGATCTTGAAGCGAAGGTTACTAGCATTGAAATCAAGATTGGATCTTGGATTGAAGTTTGCAAACCTTGGAAGTTCTCCAATCAATTCAACAAAGAGAAGAAGATTGGATCTTTATGTTGGGGTTGGTGCTCAGAGCGCCAATTCCCGATTGTATTTCTGTTGAATACTTCTGTAAAATATTATTATTATGAATAATATATGCATTTTCTATAATATAATCTATTTTATTAAATGGTAAAGACGTATTGACCTTAGAATGATTAGTCATGGTACTGTTGCAAAAGCGTCGCAACGGACATTGAGTAGTATCATGACGTTGTCATTCTCAGACAGTTCCTGGTCAAGGTTTACACTACTTGGTCAGTATAGTAAACCCGTTGAGACCGATACATGTCGTATACTGGAATATATGATTCCAATGGTTTCTCAATGACAACCATAAGTTGTAGACTAGTATAGACGTGTAGGTGTTTATAGCAGATAAACACTGAACGACTCACTGAAGATTCTTAATGGATGGTACACCAGCGTCAATAAGAATCTTCTCGGGTTGAGTAGCACTTGTGATTCTTAGACTTGAGATGCCATTGTGGGCACATGAGACATCTTCTACACTTAGATGGCAGTCACGTCACCGATCTATTTAGATCAGACCTCCGCCTGTTCGTTGGGTGTAGACAGATCCTCAGTGTGTCCTATGTGTATCAAAATAGGATCCGTCAGTTCTGTGTATCAGAGCATAGGTAGTCCATATGATTAGCAATCAGATAAAACCATGGGCCCGTGGTAAAGTTTAGAAGCTAGTTCTAAACATTCTTTTAGAGATTGCTAATGGAATAGTCGACTGGATAATCCCCATAGAGATTTGACGTTTACATCTGTATCTCTGGGATTTATCCGGATACCTGTGACGGAGGAATTATACATTTGACATGACCTCGACCTGTATGGTTCAGCGAGATTATCTGTGATCGTCATAATCTACGGGTGGATAGATTATGGACACGAAATTTGATTTCGTGACGGATATACCTGAATCTAGAGAGTCTCAATAATGAAACATACTCGTAGAGCACTAGAGCAACATTAATAAATAATATTGATTATTTATAAAGTCGTTTAAAGGTTAAACGCAAGATACGTGCTAAAGAGACTAGATAGTCATTTGCCTAATTGTTGTGTATTTACATTTAATACTTGATTAATTTAAATACACATTAATAGTCAAAATGAGTTATTTGACTTATATCCTAAATGAATATATGTTTTTAATATTTAATGTAAATATTATACATATATTTAATATATTTGTATTTGATTAATTAATTGATTATTTAATTGTTAAATGATTAAATTAATTAAAATATAAATATCTTACATTAGGATATTTGAAGTAAATAATATTAGTTGCCTTTGTTGACTTAATTAAATATCTAATAAAGTTGTATTAAGATATTTATGCAAGTTGACTAAATAAACTTGAAATGAAAATCAAATTACAATACTTGTATTTCATTTGATGAAATTCGGCCAAGGCCTTTTGGTAACAAGTATATATTGTTTTTCATTTCATTTTACACTTAACCTAATACACTTTATAAAAGGAAACTCCATTGAAGAAACTTAAAGAAAGCTTGAGAAAGAAAGAAAGATCAAAGAAAGCTTGGAATTTTAGTAAGTTTTTCAAACTTGCTATTAGAAAGGAAAATGTTCCTTAGTTTCTAGGCTTCAACATGTGATTGTTCTTAGATTATTTCTTTATTTATTTCTTTGTGTTTTTGTTGATGGAAGTTTGATTGAAGTGTTGAGCATGTATGGTGAAGGAAGGTTGTGACTATTGTAGTTATAAACATTCTTTTAAGGTTTGGAAACCATGTTGCTAATCTAGAGTTATTGACCCACTCTTAAATGACCTAGATTTTATCTTGAGTTGTTTCATTGTGTTGAGACTTGGATTGGATGGAAGAATGATGATTGAAGTAATTGATTTAATGTATTTGGTCTAATTTGTCCAATTTGAGGAAATTGAAAAATTAGGGTTCTTGACTAATTCCAAATTTGGGGCTTTTCATATATGTTGTGTATTTGGATGTGTATATGATGCATATAAAGTTTCATGTTGATTGGATTACATTTAGATGTGTTTTGAAGCATGAAATGACAAAAGGCACAAAATGCCCCCTAATGAGTGCATTCGGCCATGAGTTAGAAATTTGGGATTTTTGGTGCTTTTGGTGTTTTGATGTTTTGAACATACTAAGTTCATCTTAGAAATGATTTAGAATCATTCAAAATTGATTAGATCAATTTCAGACTAAAATGGACAAAATACCAATGTAAGGGCAATTCGGTAAATTCACTTGAATATGATTCATTTGAATTTTATTTCATAATTTAATTATTGGATAATTAAATAAATGTGTTTATTTAATTAATCCGAGAAAAAATTTTGAAATCGGAAAATTTGATTTTCCCGCTTCCGCTGCGTTACCGGATTCAGCCCCTAAAAACCCTACATTTTATATCAAGCTTGTTAGGTAAGTTTGAACTTCTCTTAAGATATGTTCTTTTATGTATTGGATGCATGATTACATAGCTTAATGTTGAAATAAGGCTAATAATAAGCATAATGTATTAACACAATATGATTGTTAATTAGGTCAAAGATGTTCATATTGGACATGGAATAATTAATAAGAATGGAACTCTAAATTAAAGCTTAGAGTTATGGCTACCATTCGAGAATCATTTGACCTCCTTTGGGTGACCTAGAATTATTCACGAGCCACTTCATTGTGGGATTCTAATTTGGTTTGTATTTTGGATAAAATATTTACGCAAATGCGTATAGAATAAATTTTATATTTTTGTAAAAATATTTGATATTTTTGAAAAACTTAATTTTTGTTCTATAACATGTGTTGATTTAGATTTTGATGTTAAATTAATTTTTGGTGTTTTGAGAGTATTTAGGGAAGGTTGAAAGGATTTAGGGTAGAAAACCTTATTACCTTCAGCTTAGTTTTTGAAAAAAAAAATTAAACATTGTAGCGCACTACGTCGAATTTTATTTTCTCCCGTTTTTGAGTTTCCGGACTCCGATTCAGCCCCGATTTTTCCCTATACACTCGTAATAGAATATAGTATTTCATTAAATTATTTAAAATTACACCCATGCTTGATATTTATGGGTTATACCCACTTCCGCTGCACGGGGCTCCGATCCAACCCTAGAGGTTCCACATCCGCCCCAACATCAACATAGTAAGACCTTTGTGTTAGTGTTCCTAGAACATGCCAAGGATCTAATAAGCATGTAAAGGTGTTCATAAATTCAAAATAAGTTGCGGAATATACTTACAATGAACGGATTTGAGCTTTAAAATTTTGAGAAGAGATCTCCAAGATCCAAGCTTTAAGTGATGATTCCAACTCTTGAAGTAGTTTCCCTATCACCTTAGTTGATTTCTCCAAGTGCTAGCTTTGTTGATTTTGCCACAAAATCAAAGAGAATGGAGAAGGCCATTCACGCCCATATGCCTTGTGTATTAGGTTTTTTCATTTTCCAAAAGATGTGTTACACAAGTGTGAAGAGAGAGGGCTTGGGTTTTGTTTTAGGGTTTTACCCTTTTCACAAAACCATGTAGTTGGGGTAATTTGGTTTCACCTAAACCCAGTGGTTGGAAAGTAAGTGGTTTTGGCATAAATGCCAACCACTTTCCAACCACCACTTCACATGTGTGACATGTGTGAAGTGGGCCCAACCATTTTGAATTCAAAACTGAAAATGTCTCTACGAACATTTGCCACGGCGCGGTTCGTTTTATCCGGATTAAACGAACTTTCGTCGTTAAATAATTAAATCTAATTTAATTAAATGAAGATGCCTCGCAAATATATTACGAACGTCGTTTATGAATTAATTCTAAATTAATTCGTTCGTTCGTATTAAAGTCCGACTTTAATTTCGTAACGAAATCAAATTCATATTAATATATCTGATATATTAATTTTAGCCCATACGAATAAATTAAATAGAAAAATCAAATTTAACTATTAAATTTATTTTACCGATTAATTCCAAATTAATCGCGTTCTCTCTCTTCCGAACACATTTAATCCCAGATTAAATAATACCTCAATTAATCCCAGATTAATTTTCTCATCTTAATTAATCCCAGATTAATTCTCTCTCTTAATTAATCCCAGATTAATTCTAATTTAAATCAACTGTCATCGGTGAATCTTTGGGAAGCGACCCAAGAGATCCCTAGATATGTTGGCAGTAAATACGGTCATCGGATTATCCGAATATGTGTGTACCTCGTACCACGTGCTTACCGATTTACAAGACATGGTTGGCTTCTAGCAAAGCACCGTGCCTACCCAATTCTCCAGAAATATTCTTACTGGAATATATAATCTATGTCAGGCGTAGTATACGTAGTATTGTGTATTGTGATCCAATATCAAATGTCACGTGCTAGGCCTGGGGCTGGAATGTGTCTGCCCCGTATGAAGCACATGTCGAATGTCTGGTAACTAGTCTCTATAATCAGATGAACATGACCTAGTCATATCATCCCGATGACTGCAGTACTTAAGAGCACTAGTTCCGTATCCTACGTGACATCATCTCCACTATGACTGGAGTGATACTTCCGTCTTGACATCACACCCAATACACTACGATTCTCAATATACCCAGCAGAGGCGTACACAGAACCGGTTAAAGCCCTGGACAACCAAAACTAAAACATACCGATTGTCGCAAGTATTAGCGGTGCAAGTCTCAGGTTAAGACCAAATACACCTACCCTGATATCGGACTTCCATAGACACATAATCATACTACCAATGGAATTTCGAGGGGTCTATCCAGAGCGAAGCTGTTCTCCGTACCATCGGTAAAACACAACCTCCTATTACACTTGCATGAGTATCCAATACCCAAATATATGAGAACTATGCTATTGTGCCCTCACAACGCGCACAAGTGTAATACTAGTCTCTTACGCATTATCGATGTCCAATCTCGATAATACCCTGACTAGGGATTCGAGGACTGATAATGTCTCATATCATCTCAATCCAGGAACTAATCATAAGGACCTCCCATCATTTATACATCAAAGTGATCTAATCACAAATGATAAGAGTGCAATCTCCTTGTCACATAGTTAATTTGTACAACAACACCATGATCTGTACAAATAGTGACGCTATGAGTCATAATTGTCCAACAATCTCCCACTTGGCCTATAGTCAGTCACTCGTGTGTCATACACTCGAACTATATACGGTTCGCTCAAACTGCTGAGGAAAGGCTTTCGTCAGCGGATTTGCATGATTATCGTCTGATGCGATTTATACGATCATCACATCGTCACGATTTATGATCCGAACAAATCAGATGAATAGTCGAAGTATTTATCTGGATCGTTGATGAGACCATTAATTCTTTAGCCTGTGTTGACGCCTAGCTCAGCTGCTAGTAGAACTATATCTAATGTAATTAGATTTATCATCGACCCAAATGGCTTCTATTGCTGCCTCAGCTGCAGCAATAACCCGCATTTGTTGTTTATTCGGTAACAGTATCTTGCTTGAAAGATTTCCAGCTCACTGTTCCGTTATTCAAACTGTATAGTACCGTTGTTTTTATCGGTTAGGAAACTTACAGCAGTGATCCCAGTCACTTCAAGTTCTCCTTCTCTATAGTTTAAGACATCATCATTAGTTCTCTAAGATACTAACGGATGTTCTTAATATCAATCCAGTGACTATCACTTGGATTGACCTGTTTGTGACTCCATATGCTCAAAGCGTATGAGACACCAGGTCACGTACATTTTTCAATGTACGAGTTCTCAGAGAATGTTAACAACTTTAAATCTATCCCAGTAGATCTTTATTCCTAGAATAAAGGTTGTTTCTCCCAAGAATTCTACGGAGAATTTTCATGAAAGCCAAGCTTTCACCGATTGTAATATGGGAATATCATTTCCAAGAAATGACATATCATCATTATTTAGGACAGTCACTTTCAGTGCGCTCCCACTAACCTCCTTATATACACAAGAATCATATTCTTTTTGAATCAAATCATACACCATTCTGATTACATCAAAACGATAGTTCCAAGAACCCAATGCTTACTTCTATCCATATATGGATCAAATAACCTGCAAATCTTATTTGCTAGTTTTGGTACGACAAAACCGTTAGGATGTTATAAACATCCTCCAAAAAGGTTTCCGTTTAAGGAAAATGATTTTGACGTTCAGCTGCCATATTTCATGAATGAAACATGCAACATCAACAAGCATTATCCAAATGGATTTATCCATGGCAACAGGTAAGAGGTTTCATTGTAATCAACACAATGTTGATAACGATACCTTTCCACTACAAGCCTAGCTTAGTACGTTGGTATGCTGACATCCACGTATGTCTTCCTTGAAGACTTATATAGTACCAATAGGCACAGTGACTTGCGGTATAACAACTAGTGTTCAAACATAGTTGATATACATGGAATCCATTTCGGACTCATGGCACTTTGCCATAATAGGGAGTCGATACCTTGTATCACTTCCTCATACGTAGTCAGTTGGTATTTCTCAAGAGATTGACATCTTTATGAGGTGAGATCAGAAAACCATACCCCAGGTTGTTTTCTGACTCTCTCTGATCTACGCAGTTCTTGTGTATTCAAAGATTACTGGTATAGTTTCATCCATGATGAACTGTTCGTGTTCCATTAAGGACTTGGTGCCTTGAACAGTATAACTCTGATTTTCATCGAGTTTTACTATCCTCCCACTTACCACTGCATATCGGTATTCCTTTTAGGAAAACCGCATGGTGAGCAACAATTACATTGTTCTCAAGTGAGTTGTATAAGTACTATACTTTGGTTTCACTAAGATAACCTACAATTGGCACTTATCCAATTTGGGTTCTTGTTTGGTATCATCCAAACATATGCTTAGCATTCCCAAATCAACAGGGAGATGAGAAAACCCGGTTTCTTTCCTGTTCATATCTAATATGAAGTCTGTCAAACAGATTTTCATGGAATCTTATTCAAAATAAGTATTGCACTATTAATGCTTATCCTTTGAAGGAAAATGGTAGCTCAGAGCGACTCATGATTAACCTTATCATGTCCAACAAAATTCGGCTTCTCCGTTCGGACACACCGTCAAACTGATGTGTTCCGGGAGGAGTCCTCATTGAAAGAATACTATACTCTTTCAAGTATTTGAGAAACTTAATCCTTAAGTATTTTCATCATGTTCAAACCGTGATGTTTTAATACTTTAGCCGATCTGTTTGTCTATTTCGTGTCGAAACTCTAAAAGTTTCCGATTTATGTTCTTCAAAAGAAACACAACCATAACGCGATGCCACATCCGTAAAGGTCACGAAATATTTATATCCACATCTAGCCTAGCTAGACATGGGCCCACTTACGTCACTATGAACAAGGGCTAATAGATCGGTGGCACTTACACTTTTACCAAGTAAAAGGTATTTTAGGTACTTTACCTAATAAACTAGATTCGTAGACATCATTTGAATGGAATCAAATCCGTCCTAGTATCCACTCTTCAAAAGTGTGGATATACGAGTCTTGTTTAATGTGTCTCAGACAACACTGCCACAAATAAGTCTTATCTTATCAAATCAGTTTGAGTTATTTGTTCGTCATATATGTTTTTGAGATTTATTTATATTCAAAATATAAATATTGTTACTCACATCTAATGTGTTTATCTCAATATCATCTTTATAAAATAAAACACTTTAGTGTTCTAGAATATAAAGGTATACCCGCAACGGGTTAAACCCTGATATGGAGATAATGTTTCTAGTCAAACTAGTTACATTTTAAAAGTTTCCTAATTTAAGTACATACCCCAAATGGTAGTTCCTAAACTTAGGTATCTACGGTTAAAACAGCGACTATCGTCCCGTTTCATATTCGCAGATTAATCTCATCTGAAGTCAGTATCCTGCTCATAGCAGATTCTGCATATCAGTACATATATTTATGTATCACACCATTTAATATCTAAAATCGAATTTTAATATTAGTAGTGAATATTCTTATGATAAACATACTTAAAGTCAGAGCCTTGCCCTTTCTTTTATTCCTTCACGTCTGCCTTATCCATACGGCAGTCACGCTTCAATGACTCCGTTTGCCACAGTTTGGGTAGACATCTTGGGATATGTCATTTGTCTTCCTATAAGACTATAATGATTTTTCCTTTGCCCTTTTCTATATCCCAGAAGCCTTTGGCCAAGCCTTGGGTTTCTAGAATATCGAAGTAAGGTGCGCCTTGCGCTACTTGCCTTATTGCAAACTTTGGCTTTATCTCCTTGAGAATGGCCATTAACTCTCCAAGAGTTATTAATTGCAATTTAATACTTCTAAGATCTAAGAATAGATCTATGAAGATCCTTAATCCTTAGTTCTGATTAGGAAATTAAGGAGTCTTTATGGCAAGCATAATGGATTAAACATTAAAGTTATCATCACATGAATCTTCCAAAGATCATGCTCTACTATTTGCTTAACTCCGGGCTTAGGCCTAAGATGTTATTTTATCAAATAAAGTAACTTCTTAGTTTCATGACTATCCTAAAATTTATTCCCAATTTGAAAATTAAAGTTGTCTAAACACATTTTCTCTAGGATAATATTTTAAACACTAATCTTTCAATTTAATCTTGATTCTAATAGTCCAACTATTTAATCAACGATTTCAGGTACAATCTAATGTAATGATTACTATAGTCATAGTCTATATAACTTATTACAATTTTATTGGTTAAAATCAATATATATTGATTACTATAATCCAATTATATAAATATAATGATTGGTAAAATCCAAATATATTGATTACTATAATCCAATTATATAATCAACTATAATTGAAGGGTAAAATTCAAATATATATTGATTACTATAATCCAATATATAATCAACTATAATGAAGTAGTTTGAATACAGTCCAACTGTTTAATTAAAAAAACAATAAATATTAGTCCAACTAATATATAATTTATTTGACGAATGATATTTGATTGAGCGCTTATGGCAAGTGACTAAACGAATATTGCAAATCTAATACTTTCCTCCCACTATTTTTCGGCGAGCCTCTAACCCTCTGTGGAGTACTCGGGAAACCTAGTTTCCTAGTGGGCTAGGATCCCGTTAAATAACACACAATCTTGACTTTGGCCAACAAATTGTATGATACTTAACTAGGTAGATCTCTAAGATCAATTGGATCTCATCCAATTCCTAGATCCAGTAGGTGGACATCCAAGTCCGAAACATATATCTTATATATGCCAATATATCAATATATTACCTAAATTTTTCCTCTGAATCAACTAAGCTTTGGCTTTGGCACAACAAACTTAATGATCCCAGTTAAGCGGAACCCATTGACATGGAAAGCTTCGTAATCAATGTCGATGGACAAGAGTGATCTTGACTTTGGCCAACAAATCACGACTTGGACAAGACACCGATATGGAACAAAACTCTCATGATTCAAACACATCCGCAATTGACAAAGGTCTTGACTTTGGCCAACAAACCAATGCCAACTTTGGATCTTGAGTAAGAATCACTCAACGGAAGGAAAAATGCTTAATATGTTTTGAGGGTTTTTCGCGTGCAAATTAGCAACCAATTTATTATCTTTGTTAAGGTCTCATCATCATACACCCTTAAACATGCATTCTAAATACATAATAAAACGCGTATAAATAAATAAATTAATAATGATATGCGGATGATATGTCACAAATTGTTCCTAGAACAAATCACTCTATTTCCTCTCCCCGGCTAGAACTATTCTAACTTCTACCCAATTACATAATACAATAAAGAAACCTCATTTACATTGAGGGGAATAGGTGAGAAGATAAATACAATGAGAAATGAGATAAAAGGCTGGACACGCAGGTCCAATTAATAAATTCTAAACTTATTACAATAATTTCCAAAACTGCCCTCACCCTTCTAATATCCATCAGATATACATTATTCATGCAATACATTCATGTATTCATACAAATCATGTTATTCAATCAATCTAATCCAATTAATTAATCTTTGAATAATGACCATACAATGTTCATACAACGATTTGATTTGCGTGAGTCAAACTCGTTTAAGAATAAATACTCAAAGTAAGTATTCTTGAATTATATTGAACTACAACTTTAAATCCAATTTATTTGTATTCAATACTAATACCAATTTAATTCCAAATTAAATATATACACTTACTTTTAAGCCTTAAAGACTTGGATTCCAAATCTAATCTTAATGGGTCTCAAAGGCCCAATAACATCCAATGTCATTTAATTAAAGTTCAATGGCTTTTAATTGATTCTTAAGGCATGGGCTTTGGCCATAATGGATCAAACCCAAAATGCCAAGGCCCAATAGGAATCACCCTATTGCCAACAAATCAATTTAGGCCCAATTTAAATTCTTTAAAGGGCCAAGTGATGTATTTGGACCTTATGGAATTGGTTTTGGGCCCAATTGGATCCGATCCAAAAGTCCAAAACCAAACTTAGTCAAACGAAGCCCATTAAGCCCAAATACACACTTTTAGCCAATACATAAGTAAAGGCTTATTAACATAATTATAATATTCTAAATATCACAATTATTTTAATTAAAGTGTATTAGCCATGATTAATTAATTAAACTCAATATTTCCAAAATACCAATTAACTTAATTAATCATGCTTAATCCATCAATTCATGCTCAACACAAATTGAAGCCAAAACACATCATTTCATGCTCAACACAAATTGAATCCTAAATTCATCATTTCATGCTCAACATGCTCTTTGATTTTAACATAAACTTTATTGACTTTGATTCTAATCCAATCAAACCAACAATCAACATTTAAACATGCATTTAAACACATCATTTCATGCTACAAAAATAAAAAAACTGCAGTCCAAGACAGTGTATATATCGGCCAAGCTAATAAATTTTTAATTTTTGATTCAATCAATTTATTTCAAATGTAATCATGCACAACTCTAAGTTAACATATTCTAAGCCTGCTCAAAGCATCAATTTGAAAGAATCATGCTCAAAACATAAAAGCCTCAAATTTTAGTCTCATGAACCCTAAAATTTTCATGCTTAAAATTGGCTCTTGATACCATTGTTAGTGTTCCTAGAACATGCCAAGGATCTAATAAGCATGTAAAGGTGTTCATAAATTCAAAATAAGTTGCAGAATATACTTACAATGAACGGATTTGAGCTTTAAAATTTTGAGAAGAGATCTCCAAGATCCAAGCTTTAAGTGATGATTCTAACTCTTGAAGTAGTTTCCCTATCACCTTAGTTGATTTCTCCAAGTGCTAGCTTTGTTGATTTTGCCACAAAATCAAAGAGAATGGAGAAGGCCATTCATGCCCATATGCCTTGTGTATTAGGGTTTTTCATTTTCCAAAAGATGTGTTACACAAGTGTGAAGAGAGATGGCTTGGGTTTTGTTTTAGGGTTTTTACCCTTTTCACCAAAACCATGTAGTTGGGGTAATTTGGTTTCACCTAAACCAAGTGGTTGGAAGTAAGTGGTTTTGGCATAAATGCCAACCACTTTCCAACCACCACTTCACATGTGTGACATGTGTGAAGTGGGCCCCGCCATTTTGAATTCAAAATTCAAAATGTCTCTACGAATATTTACCGCGGCGCGGTTCCGTTTAATCCGATTAAACGAACTTTCGTCGCTAAATAATAAATCTAATTTAATTAAATGACGATGCCTCGTAAATATATTACGAACGCCGTTTATGAATTAATTCTAAATTAATTCGTCGTTCGTATTAAAGTCCGACTTTAATTTTGTAACGAAATCCAATTCATATTAATATATCTGATATATTAATTTTAGCCCATACGAATAAATTAAATAGAAAAATCAAATTTAACTATTAAATTATTTTACCGATTAATTCCAAATTAATCGCGTTCTCTCTCTTCCGAACACATTTAATCCCAGATTAAATAATACCTCAATTAATCCCAGATTAATTTTCTCCATCTTAATTAATCCCAGATTAATTCTCTCTCTTAATTAATCCCAGATTAATTCTAATTTAAATCAACTGTCATCGGTGAATCTTTGGGAAGCGACCCAAGAGATCCCTGGATATGTTGGCAGTAAATACGATCATCGGATTATCCGAATACGTGCGTACCTCGTACCACGTGCTTACCGATTTACAAGACATGGTTGGCTTCTAGCAAAGCACCGTGTCTACCCAATTCTCCAGAAATATTCTTACTGGAATATATAATCTATGTCAGGCGTAGTATACGTAGTATTGCGTATTGTGATCCAGTATCGAATGTCACGTGCTAGGCCTGGGGCTGGAATGTGTCTGCCCCGTACGAAGCACATGTCAGATGTCTGGTAACTAGTCTCTATAATCAGATGAACATGACCTAGTCATATCATCCCGATGACTGCAGTACTTAAGAGCACTAGTTCCGTATCCTACGTGACATCATCTCCACTATGACTGGAGTGATACTTCCGTCTTGACATCACACCCAATACACTACGATTCTCAATATACCCAGCAGAGGCGTACACGGAACCGGTTAAAGTCCTGGACGACCAAAACTAAAGCATACCGATTGTCGCAAGTATTAGCGGTGCAAGTCTCAGGTTAAAACCAAATACACCTACCCTGATATCGGACTTCCATAGACACATAATCATACTACCAATGGAATTCCGAAGGGTCTATCCAGAGCGAAGCTGTTCTCCGTACCATCGGTAAAACACAACCTCCTATTACACTTGCATGAGTATCCAATCCCAAATATATGAGAACTATGCTATTGTGCCCTTACAACGCGCACAAGTGTAATACTAGTCTCTTACTCATTATCGATGTCCAATCTCGATAATACTCTGACTAGGGATATTTAATGATTAATCCTTCGAGGACTGATACTGTCCCATATCATCTCAATCCAGGAACTAATCATAAGGACCTCCCATCATTTATACATCAAGGTGATCTAATCACAAATGATAAGAGTGCAATCTCCTTGTCACATAGTTAATTTGTACAACAACATCATGATCTGGACAAATAGTGACGCTATTGGTCATAATTGTCCAACACTTTGTTGGGTCCAAACGACATCAATGCGCAGGTACGCCTACGCCGACCCCAGACGTCATACTCATCAGAATACTCTCCAAGCCAATTACTCATTGATTTAGAGAGTATGAGACAAACTGTACGGGTTAAATTAGGGCAAAGGGAAAAATCATCTTTTCACCTTGGGCCCAATATCATTCCAAACCCAAATGTCTAATAGTATACGGCCCATGAGACTTAAACTATTCTTATCTAAAGCCCAACTCCTACAAACAGCCAAATTCATGGGCCAAGGATGGACCAATGAACTAAATACCTTTCATGTCCACACACTAAAGAAATGCCTACCAAACAACCTCTTGACTTACCAGCTACCAAACCAAGGAAACGTCTTCCTCATGATTAATGATCCCCACGTGATTAGTAGTTTTGACACCAAAGGGTTAAGCTTTTAATATATTGATGAAGCCCATATCTAAATAATCTATAAAATGAGGCACAATTTAGAGTGAAGGAAGGTTGGGAGCTCTCATACTTGAGCTCTCAAAAGAGGTCATCCTCTAAACATCAGCTCACCGCCCTCACGGCAGTCTACGGAGGTCAAGGTAACCCTGAATCTTGCTCTTCCATTACTTTCCGCTCGTCTTCACTACTGACTTGAGCGACAGAGTGTCAACGGCACCCACCATACCGGTGGGTAGGAACTCCCCGCTCACTCTACCTTTGTCTTGCAGGATCGCTAGTGCCCCCTTCCTACGAATTCTCGATTGTAGACCGAAGGCGAAATCCAGCGTTTACAAATACTATTTCTTATTTTAATAGGATAATATAATATGTTTTTTTGTTATAATAAAGTTCTTATTTTTAGATTTATTGATTTAATTTTATAATTTAATAGTATTTTTTTTATTTTGATAGGATAGTAAAATATGTTTTCTTATTATAATAGAGTTTTTATAAAATTATGATATATATTTTTATTATAATAGATTTATTAATTTAATTTTATAATTTAATAGTGAGTCGCCACGTGACGCGATGATGGGCTTAAAAATGTTTAACTTATATAAATATATAAATATATATAAATATATATTATAAAATTAAAATAAAAAATTATTAAAATAAAAAATATATTACAATATAAAAATATATTCTCCTATCAAAATAAGAAACCTAAATAGTAGCCGCCCACAAAATCTAGCCGATTTTTTGGATTTCATGTCTATTATTATTTGTTATTTTATTTTGAATTATTTATATAAATTTTGTTATTTCATGAATTTTTTAATATTTATTGTGTTTCATGATACAGACTCTGACTATTAGCTTTTGCACAGTGAATTGAAAATATTATTTGAGAACTGAGAGATAAACGAATGAGACATAAATATTACAGGTAAGTAAATCAATTGTTTTATTTAAACTATAAAATCGATAAGATTCAGAGCATTTACAAGATTGATATCTAAAATATATGCTCAACTCGCACAAATTACAAGCCATGTGCTAGTTATTTTAAACTTTGAATAATTGATTATAGAAAAAACAAGAAAACAGCTAAATGTTTTTTTTCCTTATTTTCTTTGTTATAAAGTGTGAAATGAATTTTGCATTTCCAAGGATATTTTTTAAAATCTATTATCAAATACTTATTTTATGTTTTGAAAAACTTAAGTTGACTTTAATTATATTATATTCCTGAAAAAACAAGTTTCAATTAGACTGGTTCTTTTATTTATTTATTTTTGGTTTATTTCATTTGTTTTGTACTGTCAAATTCTACCAAAACAATAACAGTCGGCTTCTCAATTAAACAAGTCACATCTACCCTTTGTTATTATCAATCAATTAATTAATCACCCTACATTAATAATTCTTGTTGTCTTGAACACATACATACATACAAATAAACATTAATTAATTAATTAGTAATCATAGGAAACATACAATGAAATGATATTAAATAAGAATTATTGTTAGTGTGTGTTCGAATTAGAACCACCACCACCACCACCCCCTCTTAATTACTAAACTCCTTAATTTATTTGTGTTTATAATTTTTAATATTGCAAAATCTTGAACTTGAATTAGCAAAAAAAAAAAAAATGGCAGGTGAAAGAGTGATGGTGATTGAAGATGGATCAAGGGAAGTGAGTTCGAGTGCAATAAGAGGAATCATGCAAGGCTTGTCACTTAAGCCTGGAGATTCACTTAAATTTCTTCTTGTTCTTCACCAGGTTAATAATCCTAGTACGTTTTCTTTCATGCCACTTCCTAATTACTTTTAAGATTAATTTTCATCATTTTTTTTCTTTTTTTTTTTTTTGGTTAAATCTCTAAATGATTATGAGAATAGTGGATTTTAGTTGGTTCTAAGTGTAAAATCCACTATTCTCATAATCAACAATATTCATGTAATTATTTAACCTTAAAAAAAGGCTGAATATGTAATAGGTATCGAGAAAATTCTGATATACTCATTCTTATTTTTATTTTTTCTTTTCACGGAGAAATTGTTTCCATATATAAAGTAAAATTCATATTACTAACTTTTTTTGTCAACTTTTTTTTTTTTTTTTGGATTAGTGGGATACAAGATCAGATTGGATTCGAGTTCGATATTTAGAACAAACCAGAAAATCATTCAAGAAGAAATTTCAAGGAAGAAGGAAGAATACCAAAATAATGAAGAGATTGAAACAATTTCAAAGCTATGCGAAGAAGAAAATGTAAGACTATAAAATAATAATAATAATAATAATAATAATAGGGGAACGGAGACCTAAATTTAACTAAATTGATGTCGTTTTAGTTATATTTTGTTTTTATTTTTTAAAACACAATCAAAACCATATTATTCTGGACGTATTTTCATCCTCCGTTTGTTCCCGTTGTGTCTCCATATCAGCCATCTATATATGTCATTTAATTATCAAGTTCATGCAAAATATATATATACACATATGACTGACTGAATAATTTATTTGCTTTACAAAAATTCAACAGATCGAATTTGATGTAGAGGTTCGTCCGGGATCCTCTTTGAAGACTGTTGCTGTTAAATTTGCCAAAAAATTTAAAGCTACATGGGTTATTCTTGATAGGTTAGTTCATATTTCAATTATAAATGAATTGTCCAATTCACGGAATTATAAACATTTGCACAATTTATTTCTGATCTCGATAAAGCTATTCAAAATCTACCAACGCTTGCCAAACAATTCGAATCAGAAACTCATAGGTAAGGCAGTAAGGGTCGAAGAATATTCCTTTTTTTGGAAATCTTATTTCAAATCAACTGATGATCTGGACTTGAACGGTTCAGGTAAAACTTCCGACTACCCCATGCTTTTACAAGAAGTGCACCACTGGATTCGAACATGAGAACAACCAAATCATAAATTTTTTATCACCAAGCCACACTCATTAGGGACAGAGAAGAACATTTACTTATTCTTAAAACAATATTCTTATGACCAAATATGGGTGCAAAAGAGAGGGGAAAATTCTCTGCTTCTAGTTCTCTCGTAGCTGGATCTAGAGATAGTCTTGAGTTTTCCGAATTATATGTGTCATATTATACACTTGAAAATTAAAATTCTTTAAATTTTAGGTAAAACCCTCGGTTGTCATAAGCTCTTATAAGAAGTGCACTTCCTGAATTCAAACCTATGACTTGAGCAACCAAATCACAAGCCTTATACCACCAAGCCACACTCATTGGGATAGAGAAAAGCATTTACTTATTTTTAAAACAATATTCTTATGACCAAAGAATGAGAGTAAAAGAGAGGTGGAAATTTTCAGCTTCTAATTCTCCTGTAGCTAGATCCAGTGATAGTCTTGAGCTTTCCTAATTATATGTGTCATATTATACACTTGAAAATTTTTAAATTTTAGATTAAATTTTGAGATCTCAACCAACCGATTGTGTTAACGGTTAACAAATCCGCTTCGGACTAAATCTTCTGAAACCACCAAAATTAGTACTCTAAATGGAATTCCAAAGCACTATAGATTAATGCTTGATAATTCATTGAATGTTCTTAGACATAAATTTTTTTTTTAAAAAAAAAATTTATTATTATTGATTATATTTTGATTGTTTTATGCATGTATTTTTGGGCAGGCACATAAAAGACAGAAGCTACTTCATGCAGAATCTTCCATGTAAAATATCAAGGATGAAACGAGACAACTCCATGGAACAGCTGAGAGGACCAAAAGCAATTGCAAGCAACAAATTTCAAGTCCAAATATTCAATAATGATGAACAAGTTTCTTATGATGAAATGATTCCTGGAAGTCCAAGGACTAAACTCTCAAATAAAAGTAAGTCTTATATTAAAAGTATTTTTTTCATGATTAAAAATATTTGAAATTTCTTGATAATAGTTTAGATTAGGGTTGGCAATGAGACGATTACATTTTTCTAGACAAAAAATCGTTCAGATTCTGTTCCGTATCCCGTTAAATCCCGTCTCATATGATTAAATCTCATCCTATCCCGCTAAATCTCATCCCATCTCATCTTATCTCATCTCATTATCCTGCCCTGTCCCTTTTTAAAACGAAATATATAATATGTCTCAAATCTCGTCCCAAACGGGACGAGACGAGAAAAATTATCATCTCTAGTTTAGACCTAACTTTGAGGCTCCAACAAGCCTAATTGCCACAATCATATTGATATTCTTGCCCCAATGGGTGTGGCTTGGTGGTGTAGGGTCCAGGATCTCACCTTGAGGTTATGGGTTCGAATCCAGGGGGTGCACTTCTTGTAAGAGCCTGGGACAGCCGGTGGTTTTACCTGCGCCGCGGCCCAGGTTTAGTGGCGGGGTTTCCATCGTTTCCAAAAAAATATATATATATATATATATATATATTGATATTTCTTTTTAATAGTTATAACATAATGGCAACTCAATTCTCACCCGTCCATGTGATTATTTGATCGAGATTCGAACCAAAAGCCTCTTATTTCTACTCAATAAATTTTTCCAGCCAACAAAAATCACATTGATATTTTAAATTCAATTAAAACACAATTTTTTATCCAGTGATTTTGTGCAATTCAATTGTACTAATTCATGGTAAATACGATTTTTATTAATATTAATATCGATTATCAGGCACGTGTACAAATTAAAACAATGGTAAAGGACAGTTGAACCCTAATATTTAAGAAAAGAGACATAAAATCCCATAATATCTTAAAACAGACATTTAACCCCCTTTTCTTAATAGAATTTGTTTGTTTTAATTTAAAAGTTAAATTATAAGCTTTATTCATATATATAAGAATGGCATATGAGAATTTATAGTAAATATACTAAATTATATTTTTTTTCTCCATTCAAAATAACAAAATTTATTAAGGAATATAGATTAAATTTCATGTCATTTTTAAACATTATGGAGTTTTATATCTCTTTTCATAAAGGTTAAGGGCTCAAATGTCATTTTCTCTTAATACAAGTAAATTTTTATATTAAAAAAAATCATATTTATTTTCAAAAATGTGTTATTTTCGATAGGGGTATTATCATTTCACTGAAATTGTGAAATTATACATATGTATAACAAATATTGGGTATTAAAAAAAATATTTTACAATAAAATCTTATATTTTATTACTATATTTTTACAAAATGTAATATTTTATTATTGTAGGAAAATGTTATACCCTAATACTTAGCTTCTTGTATCTATTTATTATTTCTCAATAATTCTTATAGTAGAATGTAACATTTTATAGGAAAAGTTTATAAGGATATAATAGTAATATATTATTCTTTTTTTTGGAAACGTTGGAAACCATGCCGTCAAACCACCCGACTCGAGCTTAAACGGAGCAAATAAAACCCTCGGTTGCCCCAGGCTCTTACAAGAAAAGCATCCCTTGGACTCGAACCCAGGACCCGACAATCAAGTCATAATCCCAATCAAGTCATAATCCCTTTGTCACCAAACCAAACCCCTTCGAGAGTGTAATACATTATACTTCAATACTTGTTGTACTCATTTGTTATTTCTTAATTTTCAAGTAATGAATTTATAAGTACTAGATGGTATTATATAACTAGACACTTTCAAGAGTACTTTTGCTGGAAGTGCTTTCAGAATCTCTCTCATAAAAGCACTTTCTGATTTTCTTTTTCTTTTTTTTTTCAGAATCTCAACCAACTCCTAAGCCAAACTCAGCTGAAGAACAAGATGAAGGTGTAGGAGAACCTCCATTGCATAAAAATAGGAATAAATCTGCAGCTTCATTTCCTAAATCTTCATCAAGCGATCAACTTTTGACAGAATTAAGCACAGAAGCTTCAACTTCTGGCTGCACTGATACAAAGCACTCTCCCTTACCATTTGAAGAAGAAGCAGAAGATGACACTTTTTCCATTGATTTGAACAAAGATAACAACACAAGCAGCCCAGATGCTGATCATGATCATGAAAGCCAGAAGCAAATAATAAGCAACAAGATAGAAAGTTGGCTTGCGAAGAATCCGAATGAAGTTTTTGACAACTCCATTTGTTCAGTTTGCAATAACAGAAGGCCAAAGATAGGATGGAAAAGTGACTTCACTTATGCTGAGCTACAAGCTGCAACAGATGGCTTTTCGCCGAACAAATATTTATCTGAAGGTGGGTTTGGTTCTGTTTTTAGAGGAGAAATAAATGGACTGGTGATTGCTGTAAAGCAACATAAAAATGCAAGCAGCCAGGGAGAGAGGGAGTTCAAGTCTGAAGTTCAAGTGCTTAGTAAGGCTAGACATGAGAATTTGGTCATGTTGTTGGGCTCTTGTTCCGAAGGAAACCACAGGTTACTTGTTTATGAATATGTCTGTAATGGCTCTTTGGATCAACATCTATCAAGTAAGATTACTTGAAAACTTACCAAATTTTACTTGGAATTCGGTTTGGTCAACTTTTGCTTCTTGTCTAATTCAAAGGAAATGATGACACAGAGCATGCGCGCAATCCTCTCAGCTGGGAGAACAGGATGAAAATAGCACTGGGGGCTGCAAAAGGCTTACAGTATCTGCATGAAAACAACATCATCCACAGAGATATGAGACCAAATAATATCCTAGTAACCCATGATTTCGAACCACTGGTATGGTAACACTTTAATCCTATTTCATATATATAAGCTTGGTTCTGTGGTGTTGGTAACATTTGATCAAATGCATGTTCATGTGACATTGTTTGTGTGTCAGCTTGGAGATTTTGGCCTCGCAAAAACTCAGGGCGAAGATTTGGAGTACTCTTCAGAGAAAGGAGTAGTGGGAACCGTAGGATATTTGGCTCCAGAATATGCAGAATGTGGAAAGCTATCAACCAAAACAGATGTGTACTCATTTGGAGTGGTACTGTTACAGCTAATTACTGGACTCAAGACTACTGACAAAAAACTTGGAGAGAAGAGTCTTGTGGGATGGGTAAGACTTTTATCAAACACCACCATACATACAGTTTATAGATGAATTTATACTACTGACTGGTGTTTCGTTATAGGCAAGACCGCTGTTAAAGGAAAGAAACTACCCAGATTTAATCGACTCCAGAATCTTAGATAGTCACGATGTTCATCAACTGTTTTGGATGGTTCGAGTGGCAGAAAAATGTCTGAGTAAAGATCCTCAAAAGAGACTACCAATGGATACTGTATGTAATTCTTGCAAAGGACATGCATATCTGTTCCATTTCATAATCTCAAGCTCTTATTAATTATCATCATTACCTTATAGGTGGTGGAAGCTTTAAAATACATCATGGAAGGCACTGCAACTAGCAATATCAGAGGCTTCTCCCCAGCACCATCTGATTATGGAAGTAGCAGCTACTGCGACTCGTCTGAATCGCCATCTGAATCACCATCTCAATCTGAAGATACAAGCTTTAGTGTAGAAACTACATCAGCAACAGCGAGTTGCATGAATGTAGGATTCCCACCAACGCCGCCAATACAAACTTTTCGAAGACTTCCCCCATCTCCGTCATTGCCAGCAAGAAGATCAACCACATCCGCAAACAGAAGAGGTGGAGTGCTTTATGATGAGATGATCATTTAGATATGATGCCTATAATGTTCAGCTTCTGTAATAGTTAAAGCTTAATAATTTGCATTGTGTAAGAACAAATGATCAATCTTGCTACAGGATACCATCAGATTGGTATCATTACCAAATGCATGAATTTGTAATAGTTAAAAAAGCTTTGTGTTTCATATGCTACAGCCTAATGTTTGATGTTTGATGTTATAAGTATGTAAATTTAATATCCGACATCCATTAATAGACTTTTAAAATTCTAAATTTTTTGATTATTTCAATCGTTAATATCGAATATTGAATGTCAATTTCGAATACTCCAAAAATTTCGAATATTTGAGCTCAAGTTAAATTTGTCTTCCCACAAAAGCTCATATCGGCAAAATGCAAACAAAAATCAAGAAACTCAATATAAACAAGTAGAAATCCTCAAGTGCGGGCTTCCGCACAAAAGACGTGTGAGATAACATATGTACTATCTCGCACATCCGCATGAACGCCCGTATAAACAAGTAGAGTCATCTATCACATGATCAGCAACCAAATATCATCTTGGAAGTGCATAATTATTTAACAATTGAAACAAAAGCCTGAATGCAATTAATACACTTATTCAGTGCCATATTGGCATAGAGGCATCACACTGGTTCTTGAAGGCAAGAAATCAAAATCCACAAACAAAATAACCATGACTCAGCTACAAATCATACTGACGAGTCTCATTCCAAATGAACTTTGAAATCCAACAGGCGCCAGGACATGACTACCGATATAACTAATCATCAACATCAATGAAGCGCCAAAAGTTTCAAAAAAAAAAGTTCATACATTTGGCAGACAGAAGACTTCAATGGAATTCAGACATTTGACGGACAGCAGGCATGTTATTCCACGCGCACGAGCCGAACCGCCATCCTTGGCTAGATGTAGAAGTTCCTGTGGACATCTGCTTATATTCACTGCCCAAATCATCACCAATAAGGGTTGCTATAGCATCAGTCATGATGATTGGATCCTTAACATAAGAAGAACCCTGCTCAAACCAATCAGAAGCAAGTAAAGCATCAGGCTGGCAAGCATGCATGTTACTAGTTTCCTCCTCTCTATCTGGAGTCCGGTCAACGGGTTCTGATTTCAACTTGCATCCTACAGGACAATTAAATGCAAGTAGAGAAACTGTAGTCAAAACCATTCTACGAGCTGGGGGAATTCATACAGTTTTACAGTAATTCGGTACAATGGGTTTGAAAAACAAACCCATTAATTACACCAAGAAAACAACCCAAACATATAGGGTTCCAAAGTAAGAAAAGAAAAATGCAGAGCACAAACAGAAAAATAGTGTTTTGTTGACACAAGTTATCTGGAATGATTACAAAATTTGCAGACAGTGGAAATAACTTGTAACACCCATGTTTCTATCAAGTAATTCAGATATTTTTCAATTTAGTGACTCTAACTGCATTTGACCACTAAGGATGATTTGAAAGTTCCTAAAGATTCTTTCAAAGTTATCATCAATATTACTTTCATTCATAAACCAAAACGTAAATGCTTACCAAATGTCTCCACAGGTGCTTGCTTATCCAAGGAACTTCCACTGGCACTAAGGGGAGTGCAGTCATTGGAGAGAGAGGTTGCAGAATGACCCAATGGAGAAAGGGGATCACAATAGTCTTCCCATTCTGTTTCACAAATATTCAAGGTGCAACTGTCAGCAATATCAGGAGTAACAGAAGACGAATTTGAACTCTTGGCCGAGGAATGATTCTTCAGAGTATTAGACTCATGGATCAAAGCATCTAGCAGGCCACTGTTATGTGGTGAAGGACAGTCGGATTCAACTGTCCCAGTTGGTGGAGGAGACTGGATGAAAGCATCAACTGTCTCGAGTAAAGGTTGCAGGGAAGACAATGTTCCCCAGCTATCTAAATCAGTTTCTGTATATTGGAATGAAGGGAGCTCCAACTTCACAGCCCCCGAAGTGGACTTTGAAGCAGAGAAATTGCCATTTGAAAGGGTGTGGCTACCCTGTAATACCCCAATTGACTCTGGGGTTTTGGGAGTAGGATCAGGATCAAGTGGAAAGGACGGCCCAAAAGGTCCAGCAATCTTATCAAAAGTATCATTTTGGAATTGGTCAAATGAGAAATCATTTCTCATTCTTCCGCCGTAATCAGAAAATGATGGCACAGATTCTCGAAGACGCTTCTGTCTATGCATTGGTGACATGAAGCTACAGTATGGAGAGCCCAGACCTGTCATCAGCATGGAGCTTGCAGTAATATCAGGAAGTTCGGGGACATAAGGTAGGACACCCTGATTGGCCTTTAAACTATCAAATACAACATCGGGTATCTCATAACCATTGGCCTGCAAAAGATCATGATGGCCCTTATCCACATTATTAAATCCATTGATGTTCTGGCTTTGAGACTCTTGAAATGCTTGGAAAGACACTTCTGGAGGATAAAGAGGTAAACCAGCACGTTGGCGTCTTTTAATTCGGGTATTCCAGTAATTTTTTATTTCATTATCCGTACGACCAGGTAACTGCAGAAGGAAAAATATTATCTTAGACAAATACAAGAAAGACACCTATAATTAAAGAACAATCAGAGGAACATATACATACAGATGGTGACTAACAATAATTTACAACAGATGAAATGACAAAACCCCAACTTCGAACATCATTCAAGTCTCAAACTGGACACAATAAATCCCATTTTGAAGGCAGATTTTCCTCGATTCAGGAAATGCAAGATAAAATTTAGTACATACAGTGAGATAGAGTGACAAACATCAAACCGAAGATTTACTCTATTACATGAAATGCATGATCAATGACAGCAATATAGATCAACTCCAGTACAGCAGATGAATGAAAAGTTTCTCCCCAGTCCCCCCAGAAGATAGAAAGATCCTCAACATTACCAAACATATATATACCTCCTAATGTTTATGTTTACATTTGATCATATGATGACTAAAAACCAAAAGAATTAATCCACCTATTAAAAGTAAATATAGACTAGTACCATTTCTTATTTTTCACCTCATATATTCAACAAATATTCCAGTGCAGCCTATTAATAACAAATGATTTCAGTAAAGTTCTTGCGCGGCCTATCTCATAGCAGACTACAACAGCCAAAAATTAATTATACACAACATGACAATCTTATTATGCTTTTGTTTTGGCATTACACAGTTCCCCAATACAACATTTTCATGCCAACCTCAACAATTTGAAGATGAAAAACTTGATTCCCACCTCTTACCCCTAAAAGGAGTTTAACAAAATGCAAATCCAACATAATGCATCGCTAAAAGGATATTTATTTGTCTAAAAGGCTAGATCTACCTTGATTGGGCTAATATGTAACCTTAATATATTCTTATGAAGGAAGTCCCCTTAAGAAAATTATAGCTTTAGCACCGACTGTAAAAGAAGTGCTAACTATTTCTCATTAAATAGTCCCTTAATGGATACAACTCATACAACTGTAAATACTAAGCTTTTGGAAGAAAAAATGGTTATCATTTTTTTCATTACAAAATAATAATTATAATAAAATTTATACGGATATCAACCAAAGAAATCTGACATCTGACATGATAATAACCAATTAGATGTCCATGACAATGACCAACTACCATACAGGGGGAAAAAGCAAACCATACTTGTCATTAGTACCTAAATATCTGCCATTCATTCGACAAAAGCATTTTCAATTAACAAATATGTTTATTTCACCACACCCAAAGGCAATAAGCTAAAGACTTACATGTGCAGCCATTCGTGCCCATTTGTTTCCCATTTTAGCATGGAGCTCAACAATCAGTTGTTCTTCTTCTTGAGTAAATGTCCCCTTCTTTAAGTTTGGCCTCAGGTGATTTGCCCATCTCAATCGACAGCTTTTACCACAGCGAAACAGCCCTGAGTTCTTTTGAACAGCATTCCAGTTCCCCTCCCCATACTTTTTAACATAGTTGATCAAGATCGCATCTTCCGCAGATGTCCATGGTCCTTTCTTCAGTATAACTCCTCGAGCCATGCCTCCTCCACCTTCATCCATTAATGGAGAGTCAGACTGATCCTTGGAGAGCGTCACATCATCGCTTTCATTAGTTGTGCGACTCATCTCTACCTAGAATCACACTAATCCCTAGCCAGAGACAAGAACCATTCAAAAAGCAGGGCGAAAGCCAAAATCCTGAAGTGAAAAGTAGAAAACTAAAATTAAAAACAAAAGAAAAGGATGCAGTTCTTTCATCTCTAATTTATATACTTGAACTCCAACACCCACGGGTTTTTTTTCAATCTTCCCAGAATGCTATCTTTGTACGATTTTACAAACTGACAGGACCTTGCTCAAATATAGCTTTGCATATTAAATCTTAAAGCCCTCTTTAACAAAAAGTAGAAAAACCATTACATCAAAAATCCCAACAAACCAAACCAAAAAAAAAAAAAAAAAAAAAAAACCCTTTTCCCACTAGGTGGAGTCGGCTAATCAAAAATCCCAACAACATGATGAAAATTTGTTACAGCTTAAGTGGAATCCAAAGTAACTGGGATACCCATAGGGAAAATTGTACATAGCTCATTTAGAAAAAAGTATAATTTATCAAGCAGACAAGAAACTGAAACATTTACTGTTAAATTCTACAAACAACACGAGAATCCAGCAGTAAAAAGGACAGATCTCCGATAACCAGATGTGGGGAAACAGTGAATACATTTATCACGTTGAATTAAATTCTGTTGCCCAAAATGGAAGCAAAATAAATCACCAAAAAGGCCCTCATTATTTGAAACTAAAGCAGACCCATCAAGCAGAATTTAATTTCTCAACCATTAATAATCATTACGAACATTATAAATTCAACATTAAGCACAGTGAATTAAACTAAGTTTAAAGAGTATAACAGAATTTGATATCTTACCAAGATTACTGTAATAAATTTTTCAAAAACTAAAAAATCTAAAAATGGATACTTTTTTAGCTCAATTAACTCACATCCATACAAAATCCAGTTGAATTTAAAGAAAAAGGGGAAAGGGAAATAAATATACCTGAATCAGACTAAATTAATGCAACCAGGAAAAAACAGAGTCTCTTTTATTAACTCAATTAAAGCGCCTGAATGAGCTAACAGCTGAAATGAATGTCAAAATTGAACACCTGAAACACCAAAATCACTAACTAATTACAGAAAGTCTTAGCTGAAATTAACCTCTGAAAAAAAATATTGGGATCAAATTAGAAACACGAACCCTAATTATTATTTTTTCCAAAAAATCACAGGCTAAAATTTCAAACTATGTTCTTCCAAACAAAATTGACCCAGAAAAAAAAACGCGTCTGTAGATCCAAATAAGAGAAACCCTAAACTAAAAGGAGCCAAAAAAAAAGCTAAAAATGTGAAATACCCAAAAAAAAAACTAAAAATTCTAACCGGAAATTGTGAAAGAGTAGCAACAGGATCCGAGCATAGAAAGAGTAAAACATTGAGATCTAGAGGAAAATTAGAAGAGAAAAGAGAGTGATATTTAAAAATGAAAATGTATAGTGAGAAAATGAAAGAGATTTTGATTTTGAATAAATAAATAAGGAATAAAAATGGCAATTTAAGAGAAATAATCAGGGGAGATAAAGGAGGCGAGAAAGTACCAGCATTTTTCGTCTTTATTAGCAGCTACTTTCAGAGAATCATTTTTCTTATTTTATTTATATACTCTTGTGAACTCAACTAATAACATTTGAGTCCTTCAATGTTTATATATATAGATAAGGGTCCATCAAGGGTGTGGCTTGATAGTGTAGAGTTCAGGATCTGATATCGAGGTCATGTGTTCGAATCTAAAAAGTGTGTTTCTTGTAAAAGTCTAGGATGATCGGAGATTTTATCTACTCCACTTAAACACGAATTGGTGATTTGGTAACGGATTTTCAACAATTCCAATATATATATAATGGTATAGTTTATTAATTGCTCATACATGGCTTTACGAGGGTAGAAAATCTTAAATCCTAATTTTTTGTCTAAAATTTTGAATCTCACTTGAGATCATGGACTCTTCAATTCAGAATTCAAACTAATTTGTCCTCTTGATTCAAAATTTATATAGGAATTGAGATATTTTTTTTTTATCTCAAATCTATATTCGAGACGAGATCGAAATTGACAAATCTCAAACCGTCATAATCAATTCTCATCTCTAATGCTATCTTGTTTTTTTAAAGACTAATAGCAATCCCGATTCCCTAATCCATAGATCGTTTTGAGGACAATCAACATATGCGGCTGATTAAGTATAAGGTTTTAGTCGAAAATTAAGGTCCCAAAATCTAAAAATTTCAATTTTTAAGCTTATAACTTAATTTTTATATTTTTATATTTTACCAATAATGACCTGGTTTTAGAAACTCAAAGGTGCCTTTGTCCCTCTCTCATGATTAGGGTTAGAATCTTATTTCCACTGAATAAATTTTACCAACTCAACTAGTTGGTAACCATAAGTAGTTATTGTTTATGATTTAATACTACCAAATAATATTTTTCGTATGTTAAAAAATATTTAGTTGTAATAAAATTTACTAAAATATCTATAAGTAATCTTATAAATATGTTAGAATTAATATAAATGATCGGATGACATGATTACGATTTACTGAAATTGATTGTTTCTGTATCAATTCACTTTGAAATAACACAAATACAAGTTGAATTGTCACCCCTACACTAATGGTGTTAAATTTCGTTTGAAATCAGATAATGAAATCAGTAATTTGATTTTAAACCTTCTAAACAGAAAAATTAATTTTGTTAATGAATTTTTAAAGAAATATCAAATAATACATTAATACTATAATAATAGGGACCCATGTGAAAAAATATGTAAACCTTGTCATTATTTGTGATTTTTCATATTAAGAGAGAGCAAAAAAAGAGCGAGAGAGAGAAGAAAGACGGAGAAAAAAGTGAAAAGGAGAGTGAGACGACTTGACTAAATCAAACCAAAGTGCAAAAGCTCTCACTCTTTCAACAATGACACGTGTACCTCTAAATGATGCACCCAAGGTTAAACTTAAGGGTGCCAGAAAATCAATTGGAATCGAACGGTTAAAACGAAACCGAATCGATTTGGTTCGTTTTAATATCTTGGTTCAGTTTTGATTCGGTTTGGTTCACAACCGAACCGTACTGATTTTTTAGAAGAATTAACCCTCAAACCGATCGGTTCGGTTCACGATTTTACAAACCAATCGGTTCACAAGTCAGATTCACGGTTTGAACCGAACAAAACCAAACCGATCGATTTAACTCAAACAACCGAATCGATATTTTTGGTTGGGTTCGGTTATTTTTCCTATCCCTAACTATAGATATAAAAATTGAAAAGAAAAAAGACAATCACAAAAATGAAAATTTTTATATCTATAGTATGATTGTTATTTCTTTTATTACTTCTCATGTTTTGTTATATATAATTTAGGGCTAGTTTGGAAATGTTATATAAGTAGGGCTTTTATCCCATAATGGTTATTTACATAATCAAATAATGTATGGTTATGAGTAATAAAAAGTAGTTGTGATAATTTTAATATATTATGGATATTTGAATATCCATTAAAAAATAAAAATAAACATTGTGTATATATTTTTAAATTTATATATTTTCGGAAATTGCTAAACTACCACTTAAAGCACACCAAAAGTTGAAAGAAACTACTGGAAGCGTTACTGGAAGCTTAGCACACGTTTGATTTTTGAATAAATCGATTTTGTAGATATCGTTAATCCTTGACTTCTTTGAGAGTGGATTGAATTTTATTATTAACTAAAATCTTGTTTAGAGAGTGAATTAATACATATTTGTCTAGTTTTAACACCCCAGGTGTTTAAATTCCCTGCCTGGTAATTAGAGGTGGCCACGGTTCCGGTTCCGGTTCCGAACCGGAACCGAAATTTTTCAGTTCGATTAGGGTTCATCCCTGACCGAACCGAAAAGAACTAATAGAACCGTACCAGAACTGTTTAATTACAGCGGTTCTACGGTAGAATCGTTTTATTTATTTATTTATTTTAAAAATCATTATTAAAAAAAAAACGGAATGGAACCGGTTTTGGTTCGGTTCCGGTTCTGATTCCGGTTCCACATAAGTGTGGAACCGGAACCGTTCGGTTCGGTTTCGGTTCCGGTTCTGATTCCACATAAATGTGGAAACGAAACCGAACCGGACCGATAGTCAGGTCTACATGATTATCATTTAGGTTCAGCTTGATGCAAGGGAAATTATTTTGTAAGTAACTAATTATATGTTTTTTACAGATGTAGTTACTTCAGAAAAGACAGAGAGGAATACATATTGATATCAAGTCACTGGGAGGAGATTTTCAAAGATTTATTCGAATACCAAATTTGTTGTTATTCCTCTACTTTGTTCATTATCAGATGTGATCAGAATTTTCAAGCTTATGAAAGAAGTGACCCTTGAAATTGCAACATAAAGTTGTCCATGGCCGAAGACTGGCTTAGGCAGATAAAGGCCGACAATGTCTAAAGTTTGTCTCTAAGGAAAGCCTAACTGGGATTTGCTTTCTCTTGAAGACAAATGGCCACTTATGGTCTTTAGCAGTCATTTCAATTCTTCGTACGAAAACTTTTTCACCAATATGAGTGTTGTTGATAATACTTGTTAGCTCTATTTTTATTGGCAATATTCGTAACAAAATATGTTCAATTGAGTTGTAATAAGTCTTGAAGAACTTTGAGTAATTTGACTGATATTTGACAAAACTGGAGCAATTTCGATAGTGTCGCGTACATATAGACGTTCGAACGGTACGTTCGCTTTTGGGTTCAAACGAAATATTTCAGAGATCAAACGTTCGCTGTGCGTTTGAGTAAGCATTCGAACAAAACATTCAAGACAGCAAACGTTTGTGGTGCGTTCGAGTAAGGGTTAGAACGAACCTTTCTAGAGAGCACGCGTTCATGGCGCGTTCGTGTGGTGTTCGAACGCCCGTGCGAAACTGAGTTATTTTAGATATGTTTTTAACCTAATTTGGTATTGAGAAGTCTCTATTTTTATCCTACCTATATAAAGCACATATAACCACACTTCCCAAGTGTTGAAAACATATTCTCTCAAAGTTACAAACTTTCATAACTTTTCAACCTATTCTTTTCTCACCTTGAAGATTTCATTATTTTCTTTGTCTTCGCTTTTGTGGTGAGATTGATCTTAGTTAAATCATCAACACAAATCAAAATCCAATTGATAACTGCATGAAAATGTATTTTGAACATCACTAATTCGGTTTGATTATCATATGTTTAATCTTAATTATAGTTTATTTTGTGCTTTGTTATTAGGAAGCAATGAAATATGGATATTGGAGCAACTGTACGTGTTTCGGGACCTTACGGACACATCAGAAGCACGCAGGAAACGAGCAGAAACGCAGGAATCATTATCCTGCAAGCCTTCAGTAAGGGTGGCAGAAAAGCCCGGGCCCTATAATGAAAGCTCGGCTCCGTGCTTTCCATTTTTGGCCCGGCCCGGGCCAAAACCAAAAAAAATATATATATTTTAATATGTTTGTAGCATTTTTATTTGTTTGTAACATTTAAATTGTTAATTTATCGATGAACTTGTGATTTATTTGTGAATTATCTTTGCATATAGTGTGAATATATTTTTTGTTTTTGTATTTTTGTATTTTTTTTTATATATTCGGGCCAGAAAGAAAGCATGGCCCGAGCCTAGCTCGGAACACTCGGCCGGGCTTTTTTTTGTCGGGCTCGGTCAGGCTTATCAAAACACCCGGGCCCTGCCCAGCCCGTTGCCATCCTTAGCCTTTAGGGTTTTAATTAGTTCGTATTTTATTGACCGACGTAAACACACACGTATAACGCAAGCGTACGTATCGTTCAAGTAGTATAAAAAGTATCGATCACACGAGGACTTAAAATCTTATCTATTAATTTTTATGAGGTCAATGATTACTAGTATCTATCAGGTTGTTTGATTGATTTGAAATGACGACGATTCTAATTTAAAGGCAAGTAACTAAAATTGGTTGAAAAGATATTTTGAGAAAATTCAATATAAAACTATATAGGGTTGTGATTTATTCCAATATTATTTAAAGATGAAGTTGTTATCTTATAGTTGGGTAAAATATTGATTTATTAACCTGGAACATTAAATTATGTAAAAGCCTCTTCCGATGGTCAATTACAATATCCAATTTACCTAATTGAACCATATGTCTATGTCAACCAAATTATCTGGATTCATTAAGATTAAATCCAATTATGGCTACCCCCGCCCGACAGGTATATTCCTATCCTGTAAGGAAATCTATTAAAGGGTTATCTATCCTCAAGGAAGATCGTGGGTTATTGAGTCTGAGGTCTTAAACCTAAAATCCCTATGTCTAGTTCATTTTAAATTACCTTATCAAATTTATTAGTGGCCAGTTAATAAAAAGCATTAAGATTAAGACTCAATAAATAAATCTTTATATTACCCAAATTATAATTTACCCTTAAACCGGTGATATTGGATTTCATCAAAACCCTAGATTACTACTTAGTTATGACACATAGCTAGGGCTATTAAAAACTTAAAAGACATAATGAAAATGCTGAAAAGTAATTGCGGTGAGTAAAATGCTGAAAAGTAAATTACAAATGAAATAAAATGCTAAGGCAAAAGGAATTACTTTTACTACTAATTTAGATATCTCCATAATAATATATAAACTTGTGATAATATTTTACCAACCGACCAATCTGGCGGTATCCTGATTAAGTCAAATTAAGTCCAACCAGCCATATAGGTGGTAATATTTGTCATAATCCAGCCATAAAGGCTGTACCAAAATAATTTATCAACCGACCAATCTGGCGGTATCCTTGATTATTCAGATTCAAACAACAGAAAATAAATTTACCAACCGACCAATATAGCGGTTTCTTTGATTAGTCAGGTTTAAACCATATTAAATTGAATTGCCAACCGACCAATATAGCGGTATCCTTTATTATCAGAATTTTAAATAGTAAATATATTATTTTTAAGGGAGATTAATCTAAATAGCAATAGTAAAATAATTCCTTTCACCCTAGCATAGGGAAGTTACCTCCTCATAGTGAATAATAAAAACTGTAAAATAAGAAAGTAGATTACTATTATTACAAAAAGTAATTAAAATTATTACAAAAGTAAAAACAAAAAATTAAAAACGAAACTTAGAGAGAGAATAATTCCCTATTTACATCAAATAAGAGAGAGGGAATGGTGTACTGAAATCTGAAATTTCGCGCTCTATTTATAGGTAAAATTTCACTGTTCGAGCGTCGCGACGCCAAAGACCTCAGCGTCGCGACGCTGGATTTTGTCGACGTGGCACGATGAGGAGGCGACACGTAGCAAGGCGGCTGACTGTTCACGCGACACGTGTCAAGGCGGCTAACTCTCAATTATTGTGATGAAGTCATTGATGACATCATGCTGACATGGCGATGACTTGGCGATGACGTGGCAAGGCGGCTGAGATCAACTGTCGGCACAATAGGATTGCGACACGTGACGACACGTGTCACGTTCTGATTGGCTGAGGCTGACGTGGCACATTGACTTGGTTGACCTTGTGACGTGGCTGATGACGTGGCGTGACACATGGCGAAGTTGACTCTTTGACCGCTGACATGGCTGATGATGAGGCGACACATGTCAAGTCTGAGTGTCGGCAGCATATGATGATGACACGTGGCACAGAGCACGTTAGCAGATGGGATGTGATGGTGACACGTGGCACAGTGCATGTTAGCAAAGTCAAACTTCTCAAATTGTTGACCATTGACCTAGCGCACGTTAGCAGATTCGGCTCACGCTGGGCGTCGCTGCGCGCAATGCTTCAGCATCGCGACGCGGAAAACATGAAAATATTCATGTTGACGCATTTTTGTCCGGTTTTGCCCCAAATTGCCTCCAGTGCTGTCCAAACTTTATTTATCTGCAAAATAACAATAAAACACATCAAAACGTTCACAAAACTTAAGAGACTATACAAAATATTAAGTTAAATGAGTGGGAAATTGTGATATAAATACCACTCATCACACCCCCAAACCTAACATTTTGCTAGTCCTCGAGCAAAATACAAAATAAAATAACATGACAAAATTTAACTAAGCCATTTTCGTAGGGATCACGGTTGCATTTAGCATATGCAACAAGCCTTTGAACCCCTAGGTGTCCCTAGTGGACGAGTGTAGTCTCGTGAGGGTTTACAGCAATGATACCCACAAACATTTTACAAAAGTAAAAAGGTATTAAAACTAATGCACACAAAAGCAAAAAGACAAGCGAAAAGAGAATAAAGAAAGTTAGTGACTAATCAGGTGAAAATTCTACTCGAAGTTACTAATTTGTTTTCTTTCTTTCTAAATTACCGAATAAGTAAATTCTCCAATTATTTTTACCATTCTCCATATACACAGCAAACAAAATATTAATCAACTCATTTTTGCCCACAACAGTCATAAGTGCAGTTGCTAAGAGAGTAATATTTTTGTCCTAAAGTTCTATCAGATTTCACACCTTTCTGCAGCAATGGAATATTTTTTTTTCTGATTTTTTTTGATTTTTCTATATTTTTTATTTATATACAATACCTTCCGTCTATGTAGCGAGCTTTGGGTTGGTGGCTCCCAAACCAGTTGTCCTTAGGGCACCAGGTGTTAAGACACCCCTACGAACTTAATTACTCAGACTTCAGATATGTATATATATTTTTGCAGCATCTTCGATCCATGTAGCGAGCTTTGGGCCAGTGACTCCCAAACCAGTTGGTTTTAGGGCACTAGGTATTAAAACACCCTTACAGACTTAATAACTCGGATCTCGGACGTTTTTTTTTTTCCATCACTATTTAGAGATTCTTCCTCCAATTAAACTATAGCACGGAATATTACAAACTTTTCAATTTTAGCTCATGTCCGTATGTTACTATGTATGTTGATAGTACCTGCCAACTGAGCATATGAAGATCCATTTTAGTCAGTGTTAAGGAGAATTCACAAATTAAATAATTAAAAAGGATATAAACAAAAATTAACTTGTTTCGAAATAGGTTTGAGATACGTCTCAGGAGCGGAAATTCCTTACTCGGCTATCTCTTACCAATTTCACCTTTTTAGTCAAAATAAAAACACAAAAATGCAAAATATTTTTGTAATTTTTGAAAATTTTTCAATTTTTTTGTATTTTTCGAAAAATTTTGAACTAAAAATAAAAATAACACACATACTAAAAACAAGATATTAATCAACTAATTCCCTCCCCCAAACCTAAATGAGACATTGTCCCCAATGTCTTAAACAGTAGAAGAAGAGTTTAGACGATAATACCTGGTTAACTGAAATCTACAGGAATTTAAAGGTTAAGATCCAGATTAACCCGATGTCTCTTACCACGATCGTCCCCAGACCAATTTATCTTTGAAATGATAGGGTCAACTTGTGGTTCATAGGCTATGAGTTGGTCAATTAGATCTGGAGCAGTTCTTGCAGTAAATAGGAGTTCTTTTAAAGGTTTTGATATGAATCCATTTCTCCGGGCATATGATGATGACACGTGACACGGAGCACGTTAGCAGATGGGATGTGATGGTGACACGTGGCACGGTGCATGTTAGCAAAGTCAAACTTCTCAAATTGTTGACCATTGACCTACCGCACGTTAGCAGATTCGGCTCACGCTTGGCATCGCGGAGCGCAATGCTTCAGAGTCGCGCGCGGAAAACATGAAAATATTCCTGTTGACGCATTTTTGTCCGGTTTTGCCCCAAATGCCTCCAGTGCTGTCCAAACTTTATTTATCTGCAAAATAACAATAAAACACATCAAAACGTTTACAAAACTCAAGAGACTATACAAAATATTAAGTTAAATGAGTGGGAAATTGTGATATAAATACCACTCATCATTTATACACACAATGACTATAGGACCCCTCTATAAATACCCAAGCTCCTCCATAACCCTAAAAGGGAGAGAACATAGAAGAAACGCACAAAAAGAGATTAAAACATAATTTTGAGAGAGAATAACGAAGAAGTTTCACATCGGACATGATGTTGCTACAATCTCTTCAAGCTATGTCTCTTTCTTCTATAGAGAACTAATCTTATAAGCAAAGCTAAGGATGAACTCTTGTAATTGATTTCTTATGTTCATGTTTTGATTCCTGAATGCTTTTTAAAGTTTAATATAATTGATGATTTGTTATTTGTTATTATCTTTCGATTTATAATTCAGAGATTGTGTTTTACCAACTTGCATATAGGAATAGTCATGCTTCTTCTATGTGTGATTGGGGAACCCAGTTGTGACTGGTAAATTTATTTTATGAGTTGATCTTCTACTGCAGTATTGCCTGTGGGTATATTGTCGATGTTAGATAGGTCATAACGATAACTTTGTGTGTTGTTAACATAAAGAAAGTAATTCATCGATTATCTTAGAATTTAGTATGTTTGGAATTGAATATCTTCATATTGTTGGTTTGGGATGTGAAACCTTCAATTGAGTAATAAAAGGAATCAATAACTGAATATAGAAAGTTGATACAAGAGAGATTCTTGTCGCTTTCCTGCTTCTCTCTATTGATAATTCCTGCATATTTTTCATAATATTTACTTGACATCACCAATTCAATTTATCTATTTTCATTAAGTTATTGCTAACATTTTTATTTTAAGTAAATTAGTTCCTTGTAACCATCTCTCTGAGGAATCGACACCCCAACTATATTGCGATAACCGCAAGTACTTTTTGGGAGTAATCAAGTTTTGGCGCCGCCGGGGAGACGATTTACAATCTGAAGGAGCAGGTTTGCTTAGTCAACAACAAAGCGGTAACTTCGTTCCATTTTACTTTTTGTTTTTATTTTTATTTCAGTTTAAATTTTAGTTTTGATATTTTTTTTAGTTAATTCTTTTATTTTTATTTCTAGTTTTATTTTTGTTTAATTTCATGCCTAAACGTAGGGATATGTTTGGTAGATTTGTTAGGATTGAAGAAGAAAACTCAGATTCAGAAAGTTTATTTGACAATTTTTTTGCCACACCATCTACATCTAGCATACATACTATGAGTGAGTACGAGAGACCACCTATTACGACTCTTGAGGAATAACTCTATCCCACTCGAACAGCTACACCATCATGCATAATGTTTCCTCCTAATGCACCACATATAGACTTTAAACCTGAAATGATACAGTATCTCCCAACCTTCCATGGTTTGGAGAATGAGAACCCTTATGTGCACATTAGAGAGTTTGAAGAGGTTGTAGCAACCTTCCATGACCGATTTGGGACTACAGACACAATTAGACTTAAGTTCTTCCCTTTTGCCCTTAAGGATAGAGCTAAAAGTTGGTTGTATTCTTTAAAACCTCGTTCGATAGGATCATGGGGTGAGATGACACATGCATTCTTTAATAAATACTTCCCACACCATAAGACGAATGCCCTGAAAAGACAAATCTCTACCTTCTCCCAGAAAGATAGTGAAACCCTTTTATCAAACTTGGGAGAGGTTTAAAGAGATGTTAGCTAGTTGTCCTCACCATGGGTATGGGAGTTGGCGTTTAGCAAGCTATTTTATAACGGTCTAACTATAAGTGTTCCTAGAACATGCCAAGATCTTCTAAGAGTGATTCGTGTGTGAATTAATCAAGAAAGTTTGCGAAATAACTTACATTGATTGGATGAGTTGGATGTAGTAAGTTCAAAACTTTGAATTCTTTGAATAAGTATGTTGTGCTCCATGCATCAAATTTGTGTTCCAAACTCTTGGGTAGGGGTGTGCATCGGTCGGTTCGGTCGGTTAATCCTTAAATTTTTAACCGTAACCGAAATTTTCGGTTAAATAAAAGTGTGACTGATTTAACCAATTTATGACACATAACCATTAACCAATTAACCATTATATTTCGGTCGGTTATGGTTAATTAGATTATTAACCAATCCAATAAATTAAAATTTAATATTTTTTATAATTTTTAATTAGTAAAATTATATATGATGTAGGTCGGTTCTACCGATTTTTTCGGAATGTTTCAACCAGTCGAACCACTGACGCATTAAATTTTTTGGATCACTAATTTAATCACATATCTGATTCTAAAAATACTGATTCTAACTAACATTTGATTAAATATATCTATATTTAATTACATGCGAGAGAAATATTTTTTAAACCCTCGATAATTGTCACGGCCTCAGATTTCCTTCAAAACTTGCCATGTTAGAAATTTTAAGGGTCACGAATCCACCACGATGCAAAATCTACACATTTGAAATTTTATGTATTTTTACCTTTAAATTCTTGAGAGAAATTAAAAAGAGTCAAAACCAAGCTGTTAATGCAGCTTGTCATTTGAATTTTATCAATTTTATTTTCGGGTAGTATTATCAAATCAATATAACTATAACCAATTGAGAGTTTACATGCAGACTATCTTAACTTAAAAAAATTAAAGAATTCGCACGCGCTAATATATATATATATATATATATAATATAATATATATATATATATATATATATATATATGGTTTAATTTCGGTTAATTGGTCGGTTCGGTTATACGAATCTCATCACCGTAACCGAACCGAATAACCGAAAAAGTTAAAAATTTTAACCGCAATAACTGATTTAACCGAACCGTAATAAAAAAAATGGGTCGGAACGGTTCAGTTAATCTGTTAAAATCGATTAATGCATACTCCTACTCTTGGGAATAGTTTCCCTAACACCTTTGTTGACTACTCTTTGTGCTAGCAATGAAGAAAATTTGCAATAAATTTTCTAAAAGGAGAAGAAAGGTTTCGGCAATGAGGAATAGAGAGAGAAAATGAGTGTTTTGTTTTTGATTTTGTGTTATATATTTTTGATTTTCCAAAAATCAATTATCATTTACAAAAATCAAGTTGGTAAATGTCATTCCAAATGACAATGTGTTTTACAAGCAACCATAATCTCTACCAACTTCTATCACCAAAAAGTAACAAAGTTGACTAGTGATGTGATTTGGTGGGCCCTACTTGGAATTCAAAATTCGAGTGGGCCCGTTAAACACATTTCGGGCTCGAGTTCGTTAATTCCGAATTAACGAATTTTTCGTTGCAACATAATTAAATTAAATTTAATTAAATAATAATGTCTCGCAATATTATTATGTAAGTCGCTTACGAATTAATTCTAAATTAATTCTTTCGCTTGAATTAAAATCTAATTTTTATTCCGCTTTGAAATCCGATTTCATTTAATATATCTAATATATTATTTTAGCCCAATTAAATAAATTAAACAGTAAAAACTAATTTTATTATTAAATTTACTTTACCGATTAATTCTAAATTAATCGCGTTCTATCTCTTCTCGATGAATTTAATCTCAGATAAATTCTCGACGCAATTAATCTCAGATTAATTCTTTCTCTTTTAATTAATCCCAGATTAATTTATTGCTGTAATTAATCCATATTAATTTTCTCTCTCTCATAATTAATCTCATATTAATTTTGTTCGAGTCAAACGTCATCGGTGTATTTTCAGGAAGCGACCTATGAGATCTCTGGATATGTTGTCAGTAAATACGGTCATCGGACTATCCAAATGTGTGCGTACACGGTACCACGTTCTTACCGATTTACAAGACATGGTGGCTTCTAGCAAAGCACCGTGCCTACCCAATTCTCCATAAATATATTCAATATGGAATATACATAATCTTTATCAGGCGTAGTATACTAAGTATTGCGTATTAGGATCCAATATCGGATGCCACATGCTAGGCCTGGGGCTGAAATTGTGTCTGCCCGTACGAAGAATATATCATATAACTGGTAACTAGTCTATATAATCGGATAATCATGACCTCGTCATATTATCCTGATAGCTGCAGCATACAAGAATTCCAGTTTCATATCCTACGTGATCATCATCTCTATATGACTGAAGTGATACTTCCATCTTGACATCACATCCAATACACTACGATTCTCAGTATACCCAGAAGAGGCGTACACAGAACATGTTAAAGCCTTGGACGACCAAAACCAAAGTATATTGATTGTCGCAAGTATTAGCGATGCAAGTCTCAGGTTAAGACCAAATACACATACCCTGATTCAGATTCTCATAGACACATAGTCATACTACCAATGGGATTCCGATGGGTCTATCCAGAGCGAAGCTGTTTCCATATCATCGGTAAACAGAACCTCATATTACACTTACATGCGTATCCAATACCCAAATATATGAGAACTATGTCGTTACGCTTCCATAACACGCACAAGTGTAATACTAGTCTATTCCGCATTATCGATGTCTAGTCTAGATAATACTACGACTAGTAATATTTAATGATTAAACCTTACGTAGATTAATATTGTCTCATCTCTTATTAATCTGGTACTAATCATATGGACTTTATCATTTATATTTCCGAGTAATCCAATTACAAATGATAAAAGAGCAATTTTCTTTGTCATATAGTTATTTTGTACAACAACACCATGTTATGTACAAATAGTGATGCTATGGGTCATAATTGTCCAACAATCTCCCACTTGGCCTATAGCCAATCACTCAAGTGTCCAACACCTGAACTATGTACGGGTCGCTCAAACTTCTGCCGAGGAACATCTTTCGTCAACGGATTTGCAATGTTATTATCTGATGCGTTTTATTCGATCACCACGATGTATGATCTAACAAATTAGATGAAATAGTCGAAGTACATACCTGGATCGTTGATGAGACCGTGGTTCCTTAGCCTGTGATGTAGCCCAGCTTAGCTGCTTACAGAACTATACCTAATCCAATTAGGATTATATAGATCCAAAATGCTTCTTTTGCTGCCTCAGCTGCAGCAATGTTCCGTTTTTGTTATTTATTCGGCAACAGTATATTGCTTTGAAGATTTCCAGCTCATTGTTCAGTTATTCAATCTAAATATGTACCCTTATTGCGACTTAAAGTCGTCTTTATTAGTTTGCAAACTTGCAGTGGTGAACCTAGTCATCTTAAGTTCTCATTCTTCATAAATTAAGAAAGCATCCTTAGTTCATCTAAGATACTCAAGGATGTTCTTTACATCAATCCAGTGACTATCATCTGGATCGGCCTGATTGTGACTCCACATACTCAAAGCATATGAGACACCAGGTCACGTACATATCTTTCAATGCACAAGTTCTCGGAGAGTGCCAACAACTTTAGATCTATCCCAGTAGATCCTTATTCCTAGAATAGAGGTTGCCTCTCCCAAGTATTCCATGGAGAATTTTAATGAAAGCCAAGCTTTCACTGATTATATTATGGGAATGTTATTGCTAAGAAGCAATACATCATCAACTTTTAGGACATTTATTGTCAGTGCACTCCCACTAACCTTCTTATATACACAAGAATCATCTTCATTTTGAATGAAATCATATACCATTATGATCTCGTCAAAACGTTGGTTCCAATAACGCAATATTTACTTTAATCCATCAATGGATCGGTTTAACTTACAAACCTTGTTTGCATGTTTTGGTACGACAAAACAGCCAGGATGTTAATAAACATCCTCTAAAAGGTTTCCGTTTAAGGAAAGCGGTTTTGACGTTCAGCTGCCATATTTCATAAATGAAACATGTAGCTTTAGCAAGCATTATCCAAATGGATTTAATCATGGCAACAGGTGAACAAATTTCGTCGTAGTCGACATTATGTCGTTGACGATACCCTTTATGTACAAGCCTAGTTGTGTACATTTGTATGTTGTCATCCATGTATGTCTTCCTTAAAGACTCATTTAGTACCAATAGGCACAATTCCTTCTAGTACATCAACCAGTGTCCTAACTTAGTTGGTTACATGGAATCCATTTCGGACTTCATGGCACTTTTCCATAAAAGGAGTCGATACCTTGTATCACTTCCTCATACGTAGCTGGTTCGTCTTCCTCAATAAGATTGATATCTACATGAGGTGAGATCAGAAACCCATACCTCCAAGGTTATTTTCTGACTTTCTCCGACCTACGCAGTTCTTGTGTAATCGAAGATTATTGGTACAGTTTCATCACTGATGAACTGTTGGTGTTCCATGAGGACTCGGTGCCTGGAACAGTATTACTCTGATTTTCATCGAGTTTTACTTTCCTCCCACTTACCACTGCATATATGAATTCCTCTTAGGAAAACCGCATGGAGTGCAACAATTACATTGTTCTCTTGTGAGTTGTATAAGTACTATATTTTGGTTTTCCTAGGACAACCTACAAATAGGCACTTATCCGATTTGGGTTATAGTTTGGTACCATCCAAAAATTTGGCATATGCCTAACATTCCCAAATCTTCAGGAATGAGAAACCCAGTTTCTTTCATGTTCATATCTAATATGAAGTCTGTCTAACAGATTTTCATGGAACCTTATTCAAAATAAGTATTGCACTATTTAATGCGTATCCTCATAAGGAAATTGGTAGCTCAGAGCGACTCATCATTAACCTTACCATGTCTAACAAAGTTCGGTTTCTCTTGTCGGACACACTGTTAATTTGAGGTGTCCCGGGAGGAGTCCACTGTGAAAGAATACCATACTCTTTCAAGTAATCTTGAAACTCATATATTTAAGTATTTTACACTATGGTCAGACCGTAATATTTTTAATACTTATACCGGTCTGTTTCTTACTTCGTGTCGAAACTCTTTGAATTACTCAAAAGTTTCTGACTTGTGTTTCATAAGATACATATAACCGTAATGCGATGCCACATCCATAAAGGTTACGAAGCATTCATATCCACCTCTAGCCTAGCTAGACATGGGCCCACTTACGTCACTATGAACGAGGGCTAACAGATCGGTGGCACTTGCACTTTTACCCAGTAAAATGTGTTCTAGGCACTTTGCCTAATAAACTAGATTCATAGACATCATTTGAATTAGAATCAAATCCATCCTAGTATCCACTCTTCGAAAGTGTGGATATACGAATCTTGTTAAATGTGTCCCAGACAACAATGCCAGTTTTAAGTCTCAACAGATTTATTCAGTTTGAGCTTTTGTTTGTCATATTATATGTTTGAGATTCATTTATATTCTAAATATAAATGCTGTTATTCACATCTAATGTGCTTATCTCAATATCATCTTTATAAACAAAACACTTATTGTTTTAGAATATAAAGGTATACCCACAACGGGTTAAACTAGATACAGAAATAATGTTTCTAGTCAAACTAGGTACATTATAACAGTCTCCTAATTCAAGTACATGCCCCAAGGGAAGTTCTGAAACTTAGGTTTCTACGATTAAAACAGTGACTCTCGTTATGTTTCCGACTCGCAGTTCGATCTCTTCTGAAGCCAGTCTCCTGCTAAACAGCAGATCCCACACATCAGTACATATATTTATGTACCACATCCAGTATCTAAAATCCAATTTTAAAACCAGCAGTGGACATGTTTATAACAAACATATCTGAAGCCGAAGCCTTGCCCCACCTTCATTTCCTTCATGTCTGCCTTGTCCATACGGCAGTCACGCTTCCAGTGACCCCGTTTGCCACAATTTAGGCAGACATCTTGGGATATGTCATTTGTCTTCCCAGAAGATTGTGACGATTTTGCCTTTGCCCTTTTTCTTCACATCCCTAGAAGCCTTCGGCCAAGCCTTGACCTTCTGGGATGTCGAAGTAAGATGCGTCTTGCGCTTCTTGCTCTTTTGTAAGCTCTGGCTCTGTCTTCTTGAGCATAACCATTAACTCTCCAAGAGTTTTCTTTAGTAATTAATACTTGCAAGATCTAAGAATAGATTTATGAAGATCCTTCAATTTCAACATCATGGTTAAGGATCTAATCCTTAGTTCTGACGATAGAATTAAAGATTCATTGCGGCAAGCATAACGGATTGAGCACTAAAGTTATCACCACCATGAGTCTTCCAAAGCTCATGCTCCACTATTTGCTCAACTCCGGGCTTAGGCCCGAGATGTCACTCTATCAAATAAAGTAACTTCTCGGCTTCCAGGACTATTCTGAGGTTCTATTCCCAATTTGAAAAATTGGAGCCGCTTAAAGACATTTTCACATAGGATTATGTTTTAAGCGCTAATCTTTCAATTATCTTGATTCCAATAGTCCAACTATCCAATCAACGATTTCGGGTACAATCGAATATAATGATTTATATAGTCTAACTATATAATCAATTACTATTTGATTGGTTAAATTAAAATATATTGATTACTATAATCCAATTATATAATCAACTATAAATGAAGTAGTTTGAATATAGTCCAACTGTTTAATTAAAACAACAATTGAATATTAGTCCAACTAATATATTTATATTTAAATAATTAATGACGAAAAATGAAATGAGCGCGTATTGTCAAGTATCTAAATGAAATTGCAAATTTAATATTTGCCTCACACTATTTTTAGGCGAGCCTCTAACCCTCTGTGGAGTACTTGGGAAACCTAGTTTCCTAGTGGGTTATGATCCCGTTAAATAACACACAACCTTGACTTTGGCCAAAAAATTGTATGAAACTTAACTAGGTAGATCTCTAAGATCAATTGGATCTTATCCAATTCCTAGATCCAGTAGGTAGACCTCCAAGTCCGAAATATATATCCAATATATGCCAATATATCTAATATATTGCTTAACATTTTCCTTTGAATCAACTAAGCATTGGCTTTGGCTCAACAAGCTTAATGAAACCAGTTAAGCGTGATCCATTGACAGTGGGAAAGCTTCGTAATCGAGGCCGATGAACAAGAAGTGACCTTGACTTTGGCTAACAAATCACATCTTGCCCAAGACGTACGATTTGGAACAAAGCTTTCATGATTCAAACACATCCGCGATGAACAAGGGTCTTGACTTTGGCCAACAAACCAATGTCAATCTTGGATCTTGAGAGAGAATCACTCAATGGAAGGAAAAACGCTTAATATAAATTGAGGGTTTTTATCGCGATTTGACAACCAATTTATTATCTTTAATTAGGTCTCATCATACACCCTTAAGCATGTATTCTAAAAGCATAATAAGGAGTGATAAAATTTTAATAATGATATGCGGATGGATATACAACAAACTTGTTCCTAGAACAAATCTCTCACTTTCCTCTCTCCCGCTAGCACTATTCATACTTCTACCAAATTTCATAATACTTCTAAAGAAACCTCATTTACATTGAGGGGAATTTGTGAGAAGAGAAATACAATGAGAAAATAGGTAATAGGCTGGACACGCAGGTCTAATTTAATAAATTCTAAATTTATTACAACAATTTCCAAAATTTCCCTCACCCTTTTAATATCCATATGATATACATTATTCATTCATACATCCAAGTATTCACACAAAGCATGCTATCAATCAATCTAATCCAATTAATTAATATTTGATTAGTGACCATCCAATGTTCAAACAACGATTTGATTTGCGCGAGTCCAACTCGTTTAAGAATAAATACTCAAAGTAAGTATTCTTGAATTATATCGAACTAAAATTTTAAATCCAATTTAAATTGTATTCAAGACTAATTCATATTTAATTCCAAATTAAATAATTACACTTTCAATAGTGCCTTTTAGACTTGGATTCCAAATCCAATCTTAACGGGTCTCAAAGGCCCAATTAGTATCCAATACTATTCAATTAAAGTCCAATGGGATTTCAATTAATTCTTAAGGCATTGGCTTTGGCAATTATGGGTCAAACCCAAGATGCCAATGCCCAATTAGGAATCACCATATGCCAAAAATCAATTTAGGCCCATTAGGCTCAATTAAAATTTTAAAGGCCCAATTATCATATTTGGACTTTATAGAAATGGATTTAGGCCCAATTGGATCCGACCAATTATCCTAAACTAAACTTGGTCCAACCAAGCCCATTAAGCCCAAATACAATAAATTAAATTAACTCATTATTCCAAATTACAAATTAATTCAATTCAAGTGTAATTACCATAATTAATTAATTAATATAATGCTTCCAAAACACTAATTAATTCAATTAATAATGCTCTACATTTTCAATTCATGTCCAACATAAATTGAAGCAAAATCAATATTATAACATGCATAAAGGTCACGACAATGGTAACAAAATTAACATACAATTTGATTTCAATCTAATTAAATCAACATCTAAGATTCATTTCATGCCATCAACACATCCAATTGTTAAATTTCAAAAATTCCACCATGAGCAACCTAGGGTAACTTTCGGCCAAGCATGTGAATTTGGGGAAAATTAATCTAATCAATTTTTCACAAAATCAATGTTGCACAATTCCAATTCAACATCATATAAACTCAACCAAACCATCAATTTAAGAAAATCAAGCTTCAAACACAAAATTCTCAAATTAAAGTTTAAGAACCCTAGATTTCAAATCAAACTTAGGAGGGTCTGATACCATTGTAAGTGTTCCTAGAACATGCCAAGATCTTCTAAGAGTGATTCGTGTGTGAATTAATCAAGAAAGTTTATGGAATAACTTCCATTGATTGGATGAGTTGGATGTAGTAAGTTCAAAACTTTGAATTCTTTGAAGAAGTATGTTGAGCTCCAAGCATCAAATTTGTGTTCCAAACTCTTGGGAATAGTTTCCCTAACACCTTTGTTAACTCCTCTTTGTGCTAGCAATGAAGAAAATTTGCAACAAATTTTCTAAAGGGAGAAGAGAGGTTTCGGCAATGAGGAATATGGAGAGATAGTGGGTGTTTTGTTTTTGATTTTGTGTTATATATTTTTGATTTTCCAAAAATCAATTATCATTTACAAAAATCAAGTTGGTAAATGTCATTCCAAATGACAAATGTGTTTTACAAACAACCATAATCTCTACCAACTTCTATCACCAAAAAGTAACAAAGTTGACTAGTGATGTGATTTGGTGGGACCTACTTGGAATTCAAAATTCGAGTGGGCCCGCTAAACACATTTCGGGCTCGGGTTCGTTAATTCAGAATTAACGAATTTTCCGTTGCGACATAATTAAATCTAATTTAATTAAATAATAATGCCTCACAATATTATTATGTAAGTCGCTTACGAATTAATTCTAAATTAATTCGTTCGCTTGAATTAAAATCTAATTTTAATTCCGCTTTGATATCTGATTTCATTTAATATATCTAATATATTATTTTAGCTCAATTAAATAAATTAAACAGTAAAAACTAATTTCACTATTAAATTTACTTTACCGATTAATTCTAAATTAATCGCGTTCTCTCTCTTCTCGATGAATTTAATCTCAGATAAATTCTCGACGCAATTAATCCCAGATTAATTCTTTCTCTTTTAATTAATCCCAGATTAATTTATTACCGTAATTAATCCCATATTAATTTTCTATATTTTATAATTAATCACAGATTAATTCTGTTCGAGTCAAACGTCATCAATGCATTTTCGGGAAGTGACCCATGAGATCTCTGGATATGTTGGCAGTAAATATGGTCATCGGACTATCCGAATATGTGCGTACCCAGTACCACGTTCTTACCGATTTATAAGACATGGTTGGCTTATATCAAAGCACCGTGCCTACCCAATTCTCCAGAAATATTTTTAATATGGAATATACATAATCTTTATCAGGCGTAGTATACTAAGTAATGCGTATTACGATCCAGTATCGGATGTCACATGCTAGGCCTGGGGCTGGAATTGTGTCTGCCCCGTACAAAGCATATATCAGATCACTGGTAACTAGTCTCTATAATCGGATAATCATGACCTTGTCTTATTATCCCGATAGCTACAGCATACGAGAGTACCAGTTCCATATCATGCGTGATCATCATCTCCATATGACTGAAGTGATACTTCCATCTTGACATCACATCCAATACACTACAATTCTCAGTATACCCAGAAGAGGCGTACATAGAACTTGTTAAAGCCCCGGACGACCAAAACCAAAGTATTCTGATTGTTGCAAGTATTAGCGATGCAAGTCTCAGGTCAAGACCAAATACACCTACCCTGATTCGGATTCCTATAGACACATAGCCATACTACCAATGGGATTCCGAGGGGTTTATCCAGAGCGAAGCTGTTTCCGTATCATCGGTAAACAGAACCTCCCATTACACTTGCATGAGTATCCAATACCCAAATATATGAGAACTATGTCATTACGCTTCCATAACACGCACAAGTGTAATACTAGTCTATTTCGCATTATCGATGTCCAGTCTCGATAATACTACGACTAGGGATATTTAATGATTAAACCTTACGTAGATTAATATTGTCTCATATCTTATTAATCTGGTACTAATCATATGGACTTTTATCATTTATATTTCCGAGTAATCTATTTACAAATGATAAAAGAGCAATTTCCTTTGTCACATAGTTAATTTGTACAACAACACTATGTTCTATACAAATAGTGATGCTATGGGTAATAATTGTCCAACACTAACCCCTAGAGAGTGCCAATTCATTGAGACACTGTGCAATGGTGAGTTTATACGGAATGAACCTGATGAGGCATTATAGTACTCGAATGACCTAGCCGAGAAATCTCACACTTGGAATGGACCTAATGCTATGGATAGCTCTGATAGGACACACCTCACTCTTTCTAACAGAGGCATACACCACTTTAGGGAAGAAGATAATCATAAGGCGCAAGTTGAGCTATTAATTAGAGAGTTAGGAGCCTTTAAAGCCAAAAATAGCAAAACTATGCATACGGTAACCTAGTTTGAACCCTAAGGGGTTTGTTTTGTATGTAAGGGGATTTATTATCTAGCTTCTGAGTGTCCTATATATGGTGAGATGAGGGAAACATATGAGGAATAATGTAACATCTTAGGGATGTACAAAAAACCTTATACACCTTATTCGGACACTTATAATCCTAGTTGGCGGAACCATCCCAATTTTAGTTGGAAACATGAGTCTCATCAGCCTAGTCAGACACCACAGCGTAAAAGTTACAGTGCTCCCCAGTACCACACACCGACCATTCCTAGAAACTTTTTAGAGGACACTGTGCATGCATTTATAGAAGCCCAGAGTAAAACCAATCAAAGGTTTCAGTCATTGATATCTCAGATATTTGAAGACAATAAGGAGATTAAGAGTCAATTCTCTAAGTTGACTAATGTCCTGAGTGTGCAAGAACAAGGAAAATTTTCATCTCAGGCTCAACCAAATCCACAATATCAACATATGACATAGGCTGATCATGAAACTGCCAATGTAAAATGTGTTAATGCCATAATCACTAGGAGTAGTAAAGAGATAGGTGTGTGTAACACTTCCAACATTATAGGAGCCACTAAGGATAATAGTGCAAATACCCCTCAGGAAGATCGAGGAACACATTTCCCAGTTAGAGTATCTTTCCCTCAAGCTCTTAGGCCTACTGCGAGAGCTACAGACCTAAATGGTGAGATCCTAAAACATTTAAAGTAGGTAAAAATTAACCTTCATCTATTACATGTGATCAAACAAGTTCCTACATATGCGAAGGTTTTGAAGGATCTATGCACCATAAAAAGAAAGTATCATGTGAAAAAGACTACATTCCTAATAGAACAAGCAAGTGCAGTAATTGAACAGAGGACTCCACCAAAATATAAAGACCCGAGATGCCCCACTATTGCTTGCCACATTGGCACATATGAGTTTGATCAGGCTTTATTAGATTTAGGTGCTAGTGTTAATCTCATGCCATATTCTATATATATATATATATATATATATAGGACTTGGAGAGATTAAGCCTACATCAGTGGTTTTACAGTTAGCTGATCGTTATATCATAATACTGCGGGGAGTAGTTGAGGATGTTTTTATAGGAAACGACTTTCCTTAGCGCGGTGGAAGTTGCTTGTGGTGGCACCGGGTCCGGTATGGATCTTTAAAATTTTCCTTACCTTCTCCCTTTATTGTAGTAGCCGAAATCAATCATTTGGTGTCCAACGCTTGGATCAACCGCTCGATCTTTCGAACTATGACTCGAAACCAACTAACCGAAGTGTGGGCTTCACTCACAAAGATCAAACTCTAAAAAAGTTAGAGAATTAGGATGTCACAATGGTGTTTGGCTGTTGAAATTTCAAACACTTTCACAACACTTGTGAATGTTTGAACTTCTTATCTATTTTCTTTTTCACAACACTTGCGTGAATGAATGCAAAAATGTTAACCTTTGAAGTGAGAGAAATGGTAGAGATTATATTCTCTTACACAAGCCAACTAACCTTGTCATTAAGCAACTAATCCTTTCTTGCAATGGCCAACATAAAAATGTGAATGTCATACCAAAGCATAAGAAATGATAAGTTAAAGGCAAAGACTTTGTCATTAAGCATCCAATGCTTTCTTTCAATGGCAAACACATAAATGTGGAGGCCATACCAAAGCATAAAAATGGATTAGCTAATGACAAAAATATTATGTGTATATAAGCCACTTAATAGACATAATAAATTGGAGAGCATGGCAAGCCATATGGCTTTGTCTCTAAGGTAAATAAAAATCATTATCTCAATAATGATTAAATTACCTTCAATTATGTTGTAGTAATTATCTCATAATTATTACTAACTTGACTATCTCATAATCAAGACTTGATTATCTCATAATCAAAAAAATTTAGAAAACATTAAGTTAAACTAATTTAACATAGTTTTCATTTGTGACAATAAATATTATTAATCTCATTAATAATATATAAATATAATGTGAGCATATTATTAGACAATCTAATTATATTAGGTTTGCTACAGTTAATCGAGCTAGCATGGGGACCAAATGGACCTACGGTTCCGAGCTCCAATAATTCTGAAATATTAATTAAACTTTTTAATCAAATATTACGAATTATTAACTCCGCGTTATTCCACTAAAAACTCGAATTTGAACCCCTATTACCATAGATGGATAAAATAAACCGAACAACTTCGGTGTCCATCGATATAGTCATTGTATATGGATATAGCTCTTCACGAATATCTCATAAATAGAGCCGGGACAAAAGTTCGTTAAACCCCTCTAAGTATTTTATCTCTTAAGCACCATTGATTCTATAATGAACAATTAATTCATAGCAATTTTGAATATAAATCTTTCTATTCGTAATAGAAGAGTTGAGCGCTCAAATTGTTCAAGTCCCAAATCAACTCTTAAAATAGATATTCTTCTGCTTCTCGTAAGAATGAGTGAATTCCATATCTATGTAAAACGTTCCCAGCTACACACCAAACCATATCCCAAAAATACGTAGTTATTGGCCGGGAATGCAACACCAATCTCACCATAGTAAATCAAAGGACATAGCCTGTCATGCAGGAGTTCGTAGTACACTCAGGATTAAGATCGAATCCATATATGACCATCTATTAGATAAAATGAATTTCTTCGGTTAACGGATAATAAAAGAAATTTGTATTTATCTAAGTCCAGTCCTATATGATCTCATCATACAAGGTGCCTCAATTCCCATGTCACTACATGAACGATCCCGGATCAAGGTCGTCATACAAGTATAGAATGGACCGCAGCTATAGATAAACCACAAACAAAGTATCCTCTTTGTTTGCTCTCTATGGACTATTTAGATTATTAACTTTAGACTTAAATCCTCTTGTGCATCAAACATACACTAAGTCTGAAGGTACAATAGTAATCAAGGTAAACAAGACAATTGGACAATATGCGGTATAAATCAAACAACTTTGATAAAAATGAATAATGCTTCTATTATTTTTACAATAATGAATTCTGTTTACAATACATGAAGCTTTAGGACATAAATCCCAACAATCTCCCACTTGGACTAGAGCAAATGAGACATGTTATGTAATCCTAAACCCTTTAGGTGACCTTCCAACACTTTAGCCAATAAGGTCTTTGTAAATGGATCAGCCAGGTTGTCTGCGGATGGAATCTGTGTGACAACGACATCTCCTATTTATACTATCTCTCTGATGAGGTGATATTTTCTCTCAATACGCTTACCCCTATAGTGGCTTCTTGGTTCTTTGGAGTTCGCCACTGCACCACCATTATCACAATAAAGTGTGAGCGGTTTATCTATATCTGGAACAACTTCCAGATCTGCCAAGAACTTACGGAGCCAGACTGCTTACTTAGCTACTTCACAAGCTGCTACATATTCAGCCTCCATGGTGGAGTCAGCAATACAAGATTGCTTTTATACTCCTCCATACTATAGCCCCACCACCTAGGGTGAACACTGATCCAGATGTTGATTTCCTAGAATAGACATCCGTCTGAAAATCAGAGTCTGTATATTCTCTCAGAATCATATCCTGACTTGTATATACAAGCATATAATTTCTCATTCTCCGAATATACTTGAGAATATATTTCACTGCTACCCAATGATATAATCCTACTGACTACTCCCACTACAAAACAGATGTTCGATCTCGTGCATAACATAGCATCCATAAGACTTCCAACTGCTGAAGCATATGGTATATGTATCTCATCAACTCATTGAGGTGTCTTAGGAGACTGTTCCTTAGACACATGAATCACCTTTCTTAGAATTATGCATACTAAATCACACAAGAATCTTGTCAATATAGGTTGCTTGATACATTACTAACTGTCATTTCTTGTGATCCCGAATGATTTGGATCCCAAGTACATAACTTTCCTCTCCCAAATTTTTCATTTAGAATTGGTTAGCTAGCCAGATTTTCAAGTCCGATAATATCTTGTAAAATATCATCAACGTATAACATAAGGAAAATCACATTCCCATCAATGATGCGCTTGTAGACACAAGGCTCATCAATGTTCTGCTCAAAGTTATAAGACTTGATTGTAGTATCAAACCTTATGTTCCAAGATCTAGATGCTTGCTTGAGTCCATAAATGAACCTTTACAACTTGCAAACTTTTTACTCGTGATCTTGGGTAATGAACCCATCTAGTTGTACCATATAGATACTCTTATCAAGATTGCCATTCATGAATGCAGTCTTGACGTCCATTTGCCAAATTTCATAGTCATAATATGCGGCAATGGAAAGAAGAATCCTGATGGATTTAAGTATGGCTACTGGCGAGAACGTTTCTTCAAATTCAACGCCCTTTTTTTCTTGGTATAACTATTTGCCACCAGCCTAGCCTTGAAAGTCTGTACTTTCCCATCTATTCCTTTTTTTCTCTTGTAGATCCACTTGCAACCTATGGGTTTTACCCCATCAGGTTGGTCTACAAGTACCCAGACTGAGTTATAGTACATAGACTCCATCTCGAGGTTCATGGCTTTGAGCAATTCCTCTTTATCAATGTCTTCCATTGTATTACGATAGGTCAATGAATCATCTATACCATCACAAGATGCAACAAATTACACCTCACCATTTCCTAGATAGCGTTCAGGTTGTCTTACAACCCTCCCACTACGTCTAGGTGGTATGATATCCTGATAAACTTGCATCTGACTTTCATATGTAGAAGGTGTTATGTCTTTGTCAACATTTGACAATGGTGTATTGGTCCCACCAGTACGTATCTCCTCAAGTAACACTTTACTTCAAGGTTTGAACTCTCTCATATAGTCCTCCTCAAGAAATGTAGCATTTATCGACACAAATATTTTATTATCTTCTTGACTATAAAAGAATCCACCCCTAGTTTCCTTAGAATAGCCTACAAATAGGCACACCTATGAACGTGGTTCCAACTTAGTAGTCTTGTTCTTTAGCATATGTATCGGACACCCCCATATGCGGAAATGTCGCAAACTAGCTTTACGACCATTCCAAAACTCTAAGGGAGTCTTAGGAACAAACTTAGAAGGAACTGCATTCAGGATATACATTGCAGTTTGCAATGCATACCCCCAGAATGAACTAGGTAGAGTGTTATAACTAAACATTGATCTCATTATGTCTAGTAGGGTGCGATTTCTCCGTTCTGCAACACCATTTTGTTGTGGTGTTCCAGGTGCCGTGAGCTGTGAAATAATTCCATGCTCAACTAAGAATTCCTCAAAATCTCTATCAAGGTATTCTCATCCACGATCTGATCGTAGAATTTTGCTGCTTTTACCTAACTGGTTCTCAACCTCAACACGATACTCTTTGAACTTTTCAAATGTATCTGACTTGTGCTGCATTAGGTAAACATACCCAAATCTAGAATAATTGTCAATGAAAGTGACAAAGTATTCATAACCACCTCGGGCTTTTACATTCATCGATCCACAAATGTCCGAATGTATTAGCTCAAGTGTTTCTTTGGCTCTTATCCATTTTCCAGTAAAATGTCTCTTAGTCATTTTGCCTTTTAGACAGGATTCACAACAGATAAAGTATGAAGTCTTAACTGATTTAAAATTTCGTTCTTAATTAGTCTATTTATCCGGTAAAGGTTAATGTGACCAAGTCTAAGGTGCTATAAATAGGTATCATCAAGAGAAATATTTTGTCGTTTAGTTTTTGATCTTTCAATCTTAAACATTTCAGTATTGAGCAATGATTCATGCATTATTACCTTAATACATATATATTATTTTCGGAGTTTCCTGTGCATATATTTAATCCATTCTACTAATAATAACTGACTTATTATTAAATGAAATAGAAAAACCACATTCCATAAGTTTTGTTATAGAAATCAAATTCCTGCGAAAACCAGGAATAAATAACACACCATTCAAACATAAATAACTCTTATTAAAATTCAAATTTGAAACTCTTACTGCTTTTGCTGAAACAACATCCCATGTCCCAACTCTCATGGTAAAGCTACCTTCAGCAAGGTCCCTCCATGAGCCAAGTAGCTGCAAAGAACAACAAATATGGTTAGTGGCTCCAGAATCAACAATCCATATGGATTTATCATCCTCCACCAAAAGAGACTCAATGACAAGTAACCGTATTTACATGTATTCTTATTCTCTTTAAGCTCAGCAAGGTATTTCAGACAATTCCTATTCCAATGCCCTTATTGTTCATAATGGAAATATTTTCCTTTGGCATTGGTTCCTTTAGAGCATTTATTGTTCTTCTTTTTCATTGGTTTTGCCTTTGCCTTCCAATTGCCTTTCTTATTCTTCTTTGCAGATTTAGAAGATTCTGCAACATTTACCTCGGTATTGGACCTTCGAGGACCATTCATAACGGACTCGTAATTGTTGATCTCATTTAACAGTTCAATCAACGTAAAAGTCAACTTATTCATAGAACAATTGCTTTTAAACTGCAGGAAACTCTTCGGAAGGGTTTCCATGATCATTGTCACCTGGCTTTGCACATTGATACATGCATCGTGGGTTTCAGCTATATTAAGATTAGACATCATCCTTAATACATGGTCTCGAACTCATGTGTCTTCCTTAATTCTAGCGGTCAATATAGAGACTATTGCCTCATGTTGTTGCCGGTCTGAAGGTTGCCCAAACATGTTCTGTAATGACTGCATAATCATTGATGTTGTCGCCATAGGCTCATGCTATGCAGCAATAACCTCATACATGGATGCTATCAAATAGCTATGGACTTTCTCATCAGCTTTAATCCAATTATTATAGGCATTACGTACAACTCTGCTAGCATTAGGTGCTGGCTCAGGAGGACATTCCTCCATTAGGACAAATTTAAGGTCTTCGCAGACCAAAATAGCATTCATGTGTCTTTTCTATTTAACATAATTATCCCCTGTTAATGTTTCTTGTTGTTTGAGAATTGAGATAATTGCATATGCCATGGCTGAAAAATAATAAACGAGCATTCAACATTCATTCATCGCATATTAAAATTGTCAAACATTTAGGCATAAAATTAAACATGATGTATGATCAATGTATAATGAATTAGAAACCTAAAAGAATTATTATGACACGGTTATATATCATCCCACAAATAAGTGCCGCTGTAGGGTAGGTCAAGTATTTGCATGATAGACTGAGACATTCTCAATTGATTAATATATCTGAAATAAATCTCATTCCTATATTAATCAACTACCGTTCTTTTGATCAAGAAAGCATTGATTAACAAATTAATTATTTCTTTGTGAGTATGACCTATTATTTCGGAACTCTTGGACTTAACTAGTGAAGTGCCGCCATAGGGTAGTTCAAATCATCAGATACATCTATAGTCCCGATCATTTCGGAATCCAAACCTGATATTGACCCAAAAAGGACACCATCTGTAAGGGGACGAAAGAAAATCCGTCTCGAGGCGCCTATTGAATCTCACGTTTCTGCACAACAATGGAGATCACGGGATATATGGTGGTATACCTCTCTCACACTCACTATATTAAAGTGTAAGGTTTCTATCTCACTAGTATCTTATGAATCTTAGATTATGCTCGGCTAAAGTCATAACCTTATTAATACTAGTTGATAATTCAATGATCTAACCAATTTTAACTCTTAAAATTTTATTCACTAATCCCGATTAGTCTCTACTAACCAATTAACTTAATTAAACTAATTTAATCAAGTTGTTATAGTGATCTAATCAATTTAACTCTTAAATTATTAATCCACTAATAGGTTTTAAAATTTAGAATTCAACGAACGGACCAAATGTCATTAAACCATTTAATCGATAAAAGCACATTATTTATTCCAAAGGTACATGGTATTGTATCCCGAGTGCAGACCATATTACCATCCATTCGGAATCGGCTATGGAATTTACGTCCGGGTTTCCATCCGATATACCAAGGAAAATAATGTACTCATAAGGTCCATTTGTTTCTAAACTTGAATTCGCAATTTTTAAACCTTTAAACCAATTAATCTTATTAATCTGTTTGCATGCATCTCATATTCTTATTTAACATTTAAATTACATAAAATCATATTTTATCACTATAATATCATGTATATCTACATGTTATGGCATGTGAAAATGCAAGAGTAGGCACCCTAGGCTATATGACATGTTAATAAATATTTTAAAAACATATATTTTTACCCAGGCAGGGCGTCGCGATGCTACAATTGGCTAGCATCGCGACACCTCGAGAAGGATCTCTCAGTGCCCATTACAGAGAGCGCGGCGCCACGGCACCAAAAGACTGGCGTTGCAACGCCACTGGGAACATACCGAGCCTTCAGTCCATGGAGCGCGATGCCACGGTGATTCCATGGACTGGATTTTCAAAATAAAAAACATCACATTTCAAATTGCGTTGAACAGGCTCTTATTTTTCTATACTAATCTAATTAGTACAATAAATCCAAGGCATCCATTGGTCTTCAAATCTTGTTCCATAGAGTGTTGTTGAGTTCTTCGCAGAATTTACAAATAGGGTTACATACAAGACTTATTACAAAAGAAATGAACTTACAACACTTGAAAGAATATGACCTTATGTTCTTAAATTACAACACTTGAAAGAATATGACCTTATGGTTTTACATTTCCAATGCTAAAAACAAGAGCCGGAAAAAATAACGATCAACGCAATACATTCATCACATAAATCAAAAGGAAACATTCATAACATGAACATTAAAACCATTCATCTCATGAATCTAATTGTGTCTACTCATCACAACATGCATTTCAATAATATATATCTCATTTAAATTATTAAAACTAAAATGAGAAGGGTTAAGAAAACTTTTCAACCTTAAGCTCTCGATGCCAATTGTAGGAAACGACTTTCCTTAGCGTGACGGAAGTTGCTTGAGGTGGGCACAGACTCCGGTATGGATCTTTAAAATTTTCTTTGCCTTGTCCATTTGTTGTAGTAGCCGAAATCAATCCTTTGATTTCCAACGCTTGGATCAACCACTCGATATTTCGAACTATGACTTGAAACCAACAAACCGAAGTGTTGGCTTCACTCACAAAGATCAAAACTCTAAACAATTTAGAGAATCAAGATGTCACAATGGTGTTTGGCTTTTGGAATTTCAAACAATCTCACAACACTTGTGAATTTTTAAACTCTCTCTATTTTCTCTCAAATTCTTTCTCACAACACTTGTGTGAATGAATGCAAAATGTTAACCTTAAGAAGTGAGAGAAATGGTAGAGATTATATTATCTTACAAAAGCCAGCTAACCTTGTCATTAAGCATCCAATGCTTTCTTGCAATGTCCAACACAAAAATGTGAATGTCATACCAAATCATAAGAAATGATAAGTTAAAGACAAAGACTTTGTCATTAAGCATCTAATGCTTTCTTTCAATGGCAAACACATAAATGTGGAGGCCATACCAAAGCATAAGAATGGATTAACAAATGACAAAATTATTAGGTGTATACAAGCCACATAATAGATATAATAAATTGGAGAGCATGGCAAGCCATATGGCTTTGTCTCCAAGGTAAATAAAAATCATTATATCAATAATGATTAAATTACCTTCAATTATGTTGTAGTAATTATCTCATAATTATTATTAACTTGATTATCTCATAATCAATACTTGATTATCTCATAATCAAAAAATTCTAGAAAACATTAAGTTAAACTAATTTAACATAGTTTTCATTTGTGACAATAAATATTATTAATCTCATTAATAATATATAAATATAATGTGAGCATATTATTAGACAATCTAATTATATTAGGTTTGCTACAGTTAATCGAGCTAGCACGGGGACCAAATGGACCTACGATTCCGAGCTCCAATAATTCTGAAATATTAATTAAATTTTTTAATCAAATATTACGAATTATTAACTCCGCGTTATTCCACTAAAAACTCGAATTTGAACCCCTGTTACCATAGATGGATAAAATAAAACGAACAACTTCGGTGTCCATCGATATAGTCATTACATATGGATATAGCTCTTCACGAATATCTCATAAATAGAACCGGGACAAAAGTTCGTTAAACCCCTCTAAATATTTTATCTCTTAAGCACCATTGATTATATAATGAACAATTAATTCATAGAAATTTTGAATATAAATCTTTCTATTCGTAATAGAAAGGTTGAGCGCTTAAATTGTTCAAGTCCCAAATCAACTCTTAAAAGAGATATTCTTTTGCTTCTCGTAAGAATGAGTGAATTACATATCTATGTAAAACGTTCTCAGCTACACACCAAACCATATCCCCAAAATACATAGTTATTGGTCGGGAATGCAACACCAACCTCACCATAGTAAATCAAAGGACATAGCCTGTCATGCAGGAGTTCGTAGTACACTCAGGATTAAGATCGAATCCATATATAACCATCTATTAGATAAAATAAATTTCTTCGGTTAACGGATAATAAAAGAAATTCGTATTTATCTAAGTCTAGTCCTATATGATCTCATCATACAAGGTGTCTCTATTCCCATGTCACTACATGAACGATCCCAGATCAAGGTCGTCATACAAGTATAGAATGGACCGCAGCTATAGATAAACCACAAACAAAGTACCATATTTATTTGCTCTCTACGGACTATTTAGATTACTAACTTCAGACATAAACCCTCTTGTGCATCACACATACACTAAGTATGAAGGTACAATAGTAATCAAGGTAAACAAGACAATTGGATAATATGCGATATAAATCAAACAACTTTGATTAAAATGAATAATGCATTTATTATTATTACAATAATCAAGTTCGTTTTACAATACATGAAGTTTTAGGAAATAAATCCCAACAGCAAGAACCCTGGACATAGATGCTATCAAATAGTTATGGGCTTTCTCATCAGCTTTAATCCAATTATTATAGGCATTACGTGCAGCTCTGCCAGCATTTGGTGCCGTCTCAGGAAGACATTCCTCCATTAGGACAAATTTACGGTCTTTACAGACCAAAATAACATTCATCTCACTTTTCTATTTAACATAATTATCCCCAGTTAATTTTTATTGTTGTTTGAGAATTGAGATAATTGTAGATGCCATGGCTGAAAAAATAAAAAACGCGCATTCAACATTCATTTGTCGCATTTTAAAATTGTCAAACATTTAGGCATAAAATTAAACATGATGCATGATCAATGTATAATGAATTAGAGACCTAAAAGAATTATTATGTCACAGTTATCTATCATCCCATAAATAAGTGTCGTCGTAGGATAGGTCAAGTATTCGCAAGATAGACTGAGACATGCTCAATTGATTAATATATCTGAAATAACTCTTATTCATATATTAATCAACTACTGTTATTTTGATCAAAGAAGCATTGATTAACAACTTAATCATTCCTTTGTGAGTGTGACCCATTATTTCGGAACCATTGGACTTAACTAGTGAAGTGTCGCTGTAAGGTAGGTCAAATCACCAGATACATCTAGAGTCCATATCCTTTCGGAATCCAAACCTGATATTGACCCAAAAATGACACCATTCGTAGGGGGACGAAAGCAAAGTCGTATTGAGGCGCCTATTGAATCTCATATTTCTGGATAATAATGGAGATCGCGGGGATATATTGTGGTATACCCCTCTTCCACTCACTATTTTGAAGTGTAAGTGTTAGATTATGCTCGGCTAAAGTCATAACCTTATTAATACTAGTTGATAATTTAGTGATTTAACCAATTTTAACTCTTAAAATTTTATTCATTAATCCTGATTAGTCTCTACTAACCAATTAACTTAATTAAACTAATTTAATCAAGTTGTTATCGTGATTTAATCAATTTAACTCTTAAATTACTAGTCCATTTATTTGTTTTAAAATTTAGAATTTAACGAACGAACCAAATGTCATTAAACCATTTAATCGATAAAAATATATTATTTATTCCAAAGGTACGTGGTATTATATTTCCCGAGTGCAGACCATATTACCGTCCATTCGGAAACGGATATGGAATTTACGTCTGGGTTTCCATCCGATATACCAAGGAAAATAATGTACTCATAAGGTCCATTTTTTTCTAAAACTTGAATTTGTAATTTTTAAACATTTAAAAACCATTAATCTATTAATCTGTTGTATGCATCTCATATTCCTATTTAACTATTAAATTACATAAATTCATATTTTATACTAGAATATCATGCATATCTATATGTTATGGCATGTGAAAATGTAAGTATAGACACCCTATGATATATGACATGTTAATAAATAATTTAAAACATACATATATTCTCAGGTCTGGGCGTCGTGACGCGATTTGATGGGCATCGCGACGCCCACAATTACAGAAACTGGAATTGCTTCTGCTCTGCGTCGCGTCGTGATGCAAGGTAATCTATATCGTGACGTAAACGATGCAGTAGCCTCAGTTCTTGTATGCGTAGCGCGTCGCGACGTGCTAAGGGGTTGCGTCACGTTTCCAGGGGCTGGAAATTGTAAAAACATACACATTTCAAATTGTGTTGTCCAGGATCTTATTTTTCTATACTAATCTAATTAGTACAATAAATTCAAGGCATCTCTTGGTCTTCAAATCTTGTTCCATGGAGTGTTTTTGAGTTCTTCGTGGAATTTCTCCGTCATAAGTCCTCTGCGGTATCGGTTCCTCCAAGTTACAAATAAGGTTACATACTGGACTTATTACAAAGAAAATGAACTTACAACACTTGAAAGAATATGACCTTATGGTCTTAACTTACAACACTTGAAAGAATATGACCTTATGGTCTTAACTTACAACACTGAAAGAATATGACCTTATAGTCTTACATTATCAATGCTAAAAACAAGAGCTGGAAAAAATAACGATCAACGCAATAAATTCATCACATGAATCAAAAGTAAACATTCATCACATGAACATTAAAACCATTCATCTCATAAATCTATATCTCATATAAATTATAAAAACTAAAATGAGAAAGGTTACGAAAACTTTTCAACCTTAAGCTCTCGATACCAATTATAGGAAACGACTTTCCTTAGCGCGGCGGAAGTTGTTTGTGGTGGCACCAGGTCCGATATGGATCGTTAAAATTTTCTTCACCTTCTCCCATTGTTATAGTAGCCAAAATTAATCCTTTAGTGTCCGACGCTTGGATCAACCACTTGATCTTCCGAACTATGACTCGAAACCAACAAACCGAAGTGTGGGTTTCACTCACAAAGATCAAACTCTAAATAATTTAGAGATTTAGGATGTCACAATGGTGTTTTGCTTTTGAAATTTCAAAAACTCTCACAACACTTGTGAATGTTTGAACTTCTTCTCTCTTTTCTTTTTCACAACACTTGTGTGAATGAATGCAAAAATGTTAACCTTTGAAGTGAGAGAAATGGTAGAGATTATATTACCTTACACAAGCCAACTAACCTTGTCATTAAGCAACTAATAATTTCTTACAATGGCCAACATAAAAATGTGAATGACATACAAAAGCATAAGAAATGATAAGTTAAAGACAATGACATTGTCATTAAGCATCCAATGCTTTCTTTCAATGGCAAACACATAAATGTGGAGGCCATACCAAAGCATAAAAATGGATTAGCTAATGACAAAAATATTAGGTGTATACAAGCCACCTAATAGACATAATAAATTGGAGAGCATGGCAAGCCATATGACTTTGTCTCCAAGGTAAATAAAAATCACTATCTCAATAATGATTAAATTACCTTCAATTATGTTGTAGTAATTATCTCATAATTATTACTAACTTGATTATCTCATAATCAAGACTTGATTATCTCATAATCAAGACTTGATTATCTCATAATCAAAAAATTCTAGAAAACATTAAGTTAAAATAATTTAACATAGTTTTCATTTGTGACAATAAATATTAGTAATCTCATTAATAATATATAAATATAATGTGAGCATATTATTAGAAAATCTAATTATATTAGGTTTGCTACAATTAATAGAGCTAGCACGAGGACCAAATGGACCTACGGTTCCGAGCTCCAATAATTCTGAAATATTAATTAAACTCTTTAATCAAATATTACGAATTATAAACTCCACGTTATTCCACTAAAAACTTGAAGTCGAACTCCTGTTACCGTATATGGATAAAATAAATCGAACAACTTCGGTGTCTATCGATATAGTCATTACATATGGATATAGCCATTCACGAATATCTCATAAATAGAGTCGGGTCAAAAGTCCGTTAAACCTCTCTAAATATTTTGTCTCTTATGCACCATTTATTCTATAATGAAGAATTAATTCATAACAATTATGAATATAAATCTTTCTATTCGTAATAGCAAAATTTAGCACTCAAATTGTTCAAGTCCCGAATCAATTCTTAAAAGAGATACTCTTCTGTTCTCGTAAGAATGAGTGAATTTCATATCTATGTAAAACGTTCCCAGCTACACACCAAACCATATCCCTAAAATACATAGTTATTGGCCGGATATGCAACACCAACCTCACTATAGTAAATGAAAGGACATAGTCTGTCATGCAGGAGTTCGTAGTACACTCAGGATTAAGATCGAATCCATATATGACCATTTATTAGATAAAATAAATTTCTTGGGTTAACGGATATTAAAAGAAATTCGTATTTATCTGAGTCCTGTCCTATATGGTCTCATTATATAATGTGCCTTCATTCCCATGTCACTACATGAACGATCCCGGATCAAGGTCGTCATACTTGTATAGAATATACCGTAGCTATAGATAAACTACAAACAAAGTACCCTATTTGTTTGCTCTATGGACTATTTAGATTACTAACTTCAGACTTAAATCCACTTGTGCATCAAACATATATTAAGTCTGAAGGTACAATAGTAATCAAGGTAAACGAGACAATTGGACAATATGCGGTATAAATCAAACAACTTTGATAAAATGAATAATGCATTTATTATTATTAAAATAATCAATTCCGTTTACAATACATGAAGCTTTAGAACAAAAATCCCAACAGTTTTATAAATTCTACTACCCTGTTGATTTCCTAATTTTAGAGACTCAATATGTGGTCAACACTGAGTCAAAAATGCATATCATCTTAGGTAGACCTTTTCTTGCTACAGCTAATGTCCTTATCCATTGCAAGAACGGTCTCATGAAGTTATCATTTGGGAATATGACACTGGAAGTGAATATCTTTCATGTTGAGAAACAACCACGAGATGATGATGAGTGCCACTACACATACCTGATAAACAAAGTCTTACCGGAAACTGTCTCTACACAACATAAACCTAACCCTCCCGAACTGGAGCTGATCCCAAAGAACCAAAAAAAGAGGAAAATGAGAGTTTGTGCCCACTTGAAGATGATCCCTGGAAAATTAAAAAGGAGGTTGAGCCACTTTTTCCATATATGTAGCCTAAATTCGCAACCATCAGTATACCCTGGGGGATTCATGTATAAATTGCAATAGCCAGACAAAAAAATTCGTTTTCAGGTTTTAATCACCAAGTTCTGCCGCAGAAGAAAGAACATGAGACTACTTGGTCCGCGATATAGAAGCCACCATGACCACTTAGGTGATTGCGTCTGGCTGAAGACGTTAAACTTAGCGCTAACGGGGAGGCAACCCTTGCATCTATATTTATTTTATTTTATTTTATTTTCTTTACTTTCATTTATTTTCCTGTGTGCTAATTGCATGTTTATTGTTTGTATGAGTATTTATGCATGTGTTAACACAACCTACATGGCCCACATAACTAAAGTCTCACCAGCATGAACCTGATCAACTTCATGCCTGGTAGTGTTGTTCCTTACTCATTTTTCTTTATATTTATCTTACATTGAGGACAATACAAGTTTTAGGTGTGGGGGTGTATGCATGCGCATGATAATACCTGTTATAAAAAAAACCCAAAAAAATTTATTTTGTTTGTTTTTAGTCCTTAATAGTAAAGCATAAGTCCAATGATGATATTGTTTGCTTTAGGATGAAATCTTAGGCATGATAAGTTCTTTAATGTACTTTTATTTGATGCCTTGAGTAGTTGATCTAGCTTAGACTCGTAAGCACTTAACTATAGGTTTTAAAAGTGAAAGCCTATGTAGTTGGCAATGTGACTAGTTGAAGAAATTGCATGTCGATAAATGACCAATTGCTTAGATATCTATCATAATTTGCTAGTGTTATGATGTATGGTATGGTTAAAAATAAAAAGAGAAAGTCTCGAAAGAAATAAATTAAACCACCTATAACCGATAGACATGAAGCTACCCATGGGCGAGTGTTAGGACCTCCATAAGGAGAAATGCTACCTTAAAGGGTAAGTGTGTTGAGAAAAGAAAAACATGACAAGAAAAAATCACACCATACTGAGCACAGAAAAGCAATTACAGAGCGCATTTGAGATATCTACGTTGGTTTGGCTCATCGGATCCTAATTTTTAAACGAAATCATTGAGTTGGCTTACCTAGGAATCAAGCTGTGAATGAACCTTTACACACACACACTGTGAGTATGACTTAGATGATTTATTCAAAGACTTGCATTCGAGTTGCATTGAGTACTTTGAAAGTTCTATGATTTCATTACCAGACATCCTTTGAGGACAATAATATGTGTAACTATTGGGACTATTTCATTTTGTTTTTGCATGATTGTATGTGTTTTTAAATGACGTTTGTGGATGTCATCACTGTAAGCCCTCAGGAGACTATAACTCGTCCACTAGGGCCACCTAGGGGTTTAAAGGCTTGTTGAATATGCTAAATGCAATCGCGATCCCTACGAAAGTGGCTTAGATAGTTTTTTTTTATTTATTCAGTTTAGTTATTAGTTTCTTTTTGCGCTTGAATTACTTGGGACTAGCAATAAGCTGGTTGACGGTTGTGATAAGTGCATGAAAATGTACTTTGAACATCACTAATTCAGTTTGATTATCATGTGTTTAATCTTAATTATAGTTTATTTTGTGCTTTGTTATTAGGAAGCAATGAAATATGGATATTGGAGCAATTGTACGTGTTTCGAGACCTTACAAATAAATCGAAAGCACACAAGAAACGAGCAAAAATACAGGAATCATGATCCTGCAAGCCTGGCCATGCATCGCGACGCGCATAGCCCCGCGTCGCGACACGAAGATGTTTTTTTTTTCAGGGTTTTGATTAGTTCGTATTTTATGCACACAAGGACTCCATGACCCCTCTATAAATACCCAAGCTCGTCAATAACCCTAAAAGGGAGAGAACATAGAAGAAAGACACAAAAAGAGATTAAAACATAATTTTGATAGAGAAGAATGAAGAAGCTTCACGCCGGACATGATGTTGCTGCAATCTCTTCAGGCTATGTCTCTTTCTTGTATGGAAAACTAATCTCCTAGATAAAACTAAGGATAAACTCTTATAATCGATCTCTTATGTTCATGTTTTGATTCCTGAATGCTTTTTTACATTTAATATAATTGATGATTTATTATTCTTTATTATCTTTCGATTTATAATCCAGAGATTATGTTTTACCAACTTTCATATAAGAATATTCCAGATTCTTCTATGTGTGATTGGGGAACTCAGTTGTGACTGGTAAAGTTGTTTTATGAGTTAATCTTCTGCTGCAGTATTGCCTGTGGGTATATTGTCGACGTTAGATAGGTCATAACGATAACTTTGTGTGTTGTTAACATAGAGAAAGTAATTCATCGATTACCTTAGAATTTAGTATGTTTGGAATTGAATATCTTCTCATTGTTGGTTTAGGATGTGAAACCTTCAAATAAGTAATAAAAAGAATCAATAACTGAATATAGGAAGTTGATATAAAAGGGATTCCTGAAGTTTTGCTGCTTCTCTCTATTGATAATTCCGACATACTTTTCATAATATTTACTTTACAACACCAATTCAATTTATCTATTTTCATTAAGTTATTGCAAACGTTTTTGTTTTAAGTAAATTAGTGTTGGAGTTCTACGGTCTAAAGGATCGAATAACAATCATAAAACAATCATGCGAATACATCAATGAGTTGCGGAATACTCACAATGATCGGTTGAGGCGATGCGGTGATGAACAAAAATATTTTGCTCCTCCAAATGGGTCTCGGCAGTCCACTGAAATGGCCCTCCAAGAATCGGAAATGGTCCTCCATGAAGCTCCAAGCTTTGTGATGAAATCTCATGCTCACAAGTGCGGTTCCCTATCACCTTCGTAAGACCCTTTTGTGTGCTAGCACTTGGCAATTTTTGCCACAAAAATTACCCTATTTCTTCCTCTCCATTCTCGGCAGTGAGCTAAGAAAATAGACAGAAAACAGCCCACTTTGGGCGTGTGAGGAGAGAAGAGAAGAAGTGAGAGATAGATGAATGGTTGGTTAGATTTGTGTATCTAATACACATATTCAATTTCCAAAATTAATTACCAATTTTTCTCTTTCCAAAAGTCAAGCATTAAAGCTTGCCAACTACCACCATCAATCATGAATAGTGACATGGTGTCAATCACTCAAAGTGAAAGACATTTATCACTTGATTGACGAATGATGTGACGCTAGATGCGACTAGCGATTTGACGCTTGATGTGACTTGCGTGCCGTACTCGAATTCGAAATGCGAGTGCGCTCGCAGACACTCCTGGGCTCGGGTTCGCTAATTCCAAATTAACGAATTTTCCGTTGCGACGTAATTAAATGATTATGCCTAGCAAAATCACTATTTACGTCGCTAACGAATTAATTCTAAATTAACTCGTTCGCCCGAATTAAAATCTAATTTCAATTCCGCGTCGAAATCCAATTTCGTTTAATATATCGAATATATTAATTTGTCGATTAATTCCAAATTAATCGTTCTCTGTCTTTTAATGATATTTTATCCCAGATAAAATATCTCCGTAATTAATCTCAGATTAATTTTCTCTCTCATCTAATTAATCCCATATTAATAAAGTGCGAGTCATACATCATCGGTGAATATTCGGGAAGCGACCCATGAGATCCCCGGATATGTTGGCAGTAAATTCGGTCGTCAGACTATCCGAACACGTAAGTACCTAGTACTACGTTTGTACCGCTTTACAAGACAATGTTGGCTTCTAGCAAAGCGTCATGCCTACCCAATTCTCCAGAAACATGCTTACAGGAATAAGCGATCTATATCAGGCATAGTATATGTAGTATTGCGTATTTTGATCCAGTATCGGATGATCACATGCAAGGCCCAGGGCTGGTACAGTGTCTGCCCCGTACGAAGCATATATCAGATCACTAGAAACTAGTCTATTTATTATCGGATAATCATGACCAAGTCATATTATCCCGATGGTTGCAACCCTTAGAGAACCAGTTATGTATCCCTGCGCGATCATCATCTCCATATGACTGGTGTGATACTTCCGTCTTGACATCACACCCAACACACTACGATTCTCAAAATACCCATCAGAGGCGAACACATAACCTGTTAAAGCCCTGGACGACCTAAAACCAAAGTATATTGATTGTCGCAAGTATTAGCGGTGCAAGTCTCAGGTTAAGACCAAATACACCTACCCAGATTTCGGACTTACATAGACACATAGTCATACACCAATGGAATTCTGAGGGGTCTATCCAGAGCGAAGCTGTTTCCCGTACCATCGGTAAACACAACCTATTATTACACTTGCATGAGTATCCTATACCCAAACATATGAGAACTATGTTGTTATGCCCTCACAACGTGCACAAGTGTAATGCTAGTCTTTTAGGAGTGTTTGTGAGGGTAATTGGAAGATAGCAAGATGGATTTGTATGAGAAGTTGAAGGCTGTGGCGTGGTTGCTGGCTGGTGACGTGATCTGGAGGGCTGTGTGAAATCGTGGCGTTTAGGTTTTAGTTTTTTGTTGGCAGATGCGTTAGTGGGGCAATGTGTGTTAATTTCTTGTGTGAGGCAGTTTGCTTACTTGAGTGGAGGGGCAGTGGCTTATGTGAGTCGGTGAGGTCAGTGAGTGGGCGTGAGTGATCTTTAATTCGTTGAAGCGTGGCTGCGTTGATCAGGCGTGAAGTGTGTAGGGCTGGCGTGATGGACGTGAGCGTGAATTGCTTGTGTGAAGGCTGAAGGCAGCAGGTGTTAGGCGCAAAGGGGCACGTGAAGTGGTGTATAGGCGTACGTGTTGATGAGTGGGGCAAAATGTCTGGTTTGGAGGCTTCAACGTGAGGGCCGTGGGTTGAAGGGTGACTAGGGTTTTTCTGAGATTTTTGTGAGTTGAGTGGACTTGTCCTGGTGTTGATTAAGAGGCCTGATGATGTGAGTATTGGCTGTGGGCGTGAGAAGAGAAGGGTTTATTTGATGTATTTTTTTTTTGTGAGAATCAGCCAGGGTTGAATGTGTGGGTTAAGGGTTCTTTTTATAGGCCAAGGGAGGGGATTTACCTTGTTGGGGAAGGAATATGATTTGTGTATTGATGGGGAATATCTTTAATTCAAATGTGATAAGGGAAATCTTTTAATTAAGGGAAGTGATTTGATTTATTCTTTTTAGTTAAGGATATGATTTATTTTAATTAGGCAAGGGATCCATGGGATTTATTTAAATTGGTAGGTGATTTAATTAAATTAGGAATGTGTTTTATTTAAATTAGGAATTTAATTTAATTAGATTTTAATTTAATTTCAAGTTTAATTTAATTGGTGAATGTGATTTAATTTAATTTAATTTAATTTAAGTTTAATTTAATTGGTTTTAATTTAATTAGTGACATGTATTTTAAATGTTTTAATTATTTAATTTGTGATTTAATGGGTTTGGTGTGTTTTAAAACAAAGGTCCAATAAGCGAACCCGAAGCGAAACAAGCGAGTTAAATCTGACAAAATACTAATTCCCAACTTTACCCTTCCAACGTCCGTTTCCCGCGACCTTCACAACTAAAGAGGTAGTGTCTCCATACGAGACTCATCATCGGGCTTATATGCAAAAATGCAATGCCTACAACAACCTCCTATTACACTTGCATGAGTATCATATACCCAAATATATAAGAACTATGTCGTTATGCCCTCACAACGCTCACAAGTGTAATACTAGTCTTTTACGCATTATCGATGTCCAATCTCGATAACACTCTGACTAGGGATATTTAATGATTTATCATTCGTGGATTGATACTGTCTCATATCATCTCAATACAGGAACAAATCATAAGGACCTCCTATCATTTATACATCTTGGTGATCTAATCACAAATGATAAGAGAGCAATCTCCTTTGTCATATAGTTAATTTGTACAACAACACCATGATCTGTACAAATAGTGACGCTATGGGTCATAATTGTCCAATAATCTCCCACTTGGCCTATAGCCAGTCACTCGAGTGTCCTACACCCGAACTATGTATGGTTGGCTCAAACTGCCGATGAAAGGCTTTCGTCAGTGGATTTGCATAATTATCATCTGATGCGATTTATTCGATCATCACATTGCCACAATGTATGATCCGAACGAATCAGATGAATATCGAAGTATTTATCTGGATCGTTGATGAGACCATTAATTCTTTAGCCTGCGATGTAGCCTAGCTCAGCTGCTAACAGAACTATATCTAATCTAATTAGATTTGTTATTAATCCAGAATGCTTCTATTGCTACCTCAGCTGCAGCAATAATCCACTTTAGTTGTTTATTCGGTAACAGTATCTTGCTTGGAAGATTTCCAGCTCACTGTTCCGTTATTCAAACTTTATAGTACCGTTGTTACGACTTACAGTCGTATATGTTGGTTTGGAAACTTGCAGCAGTGATCCCAGTCACTTCAAGTTCTCATTCTCCATAGTTTAAGATAGCATCCTTAGTTCCTCTAAGATACTAAAGGATGTTCTTAACATCAATCCAATGAATATCACTTGGATTGGCCTGATTGTGACTCCATATGCTCAAAGCGTATGGGACACCAGGTCGCGTACATTTATTTCAATGTACGAGTTCTTGGAGAGTACGAACAACTTTAAATCTATCCCAGTAGATCTTTATTCCTAGAATAAAGGTTGTTTCTCCCAAGAATTCTACGGAGAATTTTTATGAAAGCCAAGTTTTATGGGAATATCATTTCTAAGAAATGACATATTATCATTATTATACATGACATTTACTGTCAGTGCGCTCCCACTAACCTCCTTATATACACAAGAATTATATTCGTTTTTGAATTAAATCATACACCATTATGATTACATCAAAACGATAATTCCAAGAATACTATGCTTGCTTCAATCCATACATGGATCGAATAACCTGCAAACCTAGTTTGCTAGTTTTGGTACGACAAAACCGTCAGGATGTTGTAAACATCCTCCAAAAGGTTTCATTTTCAGGAAATCGATTTTCCGTTCAGCTGCCACATTTCATCAATGAAACATGCAGCATCAGCAAGCATTATCCAAATGGATTTATCGTGGCAACAGGTAAAAGGTTAATTCGTAATCAACACAATATTGATAACGATACCTTTTCGCTACAAGTCTAGCTTAGCACATTGGTATGTTGCCTTCCATGTATGTCTTCCTTGAAGACTGAATAGTACCAATAGGCACAATGCCTTGCGGTACATCAACTAGTATCCAAACTTGGTTGGTATACATGGAATCCATTTCGGACATCATGGCACTTTGCCATTATAGGGAGTCGATACCTTGTATCACTTCCTCATACGTAGTCAGTTCGTATTCCTCAATAAGATTGACATCTTTATGAGGTGAGATCAGAAACTCATATTCCAGGTTGTTTTCTGACTCTCTCCGACTCACGTGGTTCTTGTGTATTCGAAGATTACTGGTTTAGTTTCATCATTGATGAACTATTTGTGTTCCATTAAGGAATCGGTGCCTGGAACAATATTACTCCGATTTTCATCGAGTTTTACTTTCCTCTCACTTACCACCGCATATCGGTATTCCTCTTAGAAAAACCGCATGGTGAGCAACAATTACATTGTTCTCTAGTGAGTTGTATAAGTACTATACTTTGGTATCCCTAGGATAACCTATAATTAGGCACTTATCCGATTTGGGTTCTAGTTTGGTATCATCCAAACATATGTTTAGCATACCCAAATCTTCAGGAATGAGAAACCTGATTTCTTTCATGTTCATATCTAATATGAAATCTATCAAACATATTTTATGGAACCTTATTCAAAATAAGTTCTACACTGTTTAATGTGTATCCGTTGAAGGAAATGGTAGCTCAGAGCGACTCATGATTAACCTTATCATGTCTGACAAAATTCGGTTTTCTTCGTTCGGACACACCGTCAAATTGACGTGTTCCGGGAGGAGTTCTCATTGAAAGAATACTATACTCTTTCAAGTCTATGAGAAACTTATTGCTTAAGTATTTTCATCATGGTCTAACCGTGATGGTTTAATACTTTAGCCGATCTGTTTGTCTATTTCGTGTCGAAACTTTAAAAGTTTTCGATTTGTGTTTCAGAAGAAACACATAACAATAACGCGATGCTACATCCGTAAAAGGTCGCGAAACATTCATATCCACCTCTAGCCTAGCTAGACATGGGCCCACTTACGTTACTATGAACTAGGGCTAACAGATCGGTGGCATTTACACTTTTACCGAGTAAAGGTGTTTTAGGCACTTTGCCCAATAAACTAGATTCGTAGACTTTATTTGATTGGAATCAAATTAGTCCTAGTACACACTCTTCAAAAGTGTGGATATACGAGTCTTGTTTAATTGTGTCCCAGACAACAATGCCACTTTTAAGTTTTATCTGATCAAATCAGTTTGAGCTATTTATTTGTCATGTTATATGTTTGAGATTTATTTATATTCAAAATATAAATACTGTTATTCACTTCTAATGTGTTTATCTCAATATCATCTTTATATAATAAAACACTTTAGTGTTCTAGAATATAAAGGTATATCTGCAACGGATTAAACCCTGATATAGAGATAATGTATCTAGTCAAACTAGTTACATTTTAACAGTTTCCTAATTTAAGTACACACCCGAAGGGTAGTTCCTAAACTTAGGTATCTACGGTTAAAACAGCGACTTTCGTCCCGTTTTCAATTCATAGATAATTCTCATCTGAAGTTAGTATCCTGCTCATAGCAGATTCTGCACACCAGTATATATTTATGTACCACACTAAGTATTTAAAATCTAATTTTAATACTAGTAGTGAAAATATTTTATGACAAACATATTTGAAGTCAGAGCCTTGCTCGTTCTTCAATTCCTTCATGTCTGCTTTGTCCAAACGGCAGTCACGCTTCCGCGATTCCGTTTGCCTCAATTTAGGCAGATATTTTGGGATATGTCCTTTATCTTCCCAGAAGATTATAATGATTTTGCTTTTGCCCTTTTCACACTCCAGAAGCCTTTGGCCTAGCCTTGGCCTTTCTGGGATATTGAAGTAAGATGCGCCTTGCGCTTCTTGCCTTATTGCAAACTTTGACTTTGTCTCCTTGAGAATAGCCATTAACTCTCCAAGAGTTTTCTATTGCAATTTTTACTCTAAATTCTAAAGATAGATTTATGAAGATCCTTCAATTTCAATGTCATACTTTAAGGATCTAATCCTTAGTTCTGATTAAGAAATTAAGGAATCTATTCGGCAAGCTTAATGGATTAAGCACTAAGTCATCATCACATGAATATTCCATATCATGCTCTACTTATTTGTTTAACTTCGGGCTTAGGCCTAATATGTTATTTTATCAAATAAAGTAACTTATTAGTTTCCAGGACCATCCTGAAATTTTATTCCCAATTTGAAAATTAAAGTCGTTTAAATACATTTTCCCCAGGATTATGTTTTAAACACTAATCTTTTAATTTATTTTGATTCTAATAGTCCACTATTTAATCAACGATTTGAGGTACTATTTATTATAATGATTACTATAGTCCAACTATAAAATCAACTATAATTAATTAAATCAAATATATTGATTACTATAACCCAATTATATAATCAACTATAAATGAATAGTTTGAATACAGTCCAATTGTTTTATTAAAGCAACTATTAAATATTAGTCCAACTAATAAATAATTTACTTGACGAAATAATTTGATATGAGCACGTATGGCAAGTTACTAAACGAATATTGCAAATTTAATACTTGCCTCCCACTATTTTTCAGCGAGCCTCTAACCCTCTGTCGAGTACTCGGGAAACCGTGTATAATATTCAAATTAAATAAAATAAACGAAAGATAATAAATAAAAGGGTGCCCTCAGGTCTAACCTCTTTTATCGTCTCACGAAAGGGCGTTACACGTCCGTGGGAAGGGTGAATGATCCGCAACTCTTTTGGTTCACTAACTCAACGTCTTTCCTCACTGTTTTGCTGTTCAGGCTGCTGTCTTTACTCCATTTCGCTGCTGTTTTGGGGGCTTTTTCGGTGCAGTTTCGGGGACTGTTTTGTGCGATTTTCAGTGGTGTTTTGCGGCAGTTTGGGGACTATTTTGTGTAGTTTTTTTGGGGACTGTTTTAGGAGTGTTTGTGAGGGTAATTGGAAGATAGCAAGGTGGCTTTGTGTGAGAAGTTGAAGGCTGTGGCGTGGTTGCTGGCTGGTGACGTGATCTGGAGGGCTGTGTGAGATCGTGGCGTTTAGGTTTTAGTTTTTTTGTTGGCAGATGCGTTAGTGGGGCAATGTGTGTTAATTTCTTAGGTGAGGCAGTTTGCTTACTTGAGTGGAGGGGCAGTGGCTTATGTGAGTCGGTGAGGTCAGTGAGTGGGCGTGAGTGATCTTTAGTTCGTTGAAGCGTGGATGCGTTGATCAGGCATGAAGTGTGTAGGGCTGGCGTGATGGACGTGAGTGTGAATTGCTTGTGTGAAGGCTTAAGGCAGCAGATGTTAGGCGCAAAGGGGCACGTGAAGTGGTGTATAGGCGTACGTGTTGATGAGTGGGGCAAAGTGGCTGGTTTAGAGGCTTCAACGTGAGGGTCGTGGGTTGAAGGGTGACTATGGTTTTTGTGAGATTTTTGTGAGTTGAGTGGACTTTTCCGGGTGTTGAATAGGAGCGCTGATGATGTGAGTCTTGGCTGTGGGCGTGAGAAGAGAAGGGTTTATTTGATGTCTTTTTTTTTTGTGAGAATCAGCCATGGTAGAATGTGTGGGTTAAGGGTTATTTTTATAGGCCAAGGGAGAGGATTTACCTTGTTGGGGAAGGAATAGGATTTGTGTATTGATGCGGAATATCTTTAATTAAAATGTGATAAGGGAAATCTTTTAATTAAGGGAAGTGATTTGATTTATTCTTTTTAGTTAAGGATATGATTTATTTTAATTAGGCAAGGGATCCATGAGATTTATTTAAATTGTTAGGTGATTTAATTAAATTAGGAATGTGTTTTATTTAAATTAGGAATTTAATTTAATTAGATTTTAATTTAATTTCAAGTTTAATTTAATTTAATTGGTTTTAATTTAATTAGTGACATGTATTTTAAATGTTTATAATTATTTAATTTGTGATTTAATGGGTTTGGTGTGTTATAAAACAGAGGTCCAATAAGCGAACCCGAAGCGAAACAAGCAAGTTAAATCTGAAAAAATACTAATTCCCAACTTTACCCTTCCAACGTCCGTTTCCCGCGACCTTCACAACTAAAGAGGTAGTGTCTCCATACGAGACTCATCATCGGGCTTATTTGAGTGGTATTTATATCACTTATTCCCACTCATTTAACTTAATGGTTTTGTTTCTTTCGCGACATTTATGAACGTTTTGATGTGTTTTGTGTTATTTTGCAGATAAATAAAGTTTGGACAGCACTGGAGGCAATTTGGGGCAAATCCGGACAAAAATGCATCAACTGGAATATTTATGTCTTCTGCGCGTTGCGACGCTGGAGCATTGCGCGCCGCGACGCCCAACATGCGCCGGTTTTGCTAAAGTGCGCCGTGGTCAACGGGTCAACAATTTGAAAAGTTTGACTTTGCTAACGTGCGCCGTGCCACGTGTCACCATCATAGAAGACTTGCTAACGTGCGCTGCCACGTGTCATCATCTCAACGGTGCCGACAATCATCATCTATGCTATCGTGCGCCGTGCCACGTGTCAACATCTCAACGGCCTTGCTAAAATGCGCCCATGCTACGTGTCATGATCACGCGCTGCCGACAATCTTCTTCAACATGACGTAAGCGATGACGTCATGAACAATGCCACGTCATCGGATCTCTTAGCCGCCTCGCCACGTGTCAAGCCATCATTGTGCAACGTGATTACTGTATCCCGCGTCGCGACGCGTGATGAGTGGTATTTATATCACTATTTCCCACTCATTTGACCTAATGTTTTGTATTGTTTCTCGAGATTTATGAACGTTTTGATGTGTTTTGTTGTTATTTTGCAGATAAATAAAGTTTGGACAGCACTGGAAGCAATTTGGGACAAAACCGGTAAAAAATGCGTCAACTGGAATAATTTCGTCTTCTGCGCGTCGCGCCGCGCATAGCCTTGGCGTCGCGACGCCCAGCCTGCGCCGAAGTTGCTAAAATGCGCAGTGGTCAACGGGTCAACAATTTGAAAAGTTTGACTTTGCTAATGTGCGCCGTGCCACGTGTCAACATCACAACGGACTTGCTAACGTGCGCCGGATGCCACGTGTCACCCATCCAACGGTGCTGACAGTTGCCGACAGTGACGTCAGCGTGACGTCATCAATGACGTCATGAACAGTGCCACATCATCATGATGACGTAAGTGATGACGTCATGAACAGTGCCACGTCATCGGATCTCTTTGCCGCCTCGCCACGTGTCAAGCCAGGATTGTGCCACGTGTCACTGTAGCGAGCGTCGCGACGTGCGCACCCCATCCGCGCCTATAAATTCAGCACCCGATTTCAGAAATTTGTATCCCATCCTCTCTCTTCAATTCCTTCTAAAGAGAGAGTTTCTCTCTCTAAACTCTTTTAGTTTTTACTTTTTTTTAGTTTTGTAAATAATTTTAATTACTTTTTGTAATAATAGTAATTTAATTTTTACTTTTTACTTTCTTTTACAGTTTTTACTATTTACTATTTACTTTTTACAGTTTTTACTATTTACCGTGATGAGGTAATTTCCTTATGTTCGGGTGAAAGGTAATTTCTTTTACTATTACTATTTAGATTAATCTCCCTTAAAAATAATATATTTACTATTTAAATTGGACTTAATCAGGATACCGCCAGATTGGTCGGTTGGTAATAAAACATATATTCCGCCTTTATGGCTGGTTATTTTGGTTCCGCCTTTATGGCTGGTTATTTTGGTTCCGCCTTTATGGCTGGTTATTTTGGTTCCGCCTTTATGGCTGGTAATAATCACAAGTTTATATATTATTTTAATGGGAGATATCTAAATAAGTAGTAGTAGAATAATTCCTTTTACCTTAACATTTTTTTTATTTTACTTTTCAGTATTTTTATTTTATGTCTTTTATTTTTATGTTTTTATTAGTCCTAGTTATGTGTTAGTTAACTAGGGGTTGTGATAACTTTTAGTATCACTAGTTTATAAGGGATTATTTTATAGTTTGGGTAATTAATAAGTTTAATTATTAAGTCTTAAGCTTAATGATTCTTATTGTCTGATCACCAATAAGATTGATATGGTAAATCTAAAATGAACTAGACATAGGGATTTTAGATTTCAGCCTTAGACTTAATAGCCCACGATCTTCCTTGAGGATAGATAACCCTTTAATAGATTTCCTTACAGGATAGGAATATACCTGTCGGGCGGGGGTAGCCATAATTGGAACTTAGACTTAATGAATCCAGGTAATGTGGTTGACATAGGAATATGGTTCAATTGGGTTATACTGGGTATTTGTAGTTGACCATCGGAAGAGGCTTACATAATTTAGTGTTCCAGGTTAGTAAACTGATTTATTACACAAACATAAAATAATTACTTCATCTTTTAAATGATATTAAAAGAAATCACAACCTTAGATTTTTGTGTCTATTATTTTCCTTAGTATTTTCTTTTATCTTTTTATTTATTTATTTAGCAAATCTTCAATCAACCAAATCAATCAAGCAATCAATTCCATTCTCCTTTTAATTAGATATTTGTAATTAAATAGATTCAATAATTAATAACAACAGTAGGAATTAAGTCCTCGTGGGATCGATATTTTTATACTACTTGAACGATATGTGCGCTTGCGTTATACGTGTGTGTTTACGCCGGTCAAGTTTTTGGCGCCGTTGCCGGGGACTTATATTTCTTGAGTTGTTAATTTTGAAGCTATCTAATTTACTTGTATCTAATTTTCTTTATTTTTATCTGTAATTTTTATTTCTTTCTTTTGACTTCAGGTGACTTAAAAATGGAACACTACTGGGAGATTGAGAGACTACGTGCTTTACAAGAAGATACACCCCAAATCTGGGAGCAACAGTCCGGTTTTCTGTGGCCTGTTGAACAGCCCAATGATTATCACTGGATGCCAGAACCAAGCAATGCAACATTTGTTCATCTGAACGAAATGGGGAGATGTGTGATTTGTGATAGTAACCACCCGAGCGATCAATGTATATATCGATCAGAGTGGGAGAATTTCTGGAAACAATCATGCTATGAAGAGCCATCACATTTCACAGAACCACATTTTCCATCTTATCCACCATCCATATGCGATTTTCATCAACAACCAGAACCATCCGAGGAAGATCAATTGATTCACATGTTCAAAGAACAAGCAGCTCGATTTGATACACAAGTTCAGAGTACACAGAATCCATACAGAGAATGACAGATCAGATCAGACAATTAACAGAAAACCAGAACTATATACCTCAAGAACCAGTTCCAGATGACACTGATGAAGCCTTCAAGTACCAATCATTTCATAATGACATTTCAACAGAGGAGGAGGCTGAGCAGTATCAACAACCAGAGGTATCAGTTCAGGAACCCAAACCGGCAAAGTCTCGATTTGATTTTTATTATTCCGACTCTGACGAGGAAGAAGCTGATCCATTTATACCAACTGCACCAACAACGGAGGATCAAACTTTCAAGCCTCAAAATGAAGATCTTGGAGATTCTATTGCACAAATGTTTGATGAAGATCTACCTGAGCCAATCATTTCACCCAGATCAGAGGATGAAGACCTAAAATCTGACATTTCTTTTCATCCTCAGGTTGACAATTTTGATGCATGGTATTTCACAAATGACAGATGAAGAGCTGAATATGGAAATTTTCAATTACATCTGCGAAGAAAAGATGGAGCAAAAAGAAGAGCAAATGGAAGAGCAACAGTCAGACCAAAATAAAGATCCAGAGCATTCAGGAAAAACATCGCTGTGTTGGGGAGTACAAATCAAAGATATCACCCAGAAGCTTGAAAGAATGGAATTTCCATTTCAAGTCAAGCACCATACGAGACCCCCTGATTTTCTTTCTTTCTTTTCAGGTACTACTGGAGCAACAAGGAGTAAAAAGGTGGCACGAGCACTGAATGAGACAAAACTCTTTTTGCCACTTTACCGTTGGAAGAGACCCTTCAAAAGCACGCTCACGGGATTGTCTTTAATCGGACATCCAAAACGACATTGAAACCTCCTTAACAGATGAATTTCATTCACGTCTGGCTGAAGACGAAAAATTCAGCGCTAGCAGGGAGACAACCCATGCAATTTGTTGTAATTTTATTTTTTCATGTTTTGTGTGAACTTTTTAATTTTGTGTGTTATTTTTGTAGGGAAAGGCACAAACGAAGCATTTTAAGACAGAAGGAATTTGTGTTTGGCAAGCAAATATAAGAAATAAATCATTAGCGATGGAGAGGCGTGTTGATTTTCTCACTGATTACAACATTGCCATGGGACAGGCATTGCAGCATATGGCGAGAGACTTACACATCACTGTTCCACAGATTCCAGATCCACTTTCAGATAGCGACGAGGACGAGACTGACGCATAAACTCGGTACCATTGTTCCTACATTTTGTTTATGTTTTGAACGCATTAGGGACAATGCTTAATTTAGGTTTGGGGGTGCATAACTTTTATGTTAATACTTTCCGTTATGTTAATACTTTCCGTTAAAATTTTTCATTTATGCAACAAAATTCCGTTAAAATCAATAGGAGTTCTTTAATTAATTAGTACCTTATTTTTAGTAGTATGTTATTTTTATTTTTAGTTCAAAATTTTTCGAAAAATACAAAAAAAAGAATTGAAAAATTTTCAAAATTACAAAAATATTTTGCATTTTTTGTGTTTTTTATTTTGATTAAAAAGGTGAAATTGGTAAAAGATAGCCGAGTAAGGAATTTCCGCTCCTGAGACGTATCTCAAACCATTATTTTTGAAATAAGTTAATTTTTGTTTATTTCATTTTGAATTATTTAATTTGTGAATTCTCCAAAAACTGACTAAAATGGATTTCATATGTTCAGTCAGTTGACAGGTATTATGAACTTACATGGAAACATACGGACATGAGCTAAAATTGAAAAGTTTGTAATATTCCGTGCTATAGTTTAATTGGAGTTAAGCATCTCTAAAAAGTGATGGAGTAAAAAAAAAAAAAAAAAAAAAAAAAAAAAAAAAAAACAACCAGATCCGATTTAAGTTAAGGGTGTTTTAACACCTAGTGCCCTAAAACCAACTGGTTTGGGAGTCACTGGCCCAAAGCTCGTTACATGGATCGAAGATGCTGCAAATAAATATATATACTGAAGTCTGAGTAATTAAGTTCGTAGGGGTGTCTTAACACCTGGTGCCCTAAAGCCAACTGGTTTGGGAGCCACCGACCCAAAGCTCGTTACATAGACGGATGATATTGTATATAAATAAAAAATAGAGAAAAAATCAAAGAAAAAATCAAAAAAATCAAAAAATTATTCCATTGCTACAAAAAGGTGAAATCTGATAGAACTTTAGGACAAAAATATTACTCTCTTATCAACTGCACTTATGACTGTTGTGGGCAAAAACGAGTTGATTAATATTTTGTTAGCTGTGTATATGGAGAATGGTAAAAATAATCGGAGAATTTACTTATTCGGTAATTTAGAAAGAAACAAAACAACTAGTAACTTGGAGTAGAATTTTCACCTGATTAGTCACTAACTTTCTTTATTCTCTTTTCGCTTGTCTTTTTGCTTTTGTGTGCATTAGTTTTACTACATTTTTACTTTTGTAAAATGTTTGTGGGTATCATTGCTGTAAACCCTCACGAGACTACAACTCGTCCACTAGGGACACCTAGGGGTTTAAAGGCTTGTTGCATATGCTAAATGCAACCGTGATCCCTACGAAAGTGGCTTAGTTAAAGTTTATTTTCTGGTTATTTTATTTTCTGTTTTGCTCGAGGACTAGCAAAATGTTAGGTTTGGGGGTGTGATGAGTGGTATTTATATCACTATTTCCACTCATTTGACCTAATGTTTTGTATTGTTTCTCGAGATTTATGAACGTTTTGATGTGTTTTGTTGTTATTTTGCAGATAAATAAAGTTTGGACAGCACTGGAAGCAATTTGGGACAAAACCGGTCAAAAATGCATCAACTGGAATAATTTCGTCTTCTACGCGTCGCGCCGCGCATAGCCTTGGCGTCGCGACGCCCAGCCTGCGCCGAAGTTGCTAAAATGCGCCGTGGTCAACGGGTCAACAATTTGAAAAGTTTGACTTTGCTAACGTGCGCCGTGCCACGTGTCAACATCACAACGGACTTGCTAACGTGCGCCGGATGCCACGTGTCACCCATCCAACGGTGCCGACAGTTGCCGACAGTGACGTCAGCATGACGTCATCAATGACGTCATGAACAGTGCCACATCATCAGTCTGACGTAAGCAATGACGTCATGAACAGTGCCACGTCATCGGATAAAATCTGAGCCGTCGAATCACCGCGTGACACGTGTCACTGTAGCGCGCGGCGCGACGCGCAGCGAGCGTCGCGACGCGCTGACCCCGTCGATGCCTATAAATAGAGTGCGAGATTTCAGAAATTTGTATCCCATCCTCTCTCTTCAATTCCTTCTAATGAGAGAGTTTCTCTCTCTAAACTCTTTTAGTTTTTACTTTTTTTTAGTTTTGTAAATAATTTTAATTACTTTTTGTAATAATAGTAATTTAATTTTTACTTTTTACTTTCTTTTACAGTTTTTACTATTTACTATTTACTTTTTACAGTTTTTACTATTTACCGTGATGAGGTAATTTCCTTATGTTCGGGTGAAAGGTAATTTCTTTTACTATTACTATTTAGATTAATCTCCCTTAAAAATAATATATTTACTATTTAAATTGGACTTAATCAGGATACCGCCAGATTGGTCGGTTGGTAATAAAACATATATTCCGCCTTTATGGCTGGTTATTTTGGTTCCGCCTTATGGCTGGTTATTTTGGTTCCGCCTTTATGGCTGGTTATTTTGGTTCCGCCTTTATGGCTGTAATAATCACAAGTTTATATATTATTTTAATGGGAGATATCTAAATAAGTAGTAGTAGAATTAATTCCTTTTTACCTTAACATTTTATTTTATTTTACTTTTCAGTATTTTTATTTTATGTCTTTTATTTTTATGTTTTTATTAGTCCTAGTTATGTGTTAGTTAACTAGGGGTTGTGATAACTTTTAGTATCACTAGTTTATAAGGGATTATTTTATAGTTGGGTAATTAATAAGTTTAATTATTAAGTCTTAAGCTTAATGATTCTTATTGTCTGATCACCAATAATTGATATGGTAAATCTAAAATGAACTAGACATAGGGATTTTAGATTTCAGCCTTAGACTTAATAGCCCACGATCTTCCTTGAGGATAGATAACCCTTTAATAGATTTCCTTACAGGATAGGAATATACCTGTCGGGCGGGGGTAGCCATAATTGGAACTTAGACTTAATGAATCCAGTAATGTGGTTGACATAGGAATATGGTTCAATTGGGTTATACTGGGTATTTGTAGTTGACCATCGGAAGAGGCTCTTACATAATTTAGTGTTCCAGGTTAGTAAACTGATTTATTACACAAACATAAAATAATTACTTCATCTTTTAAATGATATTAAAAGAAATCACAACCTTAGATTTTTGTGTTTTGTTTATTTTTCCTTAGTATTTTCTTTTATCTTTTTATTTATTTATTTAGCAAATCTTCAATCAACCAAATCAATCAAGCAATCAATTACATTCTCCTTTTAATTAGATATTTGTAATTAAATAGATTCAATAATTAATAACAACAGTAGGAATTAAGTCCTCGTGGGATCGATATTTTTATACTACTTGAACGATACGTGCGCTTGCGTTATACGTGTGTGTTTACGCCGGTCAACGCGCGCTATATATTTCCAGCGTCGCGACGCCCACCCCCTATCGACGCCTATAAATAGAGCGCGAGATTTCAGTTTTTGTTGTACCGTTTTCCTCTCCCAAATCCTATGTAATTAGGGAGTTACTCTCTCTCTAAGTTCTTTTAATTCAGTTTTTGTAATTTTTAACTAAGTTCTGTAATAATAATAATTTACTTTCTTTATTTTACAGTTTTTACTACTCATTATGAGGAGGTAACTTCCCTCTGTTAAGGTAAAAGGTAATTCTTTTACTATTACTTCTTAGATTATTCTCCCATAATTATAATATATTCAAGTTTTAAATTGACTTAATCAGGATACCGCCAGTTTGGTCGGTGGGTAATAAAATTCATATTCCGCCTTTATGGCTGGTTTATTTTATATTCCGCCTTTATGGCTGGTTTATTTTAATTCCGCCTTTATGGCTGGTTTATTTTAAGTTCCGCCTTTATGGCTGGTTTATTTTCATTCCGCCTATATGGCTGGTTATTTTTAAAATGATTCCGCCTTATGGCTGGTTGTTTTTAAACTAATTAAATCAAAATACCGCCTATATGGCTGGATGAAAATGTTTTGCAAAGCTTATATTATATTATGGGAGAAATCTAATTAGTATATAGTAGAAGTAATTCCTTTTTACCTTAGCAATTTTATTTTAATTCACTTTCAGCATTTATTTTACCACATTTACTTTATGCAATTTTATTTTAAGTCTTTTAAGTTCTTAGCCCTAATTATGTGTCGTAGCTAAGTTAGTTATCTAGGGTTGTGATGAATTTCAATTAAACCGGTTTATAAGGGTTAGATTATAGTTTGGGTAATTTAAAGATTTATTTATTGAATCTTAATCTTAATACTCTTTAATTAACTGGCCATTAATTAAGTTGATTAGGTAAACTTAAAATGAACTAGACATAGGGATTTTAAGTTTAAGACCTTAGACTCAATAGCCCCGATCTTCCTTGAGGATAGATAACCCTTTAATAGATTTCCTTACAGGATAGGAATATACCTGTTGGGTGGGGGTAGCCATAATTGGAACTTGAACTTAATGAATCTAGGTAATGTGGTTGACATAGACATATGGTTCAATTGGATTATACTAGGTATTTGTAATTGACCATCGGAAGAGGCTTTTACATAAGTTAGTGTTCCAGGTTAATAAATTGATATATTACCCAACTATAAGATAACTACTTCATCTTTTAAATAATATTGAAATAAATCACAACCCTGGATAGTTTTTAATATTGAATTTCTTTAAAATTTACTTTTAAGCAATTTTAGTTATTTGTCTTTAAATTTAGAATCGTCGCCATTCCAAATCAATCAAACAACTTGTTAGATACTGGTAATCATTTGGCCCAATAAATTGATAACAAAAAGGTTTTAAGTCCTCGTGGGATCGATACTTTTTATACTACTTGAACGATACGTACGCTTGCGTTATACATGTGTGTTTACGCCGGTCACTTATATGCAAAAATGCAATGCCTACAACAACCTCCCATTACACTTGCATGAGTATCATATACCCAAATATATAAGAACTATGTCGTTATGCCGTCACAATGCGCACAAGTGTATTACTAGTCTTTTACGCATTATCGATGTCCAATCTCGATAACACTCTGACTAGGGATATTTAATGATTTATCATTCGTGGATTGATACTGTCTCATATCATCTCAATCCAGGAACAAATCATAAGGACCTCCTATCATTTATACATCTTGGTGATCTAATCACAAATGATAAGAGAGCAATCTCTTTTGTCACATAGTTAATTTGTACAACAACACCATGATATGTACAAATAGTGACGCTATGGGTCATAATTGTCCAACAATTAGTTCATTGTAATCATCTCTCTGAGGAATCGACACCTCAACTATACTGCGATAACTGCAAGTATTTTTTTGGGCGTAATCACCAATTTCTTAAACCTTCAAAGTTCTCAAGGATGAAGATTGGTAGTCAGAGTGATGGGGGTTTTTGGGGCGGAAGCGCAGTTATCGGGCAAAATAGACTTTTAAAATTTTTAACAGTTCCGATGAATAATTGGTATCATATACCAATTCTAAATCCATAATTTTCCCAAATCTCCCATGACATTCATAAGTATCATAATTTCACCAAATTACAATTTTTCCCTTAATGCGGTTTTTTGAAAATTTCCCAAAACACTTCCGAAACAATTCCGAAAATTCTAGAAATTTTTTCATACACATTATTATACATCCAATTACATCCACAACAACTCAATTTCACAAATTAAGCCAAATTGAATTAATTACAAATTAATCAAATTAATTTTCAAATTAATTCAATTCATATCCATAACCAAATCCAATTTGATCAATTCAATAAGTCACACCATAAAGTTACTCTAAAATAATTCTAGGTCACTTGTGAGTGGCTAATATAACTCTAGAATGACAATATGAGTATCAATACCATAATTGATTCAATTACATTAATTACCCCAATTTATTTACACATGCAATCATAATATAACCAATTAATTTTTCCTCACAAGCAAAACTCAACAAACAAACATAAACCCTAGCTACATCATATATAAATCAATTGGAACAAATTGAAACAATTTTCAACACAACAAGTTAAGGAATTACCTTAACTCCTCCACTTTTCATAGTTTAAGCTCCAATTGAAATTGTTTATGCTTCCAATTTATTGTCTTGCCCATCCAAGAGAAAAGTCCCAAATTAAATTTTCTTGAAACCATTTCAAAGAAACGAACGACAAGCCAAAACGAGAACTATCCCAAATGGCCGAATAGCCTAAAATTGCTTCTCAAGCAACTGGCCAATTGGCCTTCACAACTTTACAAAGTGGCCGAATGGCCAACATGCCATTTTAATTACACAGTGGCCGAATGGCCATTGCCCATTTCAAAGTAAAAGTGGTCTGTAAGCCAAAAAGTGAAAAATAGAAAAATATTTTTTTTTTCATTCTCATCTCACTTGATTTGGCCGAAAATGGCATTATATAGGTGAGGGTATTTTACTTAGTTTTATTATTTACAACACTTGGCTCTAATCATGCCAAACATGCACCAAATGTGTGGTTAATTTTGCCACATGCTTATCAATATAAGTTTAATACTTTTTAATTAATTAAGTAATTTAATTAATTTAATTAATCATATTAATTAATCAATTGTGATAAATATAAAATTAACTAAATAACATTACACATATGTCCAACACATATAAAATTTAATTAGTCTTTTGTATAATTAATTAATCAAATAATAATAATTTATTTATTTATTCTACATGTACAAGTATTATTCTCCAATTAATACTAATGTGTATCTAATCAAATTATGTATCATATACACATATACATTAAATACTAAAAAACCCTAGTATGTGTAACATTACGAATAATCAAATTATTCATAATTAATTGCCCTAGTGCTCTACGAGTGTGCTTTATTAGCGGGATTCTCTAGGTTTAGGTATATCTATTACGGAAATAATTTTCGTGTCCGTAATTTTCCCACTCGCAAATTACAACGACCACAAATAACCAATTTGAACCATACAAGTCAAGATCATCACATACATATAGTCCCTCCGTCACAGTCATTCGAATTGTACCGGAGATATAGATAAAAAGTCTAATATCCGTAGTGTACAATTCTGTATATCGTGACATATAATCATGATTCTCTCCGCAAATACTCGGAACAGTTCCACAGTATACCATGGCCAAGGATTTTAGAGTATCACGAAGTGGATGCCAATATCCCGTACACGGCACTGACGGATCCTCTCTGGATACATCACAGGATATCAAGAGCATCAGTCCACACCCAACAGACAGGCGGAGGTCTGATCTAAAAATATCGTTGATGTGACTGCCGTCAAAGTGTGGAGGATAGCTCACCTATCCACAATGATATCTCAAGTCAAATGACCACTATGCTACTCGACTCGAGAAGATTCCTATTCACGTAGGTGTACCCTCTATTAGGAATCTTCTGGTGAGTCGTTCAGTGTTTATCAAATAAACACCTACATGTCTATACGAGCCTCCCAAGACTCATGGTTCATTGGGACAAACCACCAGATCAAGTCTCAATATACGACATGTACTGGTCTCAACAGATTTTACTAACCGGCATGTGTCAGTAAATCTTGACCAGAAAATTTATTTGAGAATATATTTTTAGTAGTGACACCTCTCAATGTCAATTACAAATTACATTGTAACTGCACACTATAATATATATTTTCGAGTCTTTGTCTAATATACACATCAATAAACCTTTTTAGTTTCAACCTAATCTAAATTAGATCGAATATAAAAAATAAGTGGTGCTACCTTAAATACGTAATATTATGGAAAAATTAATGGTTCTTATTCATGAATCGGTCATAAATACGATCCGGATTGGCGCTCCGAGTACCAACCCTAACAATTTCTCCCACTTGCTCTAGTGTCAATCCATGGTATCGAATACACATCTCAATGTGAATCATATACGCATGGCTCTCAAGAGCTCACATAACACTCAAGAGGACGACATAAGAGAGTAGGTCCACTATCTCATATTAAGTTTTCCAAAAAAACTCAAGTATCTCCATCTATAGTCAATATCAAACTCAAAGCATGATCTCAATGATACTGATGGTTGTAAGTGACAATCTCATTGAATTTGAAATATATCCTTAATATCTCATAGATATCCCAGAATAAATTTCATAACCATTATATGATTAATAGCGCATCAAAATAGCTTATAACAATTAAGACTAAATTTATATATATAATCGTACATAATATGGTATTCATTATGCCACCATCTCATGATGTATAAGAAATTGATTGTACATTTCAATCAATTTCTCTTCCGACTGAAGAAATCATCTTCTACGAAAGACGAATACTATATATATAAGGCATACTCAAATTGTCTCACAATTACACTATATGTCACTCAGACATTGTAATCATGTCTTTTATCAGATCAAATCTTATGCACGACTAGTCTCTCAGTTTTATATAAAATATAAAACTAAAAACTCTCAATGGTATTTTCGCGGATAAATGACTATAGGTAAACCATTCACCTAAATAACATATCATTATTACTTTAATAATGATTTATTAGCAAGATATAGTGCTGGAGAGTTAACTGTACACTCCCACTGACCCTACTGACACTTGTATTCTCTATATTTGAATAGAATCGGGCAATCTAATTCTCATCAAAATTAGAGAGTACACATATCCGGAAAGCTCTTCTGAGTCTACACATAGCTCTGGTAAGCTAACATAACAAACTGCGATCTTAGAAAAACACAAACTCCAGGGCCATTCCATAATGGAACTCTCTCAAAGCTGAAAATCTTCATAGCTTTTCAACCTATTCTTTTCTCACCTTGAAGACTTCATTGTTTTCCTTGTTTTCGCTTTTATGGTGAGATTGATCTTAGTTAAATCATCAACACAAATCAAAACCCAATTTCCTAAACCTTCAGAGTTCTCAAAGAGGAAAATTGGCAGTCAGAGTTCCGGCGTTCGGAGCTGCAGAGTTGATTTACTCAGAGACTTCAGAGATTCTGAAAAAAACCGTGGGATTCGGGCTTGAGGATTTCTTCGAGTTCTTACAGTCTAGAGGTATTAGAGTCAGTGGATCATAATAAGTTTTTCTCTTTATAGTGGATTTAGGCCGGTAGCCGAGATACCCGGAGTGTTTTTTTTACTCGCACGAGTTTTCCACTTCGTCAACAAATTACTGTGTTGATTTGTGTGATTGAATTTATTTCCTATGTTGATTTAATATTTTACATTGATAAATTATTGCTGTTAGAATTAAGGGTGCTTGTTAGAAAATCCATAGTAGCAATAGTTAAGACTTGTCTTGATTATTGTGATAAATTCCGCATGAGGTCAGAACCTAGGATAAATACGAACTTTCAATTAGTATCAGATACTGTACTCGATCCTTGAACCATTAGCTATGGAACATAGTCAACCCTTAAATTGTCCCTCATTCTTTGATGGGATTGAATATTTACATTGGAAAGTTCACATGAGAGCGTTCCTTAAGTCCTTAGATGAGAGGGTTTGGATGAAAGTAGAGTACGGGTGGAAACCTTATGTGGTTATAATTGATTGGGTCTCTTCTCCTAAAGACAAACTGACATGGACCAAGGATGATCTTGATGCTAGCAATAGGAAAAATAAGTCAATTAATGTCATTCATGGTGTTGTTTATTCGGCATAATTTAGGAGAATCTCCTTATGTGAAATAGCCAAGGATGCTTGGACCATCCTGCAGACTATACATTAGGGCACATTGTCTGTTAAAAATAATAGACTCCGGGATCTTGCTACTAGGTTTGAGGTCGTCCAGATGAAAGATGATGAGACATTTGATGAGTTCTACGCTGAGATTAACAATATCGTTAACTCAAGCTTTAACATAGGCGAGACTATTCATACTAATAAGATAGTAAGGAAAATCTTTAGATCTATGTTTGATAAGTTCCTAGTGAAGATTACCGCCATCGATGAAAGCAATGACCTCGATCAGCTTAAACTAGACGACCTTGTAAGAAAGCTGCAGGTTTATGAGAAGAAGCTTCATGGCTATAAAAAGCCCAAACTAGAGCAATGGAGACCACAAAGGAATTTGCTTATGATCTGTCTAGTGATTATGATGATATCCTCACGGATCATGATTTGGCCATGTTTGCAAAGAAGTTTAAGAAATTTCTTAAGCTGAAGAAGAATAATTGTAACAGTAATAAGGATGGGGAAGATGAACCTAAAGAGAGTAGGCACAATATGAGGGAGTCTAGAGAGGATAAAGGTAGAAAACCCTGAGGTATCCAATGTCATGGGTGTGAAGGTTATGGGTATATTCGATCTGAGTACCCCACATACCTTAAGGCTAAAGGTAAAAGAGCCATGGCAGCCTCCCTTAGTGATTCAGAAGTTGGCTATAATTCTGATGAGTCTCCTAAGAATAAGAGCAACTATATTATTTTTTTTGCTAGTGTGACTGATGAGAGAGAGAATAATGTTAGTGATACTGATTCTGAATTCTCTCACGATGAGTCTGTAGATGAAGATAGTCTTCAGGTAGCTTATGATGAACTATTTAATGAAAGTTTAACTATCAAAAAGAAGAACATATAGGTCAATAAGAGACTAAATGAAGTAGAGCTAGAAAAGAATAAAGCTCAAGCTAAGTTTGAGCAAAGCTTTGTGATGATTGATGACCTTGATGAGAGGAATAAATGGCCAGTTGATAGGGTCCAATCCTTAGAAACTAAACTTGAAGATGCTAGAATCTAGTTTTCTGTATTTTCTAATGGAAATAAATAACTAGATCGCATGTTAGGAATTAGCGTTGAGCCTAATTGTGATAAGGCGTCATCATTTAGAGTTGTGTCTAACCCTCCTAAACATGACTTAGGTAAGAAGCCTGTTGAGTGTAGTCATGTGTTTCCTCAGTTTGTTCCTCGTTCTATATCCCAATCTCAATCTAGAGGTGTGGTGGGTAAACCTCACTCTCATCTGAGGTTTCTGTCTGTTTGCCATCACTGTGGCAATGCATAACACATTAGGCCTAAGTGATTTTTATTGCACAAACACAAGAAAATACCTAAAAGTGTGTCACCTAGATTTGACTCTTCAAATCTAGTGTCTCAAGTTTCTGCATTAGTTAAACATGTGCAATTCCTTAGTAAGAAACTTGATGTGTTGACTATAAATTCTCAAGTGGAAGAAATTCCTAAGAGAGTTTGGGAGAGGAAGCAAGATGACTTCTCATATACTTTTGAATGTCTTGATCCTCAAAGGCATGATGTGAGTGCACTTCGGTGTAACTCTACTTAGAAGTTGCATTTTATTTCCCTATTGCATGTGTGTGTGCGTGTGTTTTTATATTTTTTGCCCGTCTATTTTTTACTGCATATGGGTGAATGTGTTATTTTATTTTTGTTATATATTCCTTGGTATATAGGATGGAAACCCGGACATAAATTTCATAGCTGATTCTGAATGGATGGTAGTATGATCTGCACTCGGGATACAACTCCAGGTCCCATTGGATATTGACAAGTCGTTTTGTGTCTTTACATTTTTTTGGGTTAAAAATTGAAAAAATAATATTTTAAAAATTTTAAATCAAACAGACCAATAATATTTTTTTGGCTTGTTAGAGCATGGAAATCTTGTTGCATGTGATCCTGGTGTGTAGGATATATGTTTATGCATGTGTAAAATGCTTTTATTTTTGTTGATACTCTATATGCATGAGTGTGTGTGATAAAAACCCTTGGTATATCTTGTTTTTGCACTTCACATACACAGTTTTATTATTGTAAATATTTGGTCGCATGTATGAGTTTCTGGACTGGCAGTCTAATCTTTATCATACTCCGTTCATTAGATAGTGTGACATTTGACTAGATAACCTCGTTATCCCCTTGTAATAAAATAATTATATATTAAAAAAATATGAGACTCGGGTGCAAAAGTGCCAATGTGCCAAATTTAAAAGATAAGGACAAAAACCATTCACTCGAAAGAGTTTTTATTCGTGAGCTCATTATAATTATGGGGAAAATATTATAGCATGCAACCAAAGTTGCTTAATTTCAAGTCATAGTGGTGTTGGATTTGAACATCTATTTTGTGGACCTGGTGTGTCAAGAGATGTGATTTCTTTGGTTGTGTCCCGCTCATAAAATAAGGTTTTAAGCCTTGATTCGTTGTGCACTTATTTTTCACCCCAAGTGCTTGTTATGCTTTGGTGTTTATGTCATATGCAAGCTTGTCGTATTTAGTAAAATTTAAAGTGTTTCATATTATTTCATATTATAACAGCTGATTACTGACTGGGTATCATTGTACTTGCTTGAAGTGTTGTTTCAGTCCATTTTGACTTATTTTTTTATTGTGTGCTTGTGTATGCTTCATATCATTGCATACCATTTTTTATGCATATTTGTTAGGCTTGTTCTTACTTCCTTGGTGTTATTTTTACTAACTGAGTGGGCATGTTAGTGAAGAGGAGTAAGTCATGTTTGCATATATATTCGTGCATGTGTTATTTATCCTGGTACTTTCACCATTTGTCATTTCTTGACAAAAGTGGAAGAGTAGAAGTATATGAGAGTCGTAATATATCCATTTGATATCTCTGTTTTAAGGGGAGTAAGATTAATGGGGAGTAGGATATCTATTATCTATGTATACATGCATGAGTTTTACTGTTGTTTTATCTGTTCTTTATAATCCATGTGTTTTTCACGGTATATTGTTGTTTGTGGATGTTTCAGGTAAGCAGATTTGGTAGTTGTTGTGGCATTGATTTCAAGACCACTTGGTTAGGTATTAGATTTGGTCTTATTATAATAAGTCACTGTCGTGATGGTTGGCAGTTGGCTATTTTCTTTTTGAGTCTTTTACTGTAGTCTTTGTAATTGGGTATTAATTTGTCACAGAATGCAAAAGAGAGAGATTGTTAGTTCCATTTTTATTGGCAATGTTCGTAATAAAATCTGTTTAATTAAGTTTTAATAAGTCTTGAAGAACGTGGAACAATTGGAGTGATATTTGGCAAAGCTGAAGCAATTTCGTTACTGCCGCGTTCGTATAGACGTTCGAACGAGTGGCGTTAGTGGCACGTTCGTTGTTGGGTTCGAACGAAATATTACAGAGAGCAAACATTCATGGTGCGTTCGAGTAAGCGTTCGAACAAAATATTCCACAGAGCAAATGTTCGTGGTGCATTCGAGTAAGCGTTAAAACGAACCTTTCCAGAGATCACGTGTTCGTGGTATGTTTGTGTGGTGTTCAAATGCCTATACGAAACAAAGTTATTTTGGACATGTTTTTAACCTAATTTGGTATTGGGAAGCCTCTCTTTTTATCCTATCTATATAAAGCACATATAACCACCATTCCCAATTGAAAATATATTCTCTCAAAGCTACAAACTTTCATAGCTTTTCAACCTATTCTTTTATCTCCTTGAAGACTTCATTGTTTTCCTTATCTTTGCTTTTGTGGTGAGATTGATCTTAGTTAAATCATCAACACAAATCAAAACCCAATTTCCTAAACCTTCAGAGTTCGCAAGGAGGAAAATTGGTAATCGGAGATACAGAGTTGATTCACTCAGAGACTTCAGAGGTTCTGAAGAAAACTGTGGGATACGGACTCGAGGATTTCTTCGAGTTCTTGTAGTCTAGAGGTACTAGAGTCGGTGGATCACTGTAAGTTTTTCTCTTTATAGTGGATTTGGGCTGGTAGCCGAGATACCCGGAGTGATTTTTTACTCGCACGAGTTTTCCACTTCGTCAACAAATTACTGTGTTGATTTGTGTGATTGAATTTATTTCCTGCATTGATTTAATATTTTACATTGATAAATTATTACTGTTAGAATTAAGGGTGCTTGTTAGGAAATCCACAGTAGCAATAGCTATGACTTGTCTTTATTATTGTGATAAATTCCGCATAGGGTCAGAACTTGGGATAAATTTGAACTTTTAATACTCACTTCAAAGACATTTTGGGCTAGTTGTGTGATTATAAGTCTTGTGCCAATGCAAAGATCGAGTCTATGATTAATATTATGCAATACATGATGACATAACCAATTTTTAGAGTTAGTTTATGATTTTCAATTCCTAGAAATGACAACGAATTCAAGAATTCTGGTGGATACAAAGTCTCTTATTCTGCGACAGTGTTCCCTTCAGGAGTGATCGAATCAAAGCTAAGATAAATTTTAGATTCTCCAGGAACGACTGAGAGTAAATAATCATTAATGATATCCATTGTGTCATTTGTATGATGTTATTATTGCCAGACATATTTGGTTTGGAAATTGGTTTATATGATAGAACAAATTTCTTCAATAGGATCATCTTCGTACAACACCAAATTCTCTTTTGGTATTTCTATAAAATGTTCTTCATGGTCACTGTGGTTAGTGTTCATGTTTGTTTTCCCATCTCCAACATCTAATAAACATTGTGCAAAAGTTGTTGTCTCTTTTCTATCCTCATGTTTCATATACTATAGGCGCAGCCTCATGTTGAATATTAGATGGAAAAGCTTACAATTGGTCCACGAATAAGATTTGCTAATGCTGGCATTTACAATGTCCTCTCTTCTGCCACTTTTGATAACATGTAAATTTTTTCGAAAGTCTCCTCCAAGAAGTATTGTTTTACCCCCAAATGGTTTGGTTGAATATTCAGGCTCGATGTCAGGGATGAAGTCTTTTAGAAACTTGTCCATTTCTTCAAAGCAGTTGCGGTGTACCAATGGCGCTTCATCCCATAAAATGAGATTGTTAGCTCTGATTAAAGTTGTCAGTTGGGTTCCATTGCTTATTGAGCATGTTGAAATGTTGTTTATTTTCAAATAAATCTTAAATCTTGAATATGTTGTCCAACCTCCATGAAGTAATAGAGAGGCGATGCCCGAAGATGTTACTGCCAAGATGATCTCACCTCTTGCCCGGATGGCAGATATGATTATTTTCCAAGTTATGTCTTATATGTTCCTCTATGGCCATAGACAAAGAATATTTTTCCTTGTTTATTTTGAATCGAGATTAACACTACTTTATAAATAGTAAGTTGCTCGTCATTGAGATTTGATAATATCTCCTGATGATCACTCTGTAACTACTGGAGATTGTAACTTAGTTCTTCTAAAAAGACCAATTTGTCTGTCATATGTGGGGTGCTTTATTGCTGAGGCAAATGTAAATTGAACTCTGCTAAGGTGTTGCCATTGTCGTTGAACAGGTCTTCCAAAGCCTGAAGGACTTGTTATTGCAGGAAATCATCTGGGATTTGATAGGCAGACATCCTAATGGTTTGTCGCAGCTGATATGCAATGTCGACATTAATTTCCGGTTATCTTTACGAAATCAGCACGTTTTGAGTCCTTCACGGCATTGGGTATCCACGTTATAAATGGAGTTACAACTCAAACTATTACAAAGGAAAAGAACTTACAACACATGAAAGAATATGATCTTATGGCCTTACATTCCCAAGGCTAAAAATAAGAGACGAAAAAATTAACGATCAACGCAATACATTCATTACATGAATCTAAATTAAAAATCCAGCTCATGAACATTAAAAAATTCATCTTATGAATATAAAAATTGTTTCTGCTCATCACAACATGCATACTAACAATTTATATCTCATATAAACCATTAAACAGGAAATTTTAATTGAAAGAGAATGGTTAAGAACACTTTTCAACCTTATATATGGATGCCAATTGTAGAAAACGTCTTTTCTAGTGCGCAGCAGAAATTCCTTTGGTTCCAGGATCGACCTTGAAAAATTTATTGTCTTCTCTCTGTTAGGGTTGGTGCTCGGAGTGCCAATCCAGATCATATTTATGTCCGATTCATGAATATGAACAATTCATTTTTTCATAATAAACCTACTTAATGGTAACACCTCTTATTTTTATATACGTATTCGATCTAATTATTATTAGATTGAAACTAAATATGATTTAGTGATATGTATATATTAGACAAATACCCTAGAATTTACAACATAGTGCGCAGTTACAACGTATTTTGTAATTGACATTGGGAAACGTCATTATAAGTTGTATATTCTAAAATAAAGTTCTTGGTCAAGATTTACTAACACATGTCGGTTAGTAAAATCTGCTGAGACCAGTATATGTCATATATCGTGACTTGGTCTGATGGTTTATCCCAATGAACCATGAGTCTTGGGAGACTCGTATAGATATGTAGGTGTTTATTTGATAAACATTGAACGACTCACCGAAGATTTCCTAATAGATGGTACACCAACGTCAATAGGAATCTTCTCGAGTCGAGTAGCATAGTGGTCCTTCGACTTGAGATACCAATGTGGATATATGAGACATCCTCCATATTTTGATGGCATACCTCCGCCTGTTCATTGGGTGTGGACTGATGCTCATGATATCCTGTGAGTATCAGATAGAATCTATCAGTCCTATGTACATGGTATAGGTATCATGTACGTATTTACGATCTAGTAAATCCATGGCCGTGGTATACTTCGAAAGCGAGTTCCAAGTGTTATTCAGAGATCGTAAATTTAAAAGTCGATTATATTATACTTTAGTGATTTGACGTTCTTATCTATATCCCCGGTATAATATTGATAGCTTGTGACAGAGGGATTATATGTATGCAATGACCTCGACTTGCATAGTTTAGCGAGATTATCCGTGGTCGTCATAATTCATGAGTGGGTGAATTATGGACACAAAATTTGATTCTATGACGGATAAACCTAAATTTAGAGAGTCTCACAATATGAAGTTTACTCGTTGAGCACTTGGGCAACATATTATGAGTAATATAGATTATTCATAATACTTCACCGAATTAAATGAGTTAATTCGAATCGTTTAAACAATTAAACAAAAATACATGCATTATGGGCATTTCAGTCAATTAATAATTAATATGTATTTGTATTTGATACAAAATTTGATTTGATACATATTAATTAATTGTCAAGTGAGATTTTAACAATGTCATTAATATATTTATTTTGTTATTTAATGTAAATAAAAATACATATATAGATATGTATATTAATTAATTATTTAGTTATTTAATTATTAAATAATTAGAAATTAAATACCATATCCATAAGTCATAATTAGTATGATAAGTGGTGAGATATTATTGGTAACAAATGGCATGATTTTTTAAGCTTGAAGAGTTCAAATTGAATTTGAATTCCTTAAATGTGATTAAATAAATTAAAATGACAAATTTGCCCCCAAGTTCATTTTTACCCTAGTATATAAAGTGAAAAATTTTATTTTTCTCTTTTATTAGAAGCCTTGGACGAAACCTCCACCATGGAAAAGCTCCCAAAATATTTCTTGAAGAAACTTGAGATAAAATGATGAAATCAAGAAGAAAGCTTAAGAAAATTAGGAGATTTGGAGGTAATCTTTAATATTCTTAAGCTTAGAAAGTTTGTTTCTTGTTCTTGAGCATCTAGAATAGTTCTAGGGTTTCTTCCTTTCTTATATTTTGGGGCTTTTAGATTTGGAGGATGGATTTGGAGGCTATATGCATGTGTGAAGTTAGATTGGATAATATTAGTTCAATTTTGTCATTTGATGACTTTTTCCATTCTATAGTGTTATTACCACTCTTGTAACTCCTAGAATTATTCTTGAATTCTTAATTTGTGGTGACTTTGGTTGGTGTAATTATTAATATGAATAATGTTGAGAAATTTGGATTTAAAGTATGAAAAATGATATTTTTAGTTACCAAATCAGATCTGGAATATCTGTGATTTTGGTGATGAAAAGTATGTTGTATAAATATATTGGACGTTTTTTGGGCATTGGAACAATTACCGGAAATTATTTTGGAATTGAAATATGCGAAAACGGTGAAAAACGAGGTTACCGGGTGTCCGCTGTCCAAACAATGAATTCATCACTGTTCAGGCAACCCATGAACTACCCAAGTACTATTAGAGCTGACCTGGCAGCCCCTATGTGTATTGGTTGGTCGGTTCGGACAAAAATGTGTTTTATGTCATTTTGCGGAAAAATATTTTCGTAAACGTTTCGCGATGTTTCTAACCTATTTATGTCGTTATTTGATATCAAATAGATATGTTTAAGTGAAATATGAATGAATTATTCATATTGGATATTAAATAATTTATTTGGTAACTTTAAAAGTTTTAAATTTATGATTTCGCTCGAACTGCGAGCTTCCGATGCGCCCGCGCTAAAAACCCCAACACTCACTTTGTTGAAATTGAATTCACCAACTCTTGGTGATTGGATTTTCTGGTCGATGTGGATGTGTTTCCTTAGATATCTGATGCTATGATCAACCACCCGATCTTCCGAACTATGACACGAAACCAACAAAATGAAGTGTGCGCTTCACTCACAAAGTGTAATCACTAAACTCTTTAGAGTTGTATGTTGTCACAAAATATTTTGGCTTTTAGAAAGAGTGAATGAAGAAGATGAAGATCTAACTCATTCTTTTTCTTTTTGTTCTCAACACTTGAGAAAACTTTATTTTCTCTCAGCTCTTGATGGAAAATAAAATTATGGATTTTTTTCCTCTCTAACTCTCTCACAACTCTTAAAAGAATGGTAGACAACTTCACTCAACACTTGAGTGGAAATGGTAGGGATTATATTCCTTTCCAAAGACAACCAAACATTATCAATAATCTACACATGTCATTCAATTGTAATGGCAAACACAATTAAGTGAAATGTCAAGCAAAGATATATGAAGTAGACAAATGTTAAGTAATTAGGTCATACCTAATTAGACATAAAATGTTGTAGAGTATGGCAAGTCATATGGACTTGTCTCCAAGATAATGCATATACCATTTTCTTTATAATTATATAATTATCATAATTATGATGTAATAATTATTTCATAATTATTACTTGATTATCTCATAATCTAGTATTATCAAAATGATGTAATAATTATCTTATAATTATAATTTGATTATCTCATAATCAAAGAATTCTAGAAAATATTATTTTAAACTAATTTAATATAGTTTTCATTTGTGACAAATTATATTATTAATCACATTAATAATATATAAATATATATGTGAGCATATAATTAGACAATCCAATTATATTAGGTTTGCTACAGTTAATAGAGCTAGTATGAGGACCAAGTAGACCTACAGTTCCGAGCTTCAATAATACTGAAATAATAATTAAACTCTTTAATTAAATATTCTAAAATTATTCACTTCGTGTTATTTCACTAAGAACTCGAAGCTGAATTCTCGTTGTCGTAGATGGAAAAAACAAGCCAAACAACTTCGGTGTCTATCGATATGGTCATTACATACAGATTGGCCTTTCACAAGTATCTCATAATTAAAATCGGGTCATAAGTCTGTTATACCCCTCTAATTATTTTATACCTTAAGTACCATTGATTATCTAATGAATAATATATTCATAACTCTTATGAATATAAATCTTTCTATTCGCAATAGAAAGACTTGAGCAGTCTAATCGTTCAAGTATTGAATCAACCCTTAAAAAAGATACTCTTCTACTTCTCGTAAGAATGAGTGAACTTCATGTCTATGTAAAATGTTCCCAGCTACACATCAAACCATGTCCCCAAAATATATAGTTATTGCCCGAGACTTCTTCACAACCTTACCTTAGTAAATCAAATGACATAGTCTGCCATACAGGGGTTTATAGTACACTCATGATTAAGATTAATCCATATATGATCATCTAGTATATAAAATGAATTTCTATGTTTAACGGATATTATAAGATATATATTTCTATCTGAGTCCAGTCATATATGATCACATCATACAATGTGCCTCCATTCTCATGTCACCTCATGAAAGATCTCGGATCAAGGTCATTATACAAGTATAGAATGGACCGCAATTATAGATAAATCACAAACAAAGTACCGGTTTTGCTTGCTCTCTATGGACTGTTTTAGATTACTAACTTCAGACTTAAATCTTATTGTATATAAAACTCATACATTAAATTCTGAAAGCACATGAGTAATCAATGGTAAAACAAACAAATTTGATAAATGAATAATGCATCTATTATTTCAATAAACAATTCCGTTTACAATACATGAAGCTCTAGGGCATATATCCCAACACAAGTGTGGTTACTTACTGGGTTTTATAACTCGCACCAAACCAATTTGCTAGTTTTGTAGGTTGGCTTCTAGATTGGTAAACCACTTCAATTTGGGAGTCATGCTCGGGATGTTGGATCACCCAAGTTGCAGTCACCCTCACAAGTGTCTTGAGAAAAGTCTTAGAGGTTTAGGGACTATGATTATTAGGTTATTGTCGTGTTACACATGTTATTTTGTAATAACATAAAAGTCTTAGGATGTTGGATCATCCAAATGCCACATGTTGAAGATCAATGCGCGTCGCGACGCTGGCTTGGCATCGCGACGCGCACCCCTTACCCGAGCCTATAAATTCAGCTCAACGTTTCAGTTTTAGTTGTACAATTCTCTCTCATTTCTTTGATGTAAATATGAAGTTTCTCTCTCTAATTTCTTTAATTTAAATTTTGTAATTAAATTTTAATTACGTTTTGTAATAATAGTAATTTACTTTCTTTATTTTTACAGTTTTTACTATTTACCATGAGGAGGTAACTTCCCCATGTTAGAGTGAAAGGTAATTCTTTTACTATTGTTATTTAGATTAATCTCCCTTTAATATAATATATAAACTATTTAAAATTTGACTTAAAAATGATACCGCAAGATTGGTCTGTTGGTAATTAATTTTAATCTGGTTTAAACCTGACTAATCAAGGATACCGCCAGATTGGTCAGTTGGTAATTTAATTTTGGTTCCGCCTTTAAGGCTGGTTTATTTTGGTTCCGCCTTTATGGCTGGTTTATTTTGGTTCCGCCTTTATGGCTGGTTTATGGACAAATATTACCGCCTTAATGGCTGGTTGGACTTAATTTGATTTAATCAGGTTACCGTCTATATGGCTGGTTGGGAAAATTATCACAAGTATATATATTATATTATGGGAGATATCTAAATAGTAATTAGTAGAAGTTAATTCATTTTACTTTAGCATTTTATTTTATTGCATTTATCTTTCAGCATTTATTTTTTTAGTAATTTTATTTTATGTCTTTTAAGTTTTTACCAGCCTTAGCTATGTGTTGTAACTAAATTAGATATCTAGGGTTGTGATGAAATCAAATATCACCGGTTTATAAGGGGTTAGATTATAGTTTGGGTAATATAAAGATTTATTTATTGAGTCTTAATCTTAATGCTTTTTATTAACTGGCCACTAATAAAATTGACTAGGTAAAACTTAAAATGAACTAGACATAGTGATTTTAAGTTTAAGACCTTAGACTCAATAGCCAATGATCTTCCTTGAGGATAGATAACCCTTTAATAGATTTCCTCACATGATAGGAATATACCTGTCGGGCAGGGGTAGCCAATTGGAACTTAATCTTAATGAATCTAGGTAATTTGGTTGACATAGACATATGGTTCAGTTGGATTATACTAGGTATTTGTAATTGACCATCGGAAGAGGCTTTTACATTATTTAGTGTTCCAGGTTAATAAATCAATATATTACCCAACTTTAAGATAACCACTTCATTTTAAAATGATATTGGAAGAAATCACAACCCTAGGTACTTTTTAATATTGAATTTTCTTAAAACCTATTTTCAAACAATTTTATTTACTTGTTTTTAAATTTAGAATCGTCTCCATTTCAAATCAATCAAACAACCTGTTAGATACTATTAATCATTTAACCTCATAAAATTAATAGCTTAGGTATTAAGTCCTCGTGGGATCGATACTTTTTATACTACTTGAACGATACGTGCGCTTGCGTTATACGAGTGTGAATGCATGATGAGTGGTATTTATATCAATATTTCCCACTCATTTAACCTTATATTTTGTATAGTTTCTTGAGTCTTGTGAATATTTTGATGTGTTTTGTGTTATTTTGTAGATAAATAAAGTTTGGAAAGCACTGGAGGCAATTTGGAGCAAAAACAGACAAAAATGCGTCAACATGGATATTTTCGTCTTTGGCGCGTCGCGACGCTGGAGAATTGCGCGCCGCGACGCCTAACATAAACCAGAGTCTGCTAACGTGCGCCGAGTCAACGGGTCAGAATCTGAAAAGTTGACTTTGCTAACGTGCGCCGTGACACGTGTCACCATCACAGAAGACTTGCTAACTTGCGCCTGCCATGTGTCATCATCCTACGGTGCCGACAATCATCATCTATGCTATATTACGCCATGCCACGTGTCGACATCTCAACGGCCTTGCTAAAATGCACCGGTGCCACGTGTCGTGATCTGACGCTGCCGACAATCGCGCCTCAGAGTGACGTAAGCAATGACGTCATGAACATTGCCACGTCATCGGATAAGAATCTGAACCGGTGAATCAGCAAGTGACACGTGTCATTGTAGCGGGCGTCGCGACGCGCAACCCTTTAGCGTCGCGATGCCGGACCCCTATCCGCGCCTATAAATAGAGCTCGAGATTTCAGTCTTTGTTGTACCATTTCCTCCCACTTCATTGATGTAGTTAGGGAGTTCTTCTCTCTCTAAGTTTCTTTTAATAAAGTTTTGTAATTTTTAATTACGTTCTGTAATAATAATAATTTACTTTCTTTATTTTACAGTTTTTACTACTCATTATGAGGAGGTAACTTCCCCCTATTAGGGTAAAAGGTAATTCTTTTACTATTGCTTCTTAGATTATTCTCCCATATTTATAATATATTCAAAGTTTTAAATTGGACTTAATAAGGATACCGCCAGATTGGTCGGTTGGTAATTTAAATTCCGCCTATATGGCTGGTTGTTTTCATTCCGCCTTTATGGCTGGTTATTTTGATTCCGCCTTTATGGCTGGTTTATATTAAAATGATTCCGCCTATATGGCTGGTTGTTTTCATTCCGCCTTTATGGATGGTTGTTTTTAATTGATTAAATCAAGATACCGCCTATATGGCTGGTTGGTAATGTTTTGCAAAGCTTATATTATATTATGGGAGAAATCTAATTAGTATATAGTAGAAGTAATTCCTTTTACCTTAGCAATTTTATTTTAATTCATTTTCAGCATTTATTTTACCGCATTTACTTTATGCAATTTTATTTTAAGTCTTTTAAGTTTTTAGCCCTAGTTATGTGTCATAGCTAAGTTAGTTATCTAGGGTTGTGATGAATTTCAATTTAACCGGTTTATAAGGGTTAGATTATAATTTGGGTAATTTAAAGATTTATTTATTGAGTCTTAATCTTAATGCTCTTTAATTAACTGGCCATTAATTAAATTGATTAGGTAAACTTAAAATGAACTAGACATAGAGATTTTAAGTTTAAGACCTTAGACTCAATAGCCCACGATCTTCCTTGAGGATAGATAACCCTTTAATAGATTTCCTTACAGGATAGGAATATACCTGTCGGGCGGGGGTAGCCATAATTGGAACTTGAACTTAATGAATCTAGGTAATTTGGTTGACATAGACATATGGTTCAATTGGATTATACTAGGTATTTGTAATTGACCATCGGAAGAGGCTTTTACATATTTTAGTGTTCCAGGTTAATAAATTGATATATTACCCAACTATAGGATAATTACTTCATCTTTTAAATAATATTGAAATAAGTCACAACCCTGGATAGTTTTTATAAATTGAATTTTCATCATTTCACTTAAGTAAAAATTTATTTACTTGTTTTAAATTTAGAATCATCGCCTTTTTCCAACCAAATCAAATCAATTTGTTAGATACCAGTAATCAGTTAACCTCATAAAAATTAATAGATAAGGTTTTAAGTCCTCGTGGGATCGATACTTTTTATACTACTTGAACGATACGTACGCTTGCGTTATACGTGTGTGTTTACGCCGGTCAATGCACCGGTCTAGTTTTTGCACCGTTGTCGGGGACTTATTTATCTTTTACTATTAGTTTAGGGGTTAGATACCTTTACTTGTATCTAATTTCTTTTTACTTATTGTTTTTGTTTTCTTATGTTTCAGGTTCTCAGAAACTTCATGAGACGAACCAAAAGTTTTGAACTTCGACCGCTTGACCCAGAAATTGAAAGAACCATCAGACAATTGAGAAGGGAAAGGCGAGAAGGCCAAGAAGCTTTAGTCAACATAGAACCTGAACCTTTGGAAGTTGCACCACCAATTCCCATTCGAGACTGAACCATTCCGGTGGTTGACAGACTCATTTCTTGCATTGTACTTCCTCCATTACCAGCAAATGTAGGTGACATCAAAACATGCATTCAGATGATTCAGCAGTCAGTTCAGTTTGGGGGGAATGCAACTGAAGATCCTAATGCCCACATCAGCAACTTCCTGAAAGTTTGCGGCACTTTCAATTATAACCGAGAAGCTGAAGAAGCAATGAGATTGCATGTTTTCCCATACTCCTTAAAGGACAGAGCCAAAGATTCGCTACATTCACTACCAGCAGGTTCCATCACAACTTGGAACACTTTACCACCAAATTTCTTGCAAAGTGCTTTCCACCAGCCAGAACCGGAAAGCTGAGGAATGACATCACATCCTTTGTACAACAAGACACTGAAACTCTCTACGAAGCTTGGGAAAGGTACAAAGATTTGCTCCGGAAATGTCCTCACCATGAGATTCCAAAATGGCTTCAAGTCCAAACTTTCTATAATGGACTTTCTGGAATAATGAGAACCACAATCGATGTTGCTGCTGGAGGAGCTCTGATGGCAAAAGGAGAAGATCAAGCCTGGGACCTAATTGAAGAAATGGCCAACAACAATTCTTTGTGGCCAATAGAAAGGAGCATGATCCAAAGAATTGCAGGAATTTATGAAAGTGGAGTCAATACAACAGTCAATACCAAGCTAGATCAGATATGCAAATTCATGGAGACTCTTACCACTGGATCCACAAGTTCACCATATGGAGGAGCACCAGAGTCAAACCAACTTGAAGAGACGGTGAATTTTGTCAACAATTTCAACAGATATGGGAATAATCCATATTCCAACACCTACAAACCAGAGTGGAGGAATCATCCTAATTTTTCATGGAGCAACAATTCAGGGCAACAAAACTATCCACCACCTGGATTCCAACAACAGAACAAAGGACATGAGCAGGACCAAGAAGTGACCTTTAATGTTTTCAAAGCCATGAAATTCCCGAGTGATGAAAAGGAAGAAGAATGCTTCAGAGTTGATGTTGTTGATAGTATCGTTCAAAATACTGAGCCAAATCCCACAGATACACTTGAAGCTTCCATCACCAACATGACTGACAGCGAACTAGATGCTGAAATCCTGGAATATATCAACTACCTTGACAAACCATTCCGATTCAAAGCAACATCACCAGTTGAAAGCTTGGAACTACCAAAGAAAGATCGAATCAAGCCTTCGATTGAAGAACCATCACAGTTGGAGCTGAAGTTACTTCCGAGTCATCTCAGATATGCATTTCTTGGAAACTCTTCTGAATTACCTGTTATTATTTCTTTTTCACTAACATTGGAGCATGAAGAAAAGCTACTGAGAGTGTTATGAGAGCAAAAGAAAGCCATTGGCTGGACTATAGCAGACATTCGAGGCATTAGTGCATCATTTTGCATGCACAAGATCCTGATGAACGATGAGTACAAACCCACAGTGGAACATCAATGGAGACTCAATGCAATCATGAAGGAAGTCGTGAAGAAATAAATCATCAAATGGTTGGATACCGACATCATTTACCTCATCTCAAACAGCAGTTAGGTGAGTCTTATGCAGTGTGTGCCGAAGAAATGAGGGATTACCGTGGTTACCAATGTAAAGAACGAGCTAATCCCAACAAGAACGGTGACTGGATGGAGAGTATGCATGGACTACAGGAAACTGAACAAAGCCACGAGGAATGATCATTTTCTGCTACCATTCATTGACCAGATGTTAGACAGACTGGCAGGACATGAGTTCTATTGTTTTCTAGACAGATATTCAGGGTACAATCAGATTGCCATCGTACCAGAAGACTAGGAGAAAACTACATTTACATGTCCCTATGGTACTTTTTCTTTCCGCAGGATGCCATTTGGATTATGTAATGCCCTTGCCATATTCCAGCGTTGGATGATGGCCATATTCTCAGACATGCTGGAGCAGAGTATGGAGATTTTCATGGATGAATTTTCTGTATTTGGAGATTCTTTTGACCATTGTTTGCAAAATTTAGAACAGGTGTTACAAAGGTGCGAAGATACAAACATGGTACTCAACTGGGAGAAATGCCACATCATGGTACAGGAAGGCATTGTTCTTGGACATCGGATCTCACAAAAGGGGATTGAGGTAGACAAAGCAAAGATAGAGACAATTTAAAAACTACCTCCACCAACATCAGTTAAAGGTATTCGAAGTTTTCTTGGACATGCAGGTTTTTACAGGAGATTTATCAAAGACTTTTCCAAGATTGCTAAACTATGCAATCTTCTGGAGAAGGATGTGCCTTTCAACTTCACCAAAGAATGCCAGGAAGCTTTCGAGATCTTAAAACAGAAGCTGGTCTCCGCCCCCATCATTGTAGCACCAGACTGGACCCTTCCATTTGAAGTGATGTGCAATGCTAGTGACTTTGCTGTAGGTGCAGTTTTAGGACAACGTAAAGCAAAGATTTTCCACACCATTAAATACTCCATCATAACACTAAATGAAGCTCAACTCAACTACACAACCACTGAAAAGGAGTTGCTTGCAGTTGTGTATGCTTTTGACAAATTCTGCTCCTATCTGCTGGGTCCCAAAGTGGTGGTCTACACAGATCATTCAGTAATCAAATACTTGATCACGAAGAAGATGCCAAACCCAGATTGATCCGTTGGATACTTCTTCTACAAGAATTTGACGTGGAGATTCGAGACAGGAAAAGGACAGAGAATCAGGTGGCAGATCATCTATTGATGCTCGAGAATGGAGAAACAGCTGACAAAGATCTGTCAATCAAAGAAAATTTTCCAGATGAATAGTTGTTTGCCATGAAACAACAGGAAGTCCCTTGGTATGCTGACTATGTCAACTACATTGTGTCAGGAAAATGGCCGTTGGAATGGACAACTCAGCAACGAAAGAAGTTCTTCAAAGAAGTCAAGCATTATGTTTGGGATGAGCCGTACATGTTCAAACGGTGTACTGATCAATTATTGAGACGATGTGTTCCACAGGAGGAGGTCAACAGTGTTTTGCAGTATTATCATTCATCACCATATGGCGGACACTTCAGCGGAACAAAACTGCAGCCAAAGTCCTACAATCAGGTTTGTTCTGGCCCACTCTTTTTAAAGATGCTTATCTTTTCGCTTTTCAATGTGACAGGTGCCAGAGAACGGGAAATATTTCCAGGAGAAATGAAGGACCATTGCAAAACATTCTAGAAGTGGAAATATTTGATGTGTGGGGTATAGATTTCATGGGACCGTTTGTTCCATCATTCGGAAACCTGTACATCCTGGTCGCTGTAGACTATGTCTCCAAATGGGTTGAAGCAATTGCATTGTCATCCAATGATTCAAAAGTGGTGATCAAATTCCTGAAAAAGAACATTTTCACTCGGTTCGGAACACATCGTGCAATCATCAGTGATGGTGGCTCACATTTCTGCAACAGATACTTCGATGCACTCCTATCCAAATATGGAGTTACTCACAAGGTTGCCACAGCTTACCATCCACAGTCAAATGGACAGGTTGAGGTTTCAAACAGAGAAATCAAAAGAATCCTAGAAAGAACCGTTGGATCAACAAGGAGGGACTGGTCAACAAAACTAGATGATGCATTATGGGCCTACCGGACAACTTACAAGACACCTATTGTTATGTCCCCATATCAATTGGTGTTTGGGAAAGCGTGCCATCTACCAGTTAAGCTTGAGCACAAGGCGTATTGGGCACTGAAGAAGTTGAATTTTGATTCACAAGCTGCATGAGAGAAAAGACTTCACCAACTTAACGAATTGGAGGAATTTTGCCTACAGGCTTATGAGAATGCCAGATTATATAAAGAAAAGACAAAGAAATAGCATGACCGAAAAATAGTGCACAGACAGTTGGAACCAAGACAGCAGGTGTTGTTGTACAACTCGAGGTTGAAACTTTTCCCTGGAAAGTTGAAATCTAGGTGGTCAGGTCCATTTGTGATCACTCAGGTTTTACCTTATGGAGCTGTTGAGTTACTGGATCCTAACACCAACAACACATTCAAAGTTAATAGTCAGCGTGTCAAGCACTACTGGGGAGAATCATTTGAGCGACAAAAAGAAAGTGTCACACTTTCAGATCCAGCATAACGTTCAGGCAGTCACATCTAGCTGACGACTTTAAACTTAGCGCTCGCAGGGAGGCAACCCATGCAATTTTTATATATATTGTGATTTGGTGTAATTTAATTTTGTGTGTTTAGTCTTTGCAGATTAAGTCATTTCAGGATGGAATAAGCTCTAGCAAATCTTCACAAGCAATTTCCTTCTCTCCCTCAAAAATCTCTGATGAAAGTTTACAAAGCTCGCTTGGAACGGATGAGACTACTAACAATTCACGGTGTTCCTAATGACATTCGTTGGGTAATTGAAGCACGAGTCCGATTGGCAGGTGAGTCTTCTGACTCTTTTATTTCACATCTGTCTGGTTTTGGAAGAAGCACCTATGCAAAGAAACGTAGAGCTAAGCAAATGGGTGTTTGTTACAAATGTGCACGCTGGAATTGCAATACTCGTTGTCGTTCTTTAGGAATGGTGTCTGATAATCGCGAAGACAAAATTAAATTCATTAGGGATGGCTTGAGTAATGAGTCTTTAGATGATATATCTTCGACTCTTGAGACACATCCCAGTGGATATGTTCACATAGCCTTTCGCAGATTACATACACAATTCCAAAAAGAAAGACAACAGTTAAGTCTTGGGAATCTGACTCAAAAAGACCTTGTTTGCCAATTTATAAGAAAATTGGATGGGAAGCTTGTCCCTGACGCATAGACGTCAATCAAACTGTAAATTCTTGTACATATTATATCTCTTTGTCTTTTCCTAATAATTGTGATTTGTTTTGTTGTTTTCTTTTATTTTCTCCGACAGGATCCAGACCTTTTTGACTACCACGATTTATTTTATTGTTTAACTAATAATTGTCATTTGGCAGGTACTAGTGCTATTATTTTACTCACCCATTTCAGGTATTATAAATTCAACTCATCATTGCACTTTTGAAGACATCCAGAGTAAAACATGGAAGCCAATTCAAGAAGACGAGTTGAAAACATTTGTGTGTTTTGCGGTAGTAGTGTTAGTACTAAACCACAATACGTAGAAGCAGCACAGGAATTGGGTCGAGTCTTAGCTGCAAGGATATGCACTTAATATATGGCGAAGGCAATCTTGGACTAATGGGGATCGTTTCAAAGGCCGTACAGGAAGGAGGCAGTCACGTTTTGGGAATCATTCCAAAACCCTTGGCATAAGCAAATCTTATTGAACCATCAAACAGAGAGGAACTGATCGTGCCAGGTATGTCTGAACGACTAGTGGAAATGATTAATCGTGCTGATGCTTTTATGCTTTGTCAGGTGGCTTGGGCATATTGGAAGAAATTTTTATAGTACTATCGTGGGCGAACCTGAAAATACACCAGAAACTAATTGGGTTGTTTAACGTTGATGGATTTTATGATTTTCTTTGTGTGTTTCTTGATGATGCCCGGAGAAATGGGTTTATGTCAAAACCTTTAAAAGAACTATTCTTTACTGCCAGAACTGCTCCGGATCTAATAGACCAACTCTTAGCCTATGAACCACAAGTTGACCCTATCATTTCAAAGATAAATTGGTCCGAGGACGATCGTGGTAAGAGGCGTCGTGTTAATCTGGATCTTAACCTTTAATTTCTTGTAGAATTCCAGCTAACCATGTATTACCTTCTAAACTCTTCTTCTACTTTTTAAGACATTGGGGACAATGACTCATCTAGGTTTGGGGGAGGAAATTAGTTGATTAGTACCTTATTTTTAGTTTGTATGTTATTTTTATTTTTAGTCCAAAAAATTTCGAAAAATACAAAAAATAATTGAAAAATTTTCAAAAATTACAAAAATATTTTGTGTTTTTGTGTTTTATTTTGACTAAAAATGTGAAATTGGTAAGAGATAGCTGAGTAAGGAATTTATACTCCTGAGACGTATCTCAAACCTATTTCGAAACAAGTTAATTTTTGTTTATTTCATTTTGAATTATTTAATTTGTAAATTCTCCATAAAATTGACTAAAATGGATCTTCATATGTTCAGTTAGCAGGTATTATCAACATGCATAGTAACATACAGACATGAGCTAAAATTGAAAAGTTTGTAATATTCAGTGCTCTAGTTTAATTGGAGGAATCATCTCAAAAAGCAGTGGAGTAAAAAAAACAAAAAAAAAATCTAAGATCCGAGTTATTAAGTCTGTAAGGGTGTTTTAACACCTAGTGCCCTAAAACCAACTGGTTTGGGAGTCACTGGCCCAAAACTCGCTACGTGGATCAAAGATGCTGCAAAAATATATATATTTGAAGTCTGAGTAATTAAGTCCGTAGGGGTATCTTAACACCTGGTGCCTTAAAGCCAACTGGTTTGGGAGCCACCGATCCAACACTCGTTACATAGATGGAAGATATTGTATATAAATAAAAAATAGAGAAAAAAAATCAAAGAAAAAATCAGAAAAATGAGAAAAATTATTCCATTGTTGCAAAAAGGTGTGGAATTCTGATAAAACTTTAGGACAAAAATATTACTCTCTTATCAACTGCACTTATGACTGTTGTGGCAAAAATGAGTTGTTTATAATCGGAGAATTTACTTATTCAGTAATTTAGAAAGAAACAAAACAACTAGTAACTTGAAGTAGAAGTTTCACCTGATTAGTCACTAACATCTTTATTCTCTTTTCGCTTGTCTTTTTGCTTTTGTGTGCATTAGTTTTACTACATTTTTACTTTTGTAAAATATTTGTGGGTATCATTATTGTAAACCCTCACGAGACTACAACTCGTCCACTATGGACACCTAGGGGTTTAAAGGCTTGTTGAATACGCTAAATGCAACCGTGATCCCTACGAAAGTAGCTTAGTTAAATTTTATTATGATTTTGTGTTTTGCTCGAGGACTAGCAAAATGTTAGGTTTTGGGTGTGATGAGTGGTAAATCTATCACTATTTCCCACTCATTTAACCTAATATTTTGTATAGTTTCTTGAGTTTTGTGAATATTTTGATGTGTTTTGTGTTATTTTGTAGATAAATAAAGTTTCAGGACATACTGGAGGTGATTTGGACCAAAACAGTGAAAATTGGAAAAATGGCATTTTCGTAATTTTGGCGCATCAAGACGCGCAAGCCCTTGGCGTTGCGACGCTTAACGTGCGCTGAGTCCTTGCTAACGTGAGTCGGGTCAACGGGTCAGAATTTGAAAAGTTTGACTTTGCTAACGTGCGTCGTGCCACATGTCACCATCACAGAAGATCTGTTAACGTGCGCCTGCCATGTGTCATCATCCTAAGATGCCGACAATCATCATCTTGCTAAAATGCACCTTGCCACGTGTCAAAATTGCATCGGATCACGCTAAAATGCACCTGGACACGTGTCGCCATCATATGTTGCCGACATCAAAAAATCAATTATCAACATAACAGTGCCACGTGTCACGATCTCGCGAAGCCAAATGCCACGTGTCGAAGATCAACGCGCGTCGCGACGCTGGCTTGGCGTCGCGACGCTCACCCCTTACCCGAGCCTATAAATTTAGCTCGACGTTTTAGTTTTAGTTGTATCATTCTCTCTCATTTCTTTGATGTAAATATGGAGTTTCTCTCTCTAATTTCTTTAATTTAAGTTTTGTAATTAAATTTTAATTACGTTTTGTAATAATAGTAATTTACTTTCTTTATTTTTACAGTTTTTACTATTTACCATGATGAGGTAACTTCCTCATGCTAGGGTGAAAGGTAATTTTTTTACTATTGCTATTTAGATTAATCTCCCTTTGATATAATATATAAACTATTTAAAATTTGACTTAAAAATGATACCGCCAGATTGGTCGGTTGGTAATTAATTTTAATCTGGTTTAAACCTGACTAATCAAGGATACCGCCAGATTGGTCGGTTGGTAATTTAATTTTGGTTCCGCCTTTAAGACTGGTTAATTTTGGTTCCGCCTTTATGGCTGGTTTATTTTGGTTCCACCTTTATGGCTGGTTGGACTTAATTTGATTTAATCAGGTTACCGCCTATATGGCTGGTTGGGAAAATTATCACAAGTATATATATTATATTATGGGAGATATCTAAATATTAATTAGTAGAAGTAAATTCTTTTTACCTTAGCATTTTATTTTATTGCATTTATCTTTCAGCATTTACTTTTTAGTAATTTTATTTTATGTCTTTTAAGTTTTTACCAGCTTTAGCTATGTGTTGTAACTAAATTAGATATTTAGGGTTGTGATAAAATCTAATATCACCGGTTTATAAAGGGTTAGATTATAGTTTGGGTAATATACAGATTTATTTATTGAGTCTTAATCTTAATGCTTTTTATTAACTGGCCACTAATAAAATTGACTAGGTAAAACTTAAAATGAACTAGACATAGGGATTTTAAGTTTAAGACCTTAGACTCAATAGCCCACGATCTTCCTTGAGGATAGATAACCCTTTAATAGATTTCCTCACAGGATAGGAATATACCTGTCGGGCGGGGGTAGCCAAATTGGAACTTAATCTTAATGAATCTAGGTAATTTGGTTGACATAGACATATGGTTCAGTTGGATTATATTAGGTATTTGTAATTGACCATCGGAAGAGGCTTTTACATAATTTAGTGTTCCAGGTTAATAAATCAATATATTACCCAATTTTATTTACTTGTTTTTAAATTTAGAATCGTCTCCATTTCAAATCAATCAAACAACCTGTTAGATACTAGTAATCATTTAACCTCATAAAATTAATAGCTTAGGTATTAAGTCATCGTGGGATCGATACTTTTTATACTACTTGAACGATACGTGCGCTTGCGTTATACGCGTGTGAATGCACCGGTTAGAAGGCTTTGAATTTTATGGGAACAATTGGAAATGGATTTCGAAGCGGACTTGGTATAACTGCTACAATGGGTGATATATGGTAATGGTTGGTAAAATGATTATATATGGTAATGGTAAAATGTATTCTGAGGAAGAACACCCAAATCCCGACCGGTTGTTTAGTAGCCTGTACTAAGACCGAAGGTCCATTAACTAAAAAAGATTTATCAACTGGTAAAGGTTTATACAAAAATCACAGTTTTTTTTCAAAGTGTTGTAATTTTTTAAAGGGTCATCCTTGCATTCATACATGAAAATTTCTTGCTGGGAATAGGCTCACTGTGTCCTATGGTGCATGTGATCACCTTTCAGTTGATTATGTCGATCTAGTGGTTGATGGTTGCGCGACAGATTCATGACAGTAACTCATGTGACAATGAACCATGTATTTTTTAATTTATAGTCTAAGGCCTTTAGGATAATAATTTTCGAGATATATAGGTATATGAAGATCTAATTTGTTGCTTTAGCTTATGCAGTATAGTTAACGTACAGTTTTGGTTGTACAAAATTATTTCTCTTTTATGAATGACTATTAAATTAATATTATTAGGATATTTGCTCAAGCGTCTGGTGAATTTAAGGATAAAGTAGAAGTGTTGGTAGCATTCCAGCTATATACTTATTTGGTTAAGGTGGTTATAGGTCGGGACGTTATAGAAGGCTGCACCTGCCGATCATAGAGTCGGGAACCATGATATAATGACTCAAATTCAAGAACTAATGCAACAGCAACAACAGCAGCATGCCGAACAAATGTGTAGGTTGACAGAGATATAGCAGCGCCCACCCTAGAAGGACGATGTCATTGAAAGGTTTAGGAAGCTGAACCCAAATGAATTCTCGGGGAGTATCAATCCACTAGTGGATGAGGAGTGGATCCGGTCACTTGAGGTTATGTTCAAGCATCTAAGGCTCACATATGCTGAGAAGATACAATGCACAACTTTTATGTTGATCGCCCACGCACGGGACTGGTAGGATGGAGCCAAACTCTCTGCAAATCTCGAAAATCTCATTTGGGGAAGGTTTAAGGAAAAATTGATGGCAAATATTTCCCCAAAGAGGGGAAGGTCAATGGGTTTCTGGAGACCAAGTAAGGAAACATGACAATGGTGGAACTGGTAAGAAAATTTAAACAATGATGTAAGTATGTTCCTTTTTGTGGAGAATGCGAATCAAAAGAATGACCATTTCTTGAGCGCATTGAATCCAAGAATAAAGATCTTGGTAAGAATGTAGGCTACAGAGACATATGAAGAGCTGGTGGACAGCGCGATGATGGCCGAGGAATACCAAAATGACATCGTAAGAGACATTCAACGATCCAGACGGGTTCTGAAATGAGCAACATCTCGCAAAACATTCAGGCCATGGAACCTCATAGAACGAGAAATTAATCAGAAGGAAACCAAGAAACTAAGAATGACAACGGGAATTGTTGGGATTGCAAAAAATGAAGGAGCAATGCCAATAAGCGGAAGAAGGCTGCCGTGCCCGAAGTGCCACAAAGCCCATACTAAAGAATGCTTAGAAGGTTCTAACACATGTTATTAGTGTAAGGAAAAAAAGACATGTTGTTCGAGATTGCCCAAAGTGACCTACATATCATAAGAAAGTTCCAACCAAAATTTTTGCAATGAAACAGGATCAGGCAGAGCAAGAAGATGTCACAACAATAAATGGTAACACATTTATTCATGGACTTATTGCATTTACTTTAATTGATTATGGTGCCATACTTTCATTCATAACTCGATCACTATTAAAGAAGCCATGAGTGATACCTGAAGAATTAACCATAAGATATTCCATTTCCTTACCTTCCAGTGACGTAATGGATTCTATCCAGGTGGTCGGGAATTGCCCCATCTAAATTGGGAATAAATTTTTATGGGCCGAGTTTATAGTGTTGAGTCTAAAAGAGTTTGAGGTAATATTGGGAATGGACTGGCTTACAAAGTACCACACAACCATAGATTGTCAGGCCAAAAATGTAATTTTAAAACCGACCGGGTATAAATAACTGGAATTTAAAGCAGACATGCGAAGGGAAAGCCTGCCAATTATATCAGCAATGAAGGTCTAAAAGTTATTGAATGGTGGTTGTGTTGGATACTTAGCTAGTATAGTAGCGATGCAGAATGAGTCGAAGATGGGGGTGGAAGATAATGTGGTGGTGAAGGACTTTCCAGATGTATTTTCGGAGAATCTGATTAGCTTACCACCAGATAGGGAGATCGAATTTAAGATCGAGTTGGAACCAGGAATGACACCAATATCAAAGTGCCTTACAGGATGGCGCCGACTGAGCTTAAGGTACTAAAGACACAATTGAAGGAGTTGTGGAAAATATGGTTTATTTGGCCTAACTCTTCACATCGGATAGCTTCGGGTTCGTTTGTAAAATAGAAAGATGGGTCATTAAGATTATGTATCGACTACCGGGAACTGAATACAGTAACAATAAAGAACAAGTACTTCTACTAAGGATTGATGACCTATTCGATAAATTGTAGAGCGCTACCATATTCTCTAAGATTGATTTACAGTCAGGGTACCACCAATTGAAGATAAAGGCAGATGACATGAGAAATACAACATTCAGAATAAGGTATGGCCACTACGAATTTCAGGTGAAGTCGTTTGGGCTAACAAACTCCCCAACGGCATTCATAGATCTCATGAACCGAGTGTTCAAACACTACATTGATCGATTTACCATCGTCTTTATCGACGATGTTGGAGTTGGTGCTTGGAGCGCCAATCCGGATAATATATAGTACAATAAATTTTATTATTTATTAATAAAATAACTACATTTTCATTTCAAACCTTATTAATGATATTGTCATTATACATATTAGATTGATGTATAAATATGCTAAGAATGACATCGACCTTAGAATAGTCATATAGTTTATTGGACATTAGGTGGTCCGATATTGGGATAAGTGATAAATGTGGTTTATACCCACTTATTCAGGCATTCTTAGCTTACTATTTTGTTAGGTTCTGTTCCGTATCATTTAATGTATTTTGTATTTTGTTTTATGTTTTATTGATAGGAAGCATTGAAACATGGATCTTGGGACAAATGGACTTGTTTTGGGATTTTATGGACACATCGGAAGCACACGAGAAGGCTAAAAATACAGAAACAATCAATCCTGAAATTTAGCTTGGCGTCGCGACGCCCCACATGATCTCCATACAAAAATACCGAGAGTTGGACGCCGCGACTCCACTTACAGCGTCGCGACGCTGCGGCGGACTTCCTGAAACATCAAAATTCAGTATTCTACAGGCATAATGACTCCAAGACTTCCATATAAATAAAGAAGCTCGTCCAAAAACCTAGGAAGAGAGGCTAATACACAACTAAAGACTCAAAAAACACATATTTTAGAAAGATCCAAGGAGGAAGATTGAAGAGCGACAATATGAGATAAATGCGGTGACGTCCAAAGACGAAGGGAATCGATTCAGGTTTAATCTTCTAGTTTCTTCCTTTAACTCTAATGATTTCTATTAGATTCATGACCATGCTTTCATTGTTTTATTATTTGGTCATGAACTAACTCTATTATTCTAGAGAATGATGTAGCCAATGTTTGAACCTATGTGTTGTCTGTCAATTTAATTTTTATGAAGTTTTAATTCAGTTTATTTATATTCTCTTGTGTTTAATGCTTATTGTTTGTTGGCCACAAATTAAGATGATGAATGTTTAGAATATATCATTCGGGAGAGAGAGATTTTGAATAGGATCTAGAGAATATAACTTAGGAGATTTGTAGAGTTCGGGAGAATCTATAATCCCTTTGAATTCATTAATGAATTGTTCATTACTAGATTTTTAAAGGGATATCGAAGTCTGTAATTGATAGTATATTCACTCGGCACTCGGGAGAGGAAGTTAGAATAATTTAGGGTTCTTGGCTTATAAACTACTAAACTGAATAAGAATTGATTTGCATAATAAATACATATGGGATAACTGGGTGAAATCAGACTCTAGAATCTTTCATATCCTGAATTATTTTTATCAAACATTTTGTGTCTTAATTATTTAGTTTTTAATCTAAATTTAGTTGCTTTTTAAATAAAGTTAGGGTTTACTAATTATAGTATTTAGTGTGAGTTGAATACAATCAATGTGGGTTCGACACTCTTTCACTTATCTTTACTAAAACTTGACATCGTACACTTGCGGTACGATACAAAATATCACAACAATAAGTATTACTATTATAAACTATTCTTAAAGTATATATATATATATATATATATATATATAATATATATATATATATATATATATATATATATATTCCTAGTCGTTGGTTTTGGAATACGGTCGAATTCCTATAACCTAGAAGACTAGCACATGTCGTATATTGGAATTGGAGTTTCAATGGTTTAACCTGATGTACCATGAGCTTTGGAATCTTGTATAGACATGTGGGTAGTGGTTGTACCGAATACTGAGTGACTCACTGGTGATTCCTAATAGTTGGAAGTACACACCACCGTCAATAGGAATCTCCTCGAGTCGAGTAACATATGTGATCCTTTGACTATAGGATAACATTGATTTTGTGTGAGATCTTCTACACTTTGATGCCATGTATGTCAGAAACCTTTCATGGTCTGGCCTCTAAATGTTCGTTGGGTTTGTACCGATGCACTCAGTAATCAAGTGCGAGTCAATATAGGATTCGTCGGCCCGTATGTGTACCATAAGGGGTTTAGGTATCCATGTGAGTAAGTCACGATTCTTAAGACTTTGTCCAAAGTCGATCACCTAGAGTGGATCGCATCAGTTGTAAAGAATTGTGGACATGTCGACATGAGATGTGCGCCTTTGGAAACTTGACGGTGTATTCTATGTTTCCTAAGCACAAATCAGACAGCCTACGACGGAGGGATTGATAAATATATGTGATGACCTCGACTTGTATAGAAAGGTCGTTCGTGTTCTTCATGAATTCGGAGGTGGCCGAATTGCGTACATATTAGCTAGGCTTATATGACGAACGTGTCTGAACTTAAAGAATTCCAATATGAAGTGTACTCGTTGAGCACTTGGGTAGCCGATTAATTTTGATAAAAGATAATATTCGATATTATAATTATCAACTAAGATAATCAAGTGTTATTGGATAACATTGATTATTTACTTTGACCTAATTGGATTAGTTGGATTAATTCAATAATTGCATAAGGTCTTAATTGTAAAATCATAATTGATGAGTGGTAAATCAATCACTATTTCCCACTTATTTAACCTAATATTTTATATAGTTTCTTGATTTTTGTGAATATTTTGATGTGTTTTGTGTTATTTTGTAGATAAATAAAGTTTCAGGACATCCTGGAGGTGATTTGGACCAAAACAATGAAAATTGGAAAAAGGGCATTTTGGTAATTTAGGCGCGTCGCGACACGCAAGCTCTTGGTGTCGCGATGCCTAACATGCGCCGAACATTGCTAACGTGCGCCGGGTCCACAAATCAGAATCTGAGAAAGTTTGACTTTGCTAACGTGCGCCGTGCCATGTGTCACCATCAGAGTCGATCTGCTAACGTGCGCCGTGCCACGTGTCATCATCCTACGGTGCCGACAGCCACCATCGCCATGTGTCGCCACATGTCACTCCACGTCATTGCCAGGTCATCGTCCACATCACCATGTTGATCGAGTCAACATGCCACCTCACTACCACGTCATCATCAACCAATCACAGCGTGCCACGTGTCGCGATTTTATGGTGCCGACAGTCAAATTGCCACGTGTCGCCACATCAATGCCACGTCAGCGCCACATCAGCATCAATTATTGGCTCTCTTATCCCTATCTGACAAGTGGCGGATAAAAATCTAGCTGACAAATCAGAAGCCGCCACGTGTCACAATAATTGAGCCCTAACAACCTTGCCACGTGTCACCTTATCACCTTATCCAGAATCTTAAACCGACGAACCAGAGCGTGCCACGTCGACAAAACACGTGTCGCGACGCGTGACCCCTACTGACCCCTATAAATAGAGTGCGAAATTCCAGTTTCAATTGTACCACTCTCTCTCATCTCTTTGATGTAAAGAATGAGTTTCTCTCTCTAGTTTCTTTTAGTTTTTAGTTTTTAGTTTTGTAATTAATTTTAATTACGTTTTGTAATAATAGTAATTTACTTTTTTACTTTTTACAGTTTTTACTATTCACCATGAGGAGGTAACTTCCCCAGCTAGGGTGAAAGGTAATTCTTTTACTATTGCTATTTAGATTAATCTCCCTTAAATATAATATATTCACTACTTAAAATATTGACTTCAAAAGGATACCGCCAGATTGGTCGGTTGGTAATTCATTTTAATCTGGTTTAAACCTGACTAATCAAGGATACCGCCATATTGGTCGGTTGGTAATTAAAATTTCTTACCGCCTATATGGCAGGTTCATGGGCAAATCTTTTTACCGCCTTAATGGCTGGTTGGACTTAATTTTACTTAATCAGGATACCGCCTATATGGTTGGTTGGTAATGTTATCACAAGTTTATATATTATATTATGGGAGATATCTAAATTAGCAGTAGTAAAAGTAATTCCTTTTACTTTAGCATTTTATTTTATTATAATTTACTTTTCAGTATTTACTTTACCGTATTTTTTACTTTATGTCTTTTATTTTCAAGTTTTTACTAGCCCTAGTTATGTGTTGTAACTAAATTAGTTATCTGGGGTTGTGATGACTTTTAATATCACCGGTTTATAAAGGGTTGGATTATAGTTTGGGTAATATAAATATTTATTTATTGAGTCTTAATCTTAATGTTTTTTCATTAACTGGCCATTAATAAAATTGATTAGGTAAACTTAAAATGAACTAGACATAGGGATTTTAAGTTTAAGACCTTAGACTCAATAGCCCACGATCTTCCTTGAGGATAGATAACCATTTAATAGATTTCCTTACAGGATAGACATATACCTGTCGGGCGGGGGTAGCCATAATTGGAACTTAAACTTAATGAATCCAGATAATTTGGTTGACATAGACATATGGTTCAATTGGGTTAAACTGGGTATTTGTGTCTGACCATCGACAGAGGCTTACACATAATTTAGTGTTCCAGGTTAATAAATCAATATATTACCCAACTTTAAGATAACCACTTCATCTTTTAAATGATATTGGAAGAAATCACAACCCTAGATAGTTTTTAATATTGAATTTTCTTAAAACCTACTTTCGAATAATTTTATTTACTTGTTTTTAAAATTTAGAATCGTCACCATTTCAAATCAATCAAACAACCTGTTAGATACTAGTAATCATTTGACCTCATAAAATTAATAGATTAGATATTAAGTCCTCGTGGGATCGATATTTTTATACTACTTGAACGATACGTGCGCTTGCGTTATACGTATGTGTTTACGCCGGTCAATAATTATCTCTACCATTTGAGGATATCATGGTAATTGTAAGTATGTAATAATATGTGGTTTTGGCTTGATTTAATTGGATTAAATCAAGGTGGCAAACATTGAACTAATCCATTTCCTAATCATTGTCTTGATTTAATTGGATTAAATCAAAGTGGTAGACAATGAAGATTAGTCACACCTAATTATACATATTTGGACAAATTAGATTAAGCCCACATAAAATTTGATTACAACTTTTATTAATTAAAAATTACCTAAGTTTTGCTATAAATAGCAAGCTTCAGAAAGGTTTTAATTAAGAAAAGTGAAAGCTTGTGAAAGCTAAGTACAAGCAAATTCTTAGAGAAATCAACCTAAGTTAGAGAAATGTTTAAAGAAGCTTGTGAGGTCTCTATAGTATTTCATCTAGGAGAAATCAAGATTGGATCTTGAATTGAAGCTTGCCAACATTGAAAACAAGATTGGACCTTGAAGTGAAGCATGCAAACCTTGGAGGTTCTCCTACCATTTCAACAAAAGAAGGAGATCGGATCTTTGCATCAAACTTGCTAGGTAAGTTTGAACTTCTTGTAAGTTATGTTCTTTTATATATTGGAAACATGATTACAAAGCTTAATGTTGAAATAAGGCTAATAAATTGTGTTGGGATGCTTTAGAAGTATAAACACAATATGTTTGGTAATTAGGTCAAAATGTTAATGTTAGACATAGACATAAAATTAGAGTTTGGAACTCTAGATTAAAGCTTATAGCTATGGCTACCATTCTAGAATCACTTGACCACATTTGGGTGACCTAGAATTGTTTATGAGTCATTTCATTTTGGGATTCTATTTTGAGTTGTATTTCGATTCAAAGAATTGAATATATATATATATATATATATATGTTTATTTCATAATATTTGTTGTGGTTGGTTTTGAAATTAAAATTTTTTTGGGTAATTTTAAAAGTGTTTAAGTTTTTTTTTAAAAAAAATAAAAAAATTTTATATGTGTTTTGCTATCAGCCAAATTGGCCGAGAGTAAGATGTTGCAGCGCTACTAAGTAGCGTTATAGCACTACTAAGTAGCGCTGCAGCACCTACATACTGCTCAGCAGCATGTTTATGCCCGGGTAGTTGCACCCTTTATCCGATTTTTATCCCGATTAATTTTTCCAGACCCATATTTATTTCTGTTTTTCCTAAACACTTTAAAAATAGAATATTATATTTTATTAAATTATAAAATACACTCATGCTAGATATCCACGGGTTAGACCCACTTTCACTGGGCGGACCGATCCGACCCTAGGGGTTCCACATCTGCCCCAACAGAAGATATATTGATCTATTGAAAGAGCCAATTGGAGCATGAGGAGCACTTACGTGTTACGTTATAAATATTAAGGGAGAACAAACTCTACGCTAAACTCAAAAAGTGCGACTTTAGGATGAAACATGTGGCCTTCTTAGGGCATGTAGTATCCAGTGAAGGGATATCATTTGACCCCAGCAAGATAGAGGCGGTTGTAAGTTGGCCAACATCGAGAAATATTACGGAGTATAGACGATTTGTATGAGATTTCTCCAAAATAGCTACCCATTTGACCACTCTGACTAAGAAGAATGCAAGATTCTTGTGGAATGAAAAGTATGAAGAGGGCTTTCAACAACTGAATGAGTGGTTGGTAACTGCCCCGATATTAACAATACCAGACGGTCAAGGAAAATTTGTGGTATACAGTGATGCCTCCAAAAGCGGATTGAGATGTGTACTAATGCAGAATGGCAGGGTAATCACCTATGCATCTAGGCAACTGAAGGAGTATAAAAAGAATTACCCAACTCATGATTTGGAATTAGCAGCGATAGTATTTTCACTAACGATCACAAAAGCCTCAAATATTTCTTCACCCAAAATGAGCTGAATATTAGACAACAAAGATGGTTAGAATCAGTGAAAGATTATGATTGTATAATCAATTACCACCCCGACAAAGCAAATGTAGTGGCAGATGCATTGAACAAAAAGGCAACACTGGCTATGCAGGTTAACAGCTATAAGTTCCCAACCGGTATTGTTTGAAAGGATAAAGGAAAAAACACCGATAGATAGGGAGCTACTGAAACAACGAAGAAATATGAAGATGGGCAAGAAAACAGACTTGTCGATTGATGACGATGGAACAATAAGATATAACCCAAAAGTGAAGGAATAAATCATGACGGAAGCCCACAACACTCCATATTCGGTATACCCCGGGGGCACAAAGATGTATCGAGACCCGAAGTTGCATTACCGGTGGTCGAGTATGAAAAATCACATCGCAGAATTTATGGCAAAATGTTTAACGTGCCAGCAGATCAAAGCTGAACACGATGACCATCTGGGGCGTTACAGCCATTGGAGATCCCATAGTCGAAATGAGAGCAAATAATTATGGATTTCGTGTCAAGACTGCCAATTTCAGAAATGGGGAATAATTCCATATGGGTGATAGTTGACCGACTCAATAAAACGATGAACTTTCTGGGAGTAAAGACCACATATAGGATAGATCGATATACAAACTTGTTCGTAAAAAAGATAGTAAGGCTGCATGGAGTTTTTGTCTACATCGTGTCAGACCGTGACCCCAGGTTTACCTTAAAGTTATGGAAAAGCTTCCACGAGGCTATGTGAACCAAGTTGGAGTTTGACATAACTTTTCATCTAGAAAGTGATGAACAATCTGAAAGGGTCATACAAATACCAGAAGACATGTTAAGGGCTTGTGTAATGGATTGGTCGGGGAAATGGGAGCGATATCGACCTTTAGTGGATTTTTCTTACAATAACAGTTACCAAGCAACTATTAGCATAACAGCGTACAAGGCGCTATATGGTAGAAAGTGCAGATCACATATTCATTGGGATGAAGTGGGGGAGACAAGATATCTAGAAAAACAACGAATAGACAAGAAGTAATGCAAGAAACTAAAAAAGTAGCCGAGAAGATCTGGGCAACGATGAAGATAGCTCAAAGTAGGCAGAAAAGTTATGCTGATAGAATGAGGAAAGAGCTAAAGTTTGAAGTAGGAGACCGTGTATTGTTGAATGAAATGGGTAATGAGGTTCGAAAAAATGGGAAAATTAAGCTTGCGATATATATGACCCTTTGAAATACTTGACAAGGTGGGCGATAGAGCATACCGTTTGGCATTACCACCTTCTTTGCCAAGAGTTCACAACGTGTTCCACATATCAATGTTAAAGAAATACATTGACCCGAGTCATGTCCTAAATTATGAACCCTTAGAATTGAACTATGAATAGACATAAGTCCGGATTTGAGCAAGAGAGGTGAAACTGTTAGGTTTCTACTATAGTCCCGGGATCAATTCAAGCAATGAAACATGTGTGAAAACTCAAAGAGGTATGGCGAAATCATACTTACATTGATCGGCTTTTGCGATGTGAGGAACAACAAAAAATTTCAAGCTTTCCTTCCATGGTGCTTTCGGTTTTGCTCCTCCATCTTGGGCTCCATTTGCTCGGCCAAGCTCCAAGCTTGGGTGTGCATTTCATGCCCACATGTGGGTTTCCCTATCACATTCGAAAGACCCCGAATGTGTGCTAGCACTCTTGAAATTTTGCCACAAAACTTCATAAGTTTCTCCTTCATCTCACGGCATTTGCAGAAAAATGAAGGAAGAAAATGGCCCAAGGCCGAGAGATTAGGAGAAAGTGAGAAGAGATTGTGTTTTGTGTGTTGTGTATCTAATACACTCATTGAAAGTCAAATACCAAAAATCAAATAAATGGTAAATGACATTTAAGCCATCCAACCACCACCATCAATCAATAGTGACATGTTGTCAATCACTCACAGTGACAAGACATCTATCACTTGATTGACTAGTGATTTGACGCTTGATGTGACTTGTGGGCCGCACTTGAATTCGAAATACGAGTGCGCCCGCAAACACTCCCGGGCTCGGGTTCGCTAATTCCGAATTAACGAATTTTCCGTTGCGACGTAATTAAATCAAATTTAATTAAATAATCATGCCTAGCAAAATTACTATTCACGTCGCTAACGAATTATTCTAAATTAAATCGTTCGTCCGAATTAAAATCTAATTTTAATTCCGCGTCGAAATCCAATTTCGTATAATATATCGAATATATTATTTTATCGATTAATTCCAAATTAATCGTTCTCTCTCTTTAAATAATATTTTATCCCAGATAAAATATCTCTGTAATTAATCCAAGATTAATTTTCTCTCTCTTATAATTAATCCCAGATTAATAAAGTGCGAGTCATACGTCATCGGTGAATCTTCGGGAAGCGACCCATGAGATCCCCGGATATGTTGGCAGTAAATCCGGTCGTCGGACTATCCGAACACGTACATACCTAGTACTACGTTTTTACCGATTTACAAGACATGGTTGGATTCTAGCAAAGCACAATGCCTATCCAATTCTCCAGAAATATTCTTATAGGAAATGTGTCTATATCAGGCGTAGTATACGTAGTATTGCGTATTTTGATCCAGCATCAGATGTCACGTGCAAGCCTGGGGCTGGAATTGTGTATGCCCCGTACGAAGCACATATCGGATCTCTGGTAACTAGTCTCTATTATCAGATAATCATGACCTAGTCATATTATCCCGATGACTACAGTACATATAAGCACCAGTTCTGTATCTTACGTGATCATCATCTCCACTATGACTGGAGTGATACTTACATCTTGACATCACACCCAATACACTACGATTCTCAATATACCCAGAAGAGGCGTACACAGAACATGTTAAAGCCCTGAACGACCAAAACCAAAGTATATTGATTGTCGCAAGTATTATCGGTGCAAGTCTCAGGTTAACCAATACACCTACCCCGATTCGGACTTCCATAGACACATAGTCATACTACCAATGGAATTCTGAGGGGTCTATCCAGAGCGAAGCTGTTCCCGTACCATCGGTAAACACAACCTCCTATTACACTTGCATGAGTATCCTATACCCAGATATATGAGAACTATGTCGTTATGCTCCCACAACGCGCACAAGTGTAATACTAGTCTTTTACGCATTATCGATGTCCAATCTCGATAATACTCTGACTAGGGATATTTAATGATTAAACCTTCGTGGATTGATAATATCACATATCATCTCAATCCGGAACTAATCATATGGACCTTCTATCATTTATACATCTAGGTAATCCAATTACAAATGATAAAAGGGCAATTTCCTTTATCACATAGTTAATTTGTACAACAACACCATGAACTGTACAAATAGTGATGCTATGGGTCATAATTGTCCAACAATCTCACACTTGGCCTATAGCCAATCACTCAAGTGTCCTACACCCGAACTATGTACGGTTCGCTCAAACTTCTGCTGAGAAAATGCTTTCGTCAGCGGATTTGCAGTGTTATCATCTGATGTGATTTATTCGATCATCACATCGCCACGATGTATGATCCAAACGAATCAGATGAATATTTGAAGTATATATCTGGATCATTGATAAGACCATTAATTCTCTAGCCTGTGTTGTAGCCTAGCTCAGCTGCTAACAGAACTACTCCTAATCTGATTAGGATTATTATCAATCCAAAAGGCTTATATTGCTGCCTCAGCTGTAGCAATAACCCGCTTCTGTTGTTTATTCGGAAATAGTATCTTGTTTGGAAGATTTCCAGCTCAATGTTCCGTTATTCAAACTGTATAGTACCGTTATTACGACTTATAGTCGGTTTTATCGGTTAGGAAACTTGCAACAGTGAACCCAGTCACTTCAAGTTCTCCTTCTCCATAGTATAAGAAAGCATCCTTAGTTCATCTAAGATACTAAAGATGTTCTTAACATCAATCCAGAGACTATCACTTGGATTGGCCTAATTGTGACTCCATATGCTCAAAGCATATGAGACACCAGGTCGCGTACATTTTTAAATGTACGGGTTCTCGAAGAGTATTAACATCTTAAATCTATCACAGTAGATCTTTATTCCTAGAATAAAGGTTGTTTCTCCCAAGAATTCTACGGAAATTTCATGAAAGCCAAGCTTTCACCGATTGTATTATGGGAATATCATTTCCAAGAAATGACATGTCATCATTACTTAGGACATTCACTGTCAGTGCGCTCCCACTAACCTCCTTTATACACAAGAATCATTTTCGTTTTGAATTAAATCATATACCATTATAATTACATCAAAACGATAGTTCCAAGAACGCTATGCTTCCTTCAATCCATTCATGGACCGAATTAACTCGCAAACCTTGTTTGCTCATTTTGGTATGACAAAACAGTCAGGATGTTGTAAACATCCTCCAAAAGGTTTCCATTTAAGGAAAGCGATTTTGGCGTTCAGCTGCCATATTTCATGAATGAAACATGCAGCATCAGCAAGCATTATCCAAATGGATTTAACCATGGCAACGAGTAAAAGGTTTCGTCGTAATCGACACAATGTTGATAACGATACCTTTTCGCTATAAGCCCAGCTTAGTACGTTGGTATGTTGCCTTCCATGTATGTCTTCCTTGAAGACTGATATAGTACTAATAGGCACAATGCCTTTCGGTAAACAACAGTATCCAAACTTAGTTGGTATACATGGATCCATTTCGGATATCATGGCACTTTGCCATTATAGGGAGTCGATACCTTGTATCACTTCCTCATACTAGTCTGTTTGTATTCCTCAATAAGATTGACATCTTTACTAGGTGAGATCAGAAACCCTACCTCCAGGTTGTTTTCTGACTCTCTCCGACTATCACGGTTCTTGTGTATTCGAAGATTATGGTATAGTTTCATCCCTGATGAACTATTTGTGTTCCATTAAGGAATCGGTGCCTGGAATAGTATTACTCCGATTTTCATCGAGTTTACTTTCCTCCCACTTACCACTGCATATAGGTATTCCTCTTAGGAAACCGCATGGCGAGCAACAATTACATTGTTCTCTTGTGAGATGTATAAGTACTATACTTTGGTTTCCCTAGGATAACCCACAAATTAGGCACTTATCCGATTTGGGTTCTAGTTTAGTATCATCCAAACATATGCCCGCATTCCCAAATCTTCAGGAATGAGAAAACCCAGTTTCTTTCATGTTCATATCTAATATGAAGTCTGTCAAACAGATTTTTATGGAACCTTATTCAAAATAAGTTTTGCACTGTAATGCGTATCCTTTGAAGGAAATGGTAGCTCGAGCGACTCATGATTAACCTTATCATGTCCAACAAAATTGGTTTCTCTTTCGGGACACACCGTCAAATTGACGTGTTCCGGGAGGAGTCCTCATTGAAAGAATACTATATTCTTTCAAGTATTTGAGAAACTTATTGCTTAAGTATTTTCATCATGGTCTAACCGTGACAGTTTTAATACTTTAGGCGATCTGTTTGTCTACTTCGTGTCGAAACTCTAAAATTTATGATTTCGTGTTTCACAAGAAACACATAACCATAATGCGATGCCACATCCGTAAAGGTCACGAAACATTCATATCCACCTCTAGCCTAGCTAGACATGGGCCCACTACGTCACTATGAACGAGGGCCAACAGATCGGTGGCATTTGCACTTTACCAAGTAAAAGGTGTTTTAGGCACTTTGTCTAATAAACTAGATTCGTAGACATCATTTGAATAGAATCAAATCTGTCTGTAGTATCCACTCTTCGAAAGTGTGGATATACGAGTCTTGTTAATTGTGTCCCAGACAACAATGCCCCACATATAAGTCTCAACTGATTTACTCAGTTGAGCTATTTGTTTTTCATGTTATACGTTTGAGATTCATTTATATTCAAAATATAAATACTGTTATTCATATCTAATGTGTTTATCTCAATATCATCTTTATAAAATGAAACACTTTAGTGTTCTAGAATATAAAGGTATACCCGCAACGGGTTATACTCTGATATAGTGATAATGTTTCTAGTCAAACTAGTACATTTTAACAGTTTCCTAATTTAAGTACACACCCAAATGGTAGTTCCTAAACTTAGGTTTTCTACGGTTAAAACAGCAGCTACTATCGTCTCCGTTACCGATTCGTAGATAGATCTCATCTGAAGTCAGTATCCTGCTTATCAGCAGATTCTGCACACCCAGTACATATTTATGTACCACATCCAGTATCTAAAATCCAATTTTAATACTAGTAGTGAACATGTTTATGACAAACATATTAAGCCGGAGCCTTGCCCCGTCTTCACTTCCTTCATGTCTGCCTGTCCCATACGGCAGTCACGCTTCCAGTGACCCCGTTTGCCACAGTTTAGGCAGACAACTTTGATATGTCCTTTGTCTTTCCCAGAAGATTATAATGATTTTGCCTTTGCCCCTTTTCCACACCCCAGAAGCCTTCTGCCAAGCCTTGGCCATCTAGAATGTCGAAATAAGATGCGCCTTGCGCTTCTTGCCTTATTGCAAACTTTGGCTTTGTCTCCTTGAGTATAGCCATTAACTCTCCAAGAGTTTACTATTGCAATTAGTACTCCAAGATCTAAGGATAGATCTATGAAGATCCTTCAATTTCATTATCATACTATAAGGATCTAATCCTTAGTTCTGATTGAAGAATTAAGGAGTCTATTTGCAAGCAAACGGATTAAGCACTAAGGTTATCATCACATGAATATTCCAAATATCATGTTCTACTTTCTATTGCTTAACTCCGGGCTTAGCTCGAGACGTCACTATATCAAATAGTAACTTCTCGGTTCCAGGACTATCTTGAGATTTTATTCCCAATCTGAAAATTAAAGCCGTTTAAATACATTTTCACCCCAGGATTATGTTTTAAACACTAATCTTTCAATTATCTTGATTGCTATAGTCCAACTATTTAATCAACGATTTTAGGTACAATTGATTATAATGATTATTATAGTCCAACTATATAATCAACTATAATTTAATTGATTAAATTCAATTATATTGATTACTATAATCCAATTATAAAATCAACTATAATTGAAGTAGTTTGAATACAGTCCAACTGTTCAATTTAAAACAACATTAAATATTAGTCCAACTATATATTAATTTATTTGATGAAATATTTGAATGAGCGCGTATTGGCAAGTAACTAAACGAATATTGCAAATTTAATACTTGCCTCCCACTATTTTTCGGCGAGCCTCTAACCCTCTGTGGAGTACTCAGGAAACCTTGTTTCCTAGTGGGCTAGGATCCTGTTAAATAACACACAATCTTGACTTTGGCCAACAAATTGTATGATAATTAACTAGGTAGATCTCTAAGATCAATTGGATCCTATCCAATTCCTAGATCCAGTAGGTGGACATCCAAGTCCGAAACATATATCTTATATATGCCAATATATCCAATATATTCTCTAACCTTTTTCCTCTGAATCAACTAAGCCTTGGTTTTTGCACAACAAACTTAGTGATCCCAGTTAAGCGGAACCCATTGACCATGGAAAGTTTCGTAATCGATGTCGATGGACAAGAAGTGATCTTGGCCAACAAATCACAACTTGGACAAGACACCGATATGGAACAAAGCCTTCATGATTCAAACACATCCGCGAAGGACAAAGGTCTTGACTTTGGCCAACAAACCAGTGCCAATCTAGGTTCTTGAGTAAGAATCACTCAATGGAAGGAAAAACGCTTAATATGTTGTGAGGGTTTTTTGCGTAAATTGGCAACCAATTTATTATCTTTGTTAGGGTCTCATCATCGTACACCCTTAAACATGCATTCTAAACACATAATAAGGCGCGTAAGTAAATAAATATAATAATGATATGCGGATGGATACTTAACACATTGTTCATAGAACAAATCTCTCAATTTCCTCTCTCCCGCTAGCACAAGTATTACTTCTACCCGATTACATAACACTTCTAAAGAAACCTCATTTACATTGAGGGGAATAGGTGAGAAGAGAAATACACAGAGTCAAGAGGTAATAGGCTGGACACGCAGGTCCAATTAATAAATTCTAAATTTATTACAACAATTTCCAAAATTGCCCTCACTCATCTAATATCCATCCGATATGTATTATTCATACATCGCATCCATATATTCACACAAGCATGTTATCAATCAATCTAATCCAATTAATTAATCTGAAATTAATGACCATCCAATGTTCAAACAACGATTTGATTTTGCGCGAGTCAAACTCGTTTTACGAATAAGCACTCAAAGTACGAATTCTTGAATTATATTAAACTACAATATTAAATCCAATTTAATTTGTATTTAATACTAATTCTATATTTAATTCTAAATTAAATAATTACACTTTTATAATGTGCAATTACGTCTTAGATTTCAAATCTAATTGTACGGGTCTCAAAGCTCAATTAACATCCAATGGTAATTTAATTAAAGTCCAATGGGCTTTTAATTAATTTCTTAAGGCATGGACTTTTGGTCAATATGGGTCAAACCCAAATACCAAAGCTCATTTAAGGAATCACCTTTATTTGCCAAGAAACCAATTTAGGCATATTAGGTCCAATTAAAATTAAAGGTCCATTAAGTCATATTTGGACTTTATGGATATGGTTTTGGGCCCAATTGGATCCAACCAATTAGCCTAAACTAAACTTGGCCCAACCAAGCCCATTAAGCCCAATTACAATTTTACAAGCCCAATTCCAAATTTGGCCCAATAATAATTAAATTACCAAAATTCCAAATTTCATAATTAATTAACCTAAAGTGTATGCCATAATTAATTAACCAAATTAATATTTCCAAAACACCAATTTACTCAATTAATTATGCTAATCATCATCAACTTATGTCCAACACAATTGAATCAAAAATCAATCATTTTCCATGCTACATCATACACGGCAATTAGGGATTTTCATGTCCGATTCAAAATTAAATCCAATTAAATCTCAAATCAACATTTCCCAAATGATTTCAACTCATCCAATGATCAAAATCAAAAATCACCATGACTTAGGGTAAGCTCAAACTTTCGGCCAAGCCATAATTTTGGGGAAAATTTGATCCAATCCAATTTTCACAAAATTGATCACAAATAACTCCAAGTCATTCATATACAAGCATGCTCAAACAAGTAATTTCACTCAAACATGCTCAAATTCAATTTACCCAAATTTTATCCTAATCAAATTTCATGCTTAAAATGGCTCAAGATACCATTGTTAGTTCTACTATAGTCCCGGGATCAATTCAAACAATGAAACATGTGTGAATACTCAAAGAGGTATGGCGGAATCATACTTACATTGATCGGCTTTTGCGATGCGAGGAACAACAAAAATCTTCAAGCTTTCCTTCCATGGTGCTCTCGGTTTTGCTCCTCCATTTTGGGCTTTATTTGCTTGGCCAAGCTCCAAGCTTGAGTGTGCATTCCATGCCCACATGTGGGTTTCCCTATCACCTTCGCAAGACCCCGAATATGTGCTAGCACTGTTTAAATTTTACCACAAAACTTCCTAAGCTTCCCCTTCATCTCACGGCATTTGCAGAAAAATGAAGGAAGAAAATGGCCCAAGGCCGAAAGATCAGGAGAGAGTGAGAAGAGATTGTGTTTTGTGTGTTGTGTATCTAATACACTCATTGAAAGTCAAATACCAAAAATCAAATAAATGGTAAATGACATTAAGCCATCCAACCACCACCATCAATCAATAGTGACATGTTGTCAATCACTCAAAGTGACAAGACATATATCACTTGATTGACTAGTGATTTGACGCTTGATGTGACTTGTGGGCCGTACTTGAATTCGAAATGCGAGTGCGCCCGCAAACACTCCCGGGCTCGGGTTCGCTAATTCGAATTAACGAATTTTCCGTTGCGACGTAATTAAATCAAATTTAATTAAATAATCATGCCTAGCAAAATTACTATTCACATCGCTAACGAATTAATTCTAAATTAACTCGTTCGCCCGAATTTAAATCTAATTTTTAATTCCGCGTCGAAATCCAATTTCGTATAATATATCGAATATATTATTTTATCGATTAATTCCAAATTAATCGTTCTCTCTCTTTAAATAATATTTTATCCCAGATAAAATATCTCCTGTAATTAATCCCAGATTAATTTTCTCTCTTATAATTAATCCCAGATTAATAAAGTGCGAGTCATACGTCATCGGTGAATCTTCGGGAAGTGACCCATGAGATCCCCGGATATGTTGGCAGTAAATCTGGTCGTCGGACTATCCGAACACGTACGTACCTAGTACTACATTTTTACTGATTTACAAGACATGGTTGGCTTCTAGCAAAGCACCGTGCCTACCCAATTCTCCAGAAATATTCTTATAGGAATATGTTATCTATATCAGGCGTAGTATACGTAGTATTGCGTATTTCGATCCAGCATCGGATGTCACGTGCAAGGCCTGGGGCTGGAATTGTGTCTGCCCCGTACGAAGCACATATCGGATCTCTGGTAACTAGTCTCTATTATCGGATAATCATGACCTAGTCATATTATCCCGATGATTGCAGTACATAAGAGCACCAGTTCCGTATCCTACGTGATCATCATCTCCACTATGACTGGAGTAATACTTCCATCTTGACATCACACCCAATACACTATGATTCTCAATATACCCAGAAGAGGCGTACACAGAACCTTTAAAGGCCCTGGACGACCAAAACCAAAGTATATTGATTGTCGCAAATATTAGCGGTGCAAGTCTCAGGTTAAGACCAAATACACCTACCCTGATTCGGACTTCCATAGACACATAGTCATACTACCAATGGAATTTTGATGGGTCTATCCAGAGCGAAGCTGTTCCCGTACCATCGGTAAACACAACCTCCAATTACAATTGTATGAGTATCTTATACCCAAATATATGAGAACTATGTCGTTATGCTCCCACAACGCGCACAAGTGTAATACTAGTCTTTTACGCATTATCGATGTCCAATCTCGATAATACTCTGACTATGGATATTTAATGATTAAACATTCGTGGATTGATACTGTCTCATATCATCTCAATCCGGAACTAATCATATGGACCTTCTATCATTTATACATCTAGGTAATCCAATTACAAATGATAAAAGGGCAATTTCCTTTGTCACATAGTTAATTTGTACAACAACACCATGATCTGTACAAATAGTGATGCTATGGGTCATAATTGTCCAAGAGAAACAACTTCGAAACAAGGAAATAACACTCATGGGAGTTCTTTGGAGGAACCAGTAGTTCGAAGAAGCAACATGGGAAACAGAGGGAGAACTGAAAGATAAGTACCCAGAGTTCAAGGATGAAATTTTTATTACATAGGAGACTGTAACACTCCGCTGTAGGTTGTAGAATCGTATAATGATTTGAAAAAATAATTAAATTTTTGGAAACGTGACCCAACAGTCACAACTATCCTAGGGTTCCGAATATTAGGGCATGTAATTAAAAAATGTCAAAGTGGATTGGGAGAATTTTTATTAAATCCTGCATGAAAAATAAAAAATTTCGGCTTAATAATCGTCAAAAACGGAGCTGAAATGAATTAGTTATGAATTTTCGAAAATTAAATCGGTTTAGGAAAAACACCGGGTACATTAACAGATATCATAAATATTATACTAATAACTACATAATTAGCTTAAATACCAAGGGTTAACAATAAATAATCATGTAATTACCAGTATAAAAATAGGATAGGGTTCGCGTAGAAGTACGAAACCCTAAAGCAAAGAAAGGCAGTGTCAAGCCGTAGAGGGGAAAAAACCCCACCCAGTCACTGTTCACGGCACAACCGGCGAGTAGCTCCGACCACTAATCACGACGTCGAGCACACCGACAGAAATCTTACGACGATGGGAGCTCAATCGAACAAGTGGGATCAGAAACTCTGAACGTTTGGGCCATCGACGAGGAGACAAAATGCTGCTCAGCGTAACTTTTCGGCCTTAATCCAGTGTTCCATGACGGAGTCAGCGACGACCACAAGTACGAGTAAACTCAGCTCGTCGGGCTCTCTATTTTGGCGGTGGTGGTGTCGGTCATTGCCATCACATGAGGACGACCCCACAGCATAACCCGCAGGTCATTGATACCCGCGGGTTGCAGAGATGAAGGGGAACTGATCAGTTGACTCGTTCCTAACATAAAAAATATAATAAGAATAATAAATAGATATAACAATAATAATAATAAATAATAATAATAATAATATAGCTAGTAATAAATAAATAAATAAGTTAAATATAAATATATATGTATAAATATAAATAAGCATAAGTACACAATAATAATAAATAATGTTAATAAATAAAGGTAAAGATAATAAACCATAAGGTATTATTATGGATAATCATATGTTTGGCAGTAAGAAGAAGTGTGTACTCGAGCATTGGCTTATGTATACAATAATAATAATAATAAATGGAAAATAGGATATATATATATATATATATATATATAATGACCATAATAAAAATAATATGGATAATAAATTATATGAGTGTATTTTAATCACTCGATATGTTACATATTTCAGGAGCAAGTTAACGAACTAGATACACTGCGTGAAATTCTCATAGAGGTAAGTGATTTTCCAACTGTACCGCAAGACTATTGTATGTGAATTGAGTGATATGTTTGGTGTGGTTATTGAACAATATTGGTTTAGGTTTATTATGATTATGTATTTTTGTAATAAATAATGTGATGGTTGTTTTCTATTATTAAATTTATTGTACAATTTCATTGCATCACATCCAACATGCGTAACACCTAAACTATTTAAGTGGCGATATGTGTTGCATCAAGTTTATGAATTTTATGGGAACGGTTAGAAATAGATTTCGAAGCGGGCTTGGTATAACTGCTACATGGGAGGGTATATGGTAATGGTTGGTAAAAGTTGATGGTAATTGATTATCTATGGTAATGGTGAAATGTGTTCTAAGGAAGAACACCAAAATTTCAACCGGTTGCCCTGTAGCGTGTACCGAGACTGATGACCCATTAACTAAAAAAGGTTTATCAATTGATAAATATTTATACAAAAATCAAAGTTTTTTTTTTCAAAGTGTTGCATTTTTTTAAAAGGCCATCTTTGCATTCATACATGAAAATTTCTTGCTGGACTTAGGCTCACTGTGTCATATGGTGCATGTGATCACATTTCAGTCGATTATGCCGATCTAGCAGTTGATGGTTGTGCGACGGATCCATGACGGTGACTCATGTGCAAGGAACCGTGTATTTCTTAATTTGCAGTGTAGAGTCTTTATGATAATAAGTTTTGTGATTGATAGGTCTCGGAAGATATAGTTTGTTACTTTAACTTATGCAGTACAGTTAACGTACAGTTTGGGTTGAACAAAGTTATTTGTCTTTTATGAATGACTATTAAATTAACATTATTATGATATTTGCTCAAGCGTCTAGCGAATTTAAGGATAATGTAGAAGTGTTGGTAGCGTTCTGTCTCTATACTCCTTTGGGTAAAGTGGTTATAAGTAAGGGCGTTACATATTTTAATATAACAAGGAATTCAAGTATAACACCAACAAGGCAATCAAATCCAAAAAGGATTTGAATAATAAAAACAATTGTAAAAGAGCTTGCCTTTGACACATCTGAGACATTTCATTTCAATTGGGATTCAAGTCTTGACTAGTTTTTGAGAGCAAGTTGGTGAGAGTTGTGTTTTTGATAGATTATTGCGATCTTTTTTGTATTCCTTGTTGAGTAATAAAAGAATCTCTCCGTGGATGTAGGCATCTATTGTCAAACCACATAATTTTTGTATTCTTGTGATTATTTTTGATCCCTTGTATTGATTTCTCACCATAAAATAAATTCACGTGTTAGATAATTAATTGTTCAGTGTATATTTATTATTTTACCAATTGACCATAATGGTATGTTCACTTGAGGGTAATGAGAATGAGAATCATTTCTGTTACAGTTATTTACTTTCCAAATTTGAATGAAAATGAGTTTGGGAATAAAAGTAATAAGAGCCTCATTCCCACCTAAGGGGGGCAATGGGCCGGGCCGGGCCGGGCCAGGACTTTTATAAGCCAGGTCCGATCCCGACAACTTTTTTTGACCCGGGCCCGGGAAAATCCCGGCCCGGTCGGACTCGGGCCGGACTTTATCCGGCCCGGTTTTTATTAATAAAAAATTTAAATATATTTTTAATTTATTATATAAATATATATGTATATGTAGAGATGGCAAAAATACCCGGACGACCCGGGTCCGGGTAGACCCGGGTCCGGAATCAAAAAATTCGGACCCGGGATCGCCGGTCCGGACCCGGGTAGAACCGGGTCCGGAAAAAATTAAAAAAAAAAATAAATTAAAAAATTAAAAAATAAATTAGATTTTAATAAAAAATATAAATATATATGGGCATAAATATATAAAAATAAAAGAATTTAATAAAAAATTAAAAGAATTGAAATAAAATTAATAAAATACAAATATAAATATAAAATAATACAATTAAAATTTATAAAAAAATTAAAAAAAAAAAAGAATCCGGGTAACCGGGTCCGGTCCGGGTCTACCCCCGGTCCGGACCCGGGAATATTTACCCGGGTCCGGACCGGACCCGGGGAAGTGAAATCTCTTCCGGATCCGGACCCGGGTCCGGCCGGACCGGGTCCGGATCCGGAAATTGTCATCCCTATGTATATGTATATATAATATTTTTTAAGCCCGGGCCCGGGCTTATTGTGCTGGGCCCGAGCCGGACCTCTACTTCATGGGCCCGAGCTTTTTTGTCACCCTTATTCCCACCTCCCCATGAGAATGATATTCAAATTCTTATTATTGATAGGAAATTACAATTTTATCCCTAAAGTCATTAATTAATTATTTAATAATAATTAATTTATTATTATTAAATAAAATTTATTAATAATTACTAATGAAATAATATTAAATATTTTAATAAAAGAATAAATTAATATTTAATAATAAGTAATAAATTAATATATAATTTTAATTAAGGGTATTTTTATAATTTGTTAACAATTCATTCCATTTACTAGATAAAACACTTAAATGATAATACTACTTTATTCCGATTACGATTGCTATAATTAAATAAATAATTTATTCTGATTCAAATTTACTATTCACATTTCAGCTTATTTCATTCTATTCCGATTACGATTACGTAAAAAAAGCTAAGAGTATTTATGTCTAATCAAAATACATTTGATTCTTTTTTTTTTTTTTTGAAATCGTTGGAAACCTCACCACTAAACCACCCATTTCGGGATTAAGCGGAACATGTAATACTTCCTATTGTCCAAAACTCTTATAAGAAACATACTCTCTGAATTCGAACTCATAACCTTAAGATGAGATCCGAATCATACACTACCAAGTACGCCCATTACGGACATTTGATTCCTTATTACCACTATAAAACGTCAATCAATCGTTGGAATCAATTACGAATCGCATCAAACGGTGAATAAACCAAGGGATAACAAACTCTCGAAACACGTCTCTCTAAAATTCGACACTTGAAACGAGCACGAAAGAAACAGACACCACGTTGCTCGCCATCGTAGACTTCCCCTTGTAATAATCACAACCAAAAAAAAAAGAAAAAGAAAAAGAAAAAACAAACTCACTCTGTTGATTAAGCATCAATCGTTCTTTAGATCTCAGATCCATCGGTACTCTTTCTTAACCCTTATCGCTTGATTATATCTCTGTCTGTAATAACTTATTATAGAATCTGATTTTTTTTTTATTTTTTGTTGCCTATTTGATTGATGAAGCAAAACGATTTCAAGTTAATTAAAGTATGATCAATGTCTATTTGTTTTCATTTATCTTCATTTTCTGCACAAATTTAATTATATCCGATTTTGTTACACATTGCGTTGAATTTGTTTTCAGGAATTTTGGTTTAGATTCCTATTTTATTTTCAATTATTTTTTGAATTTTAGGTAATATTTGTTTTTTTTTTAAATTATTTTATTTCAGGATTACGTTTTGATGGAGAGCTTGGCACAGCTAGAGGCTTTGTGCGAGAGGCTATACAATTCGCAAGATTCCGCTGAACGAGCTCACGCGGAGAACACTCTCAAGTGTTTCTCTGTGAACACTGATTACATTTCTCAATGCCAGTTCATTCTTGACAATGCATTAACTCCTTATGCTTTGATGCTCGCTAGCTCTAGTTTACTGAAGCAAGTTACTGAGCATAGCCTTGCGTTACAGCTCCGTCTTGATATCCGTAATTAATTTTGCTTATCTACTTGTGGATTTGCTATTTATCATTTTCATGCTTGTGCTTGTCTTAATATATATTTTTTTTTTGACATTTGGTAGGAAATTACCTTATAAACTATCTTGCGAAGAGAGGACCTGAACTGCAGTCATTTGTCACTGCATCTTTGATTCAACTCTTATGTCGACTTACAAAGTTTGGTTGGTTTGATGATGATAGATTTCGTGAGTTGGTCAAAGAGTCTACAAATTTTTTGGGCCAGGTAATGTGGCATATATGCAATAAGTCATCAGTTAGTATTTGACATATTTGTATTGGATTCTGTTGATGAAGTAGAAGATGTACTTAATAATGATCTGTGCTTGATGCTTGACGGCTGGCGCATATAGTTGTTACCAGTAATGCCTTTTGTGTGTATTGGATAACTTATCACTTTCTTTAACCTTAAAGCTACTCCTTGCATCGTAACTTTTATTTTCATTGTATTAAATAATTTTTGTACAGTATGAATACCGATTCTTGTAATGTTTTTGTGAATTATTATCGTTTGTCGAATATGATGCTAAAGATGTTTTGTCTTTTCTAGGCAACATCGGGTCACTATGCCATTGGTTTGAAGATACTGAATCAGCTTGTTTCTGAGATGAATCAGGTTACATTTCACTTGCATTTATATCATCCTTAAGGTGGTATAGTTGCTATTCATTGTTGGAAGGTGTAAAATATTTTGTAATTCACATGAGTGATACTTTGGAAAGAGTTACGGTGCTGATGAATATTTAGTTGCTATTACAATTGTTTGTACTTCATTTGAAAGAATGTTCAAGGATTCTAGAATATTTAGTTTTTGTTTAGTTCTTTTGAACACAAGTAATTTCTGTCATTCGATTTATTATGGTGGAAATTTGAAAACCATAAATTGAAAAATTCATTTCTCAATGATTTCAATTGATGAAGCAAAGAAATCTAGTTGATATACTATTTAGATATGATAATGTTATAGTGCATATTTTACATTGATCTGTACCGTGGAGTTTATGTGGATCATTGTCAATTATAGATACTATGGTAGAAGGATTACCATTTGTGAGTGTTGGCTAGCTGACTGGTAAAGTCCTTTTTCATCACAAAAGAGGTGTGGAATCAAAAGGATGGTCCTCCTGTGAATCTAAAAGAATAAAAGGAAATTAGTATTATGTTTTTCCCTCCTGCCATATTATTGTATCTTCTGGCACAATGCTAATTTGAGTCCCTTTTCATATTGAAGCCTTAAATTTGAGATTTTTTCCCCTGATATTGTGGATAAAGTCTCAACCATACTCTGTACTTGACAATTTCCCCGCATGTTTTGTTTCCTATAACTTTTTATATTCATTCCTCCCTCTCCAATTGATGAATGAGGATAAGATCAATGGGAAGAACTTAGTTGATTTTAGTCAGTCTGTTCTTTATTTCATATGTTCATTAGCAGTTTATTAGTTCCTTATTTGATCTTATACTTTTAACTGGCAAAGGGTTCTACTTTTATTGTACTTGATTTATTTTTTCAATGTTAGTGGCCATTTTTTGTTCTCCATAAGCCCTAAATAGACAATGTTTGTGATTGGTTTTCCATGATAACCGTTGTTAATGTATTTATTTTTATTGTCTTGTGTTCTCTTATGAGACTCAATCAGCATTCTAATGTTTTATTGTGCATTATATTTTCTAATTTCTCTTATCTTTGTCCTATTTCTATGTCTCAAATTTGATGGGTCCATCTGGGTATATTTACTAGGAACCTCTAAGATTCAATAGATTAAAGGGGTTTACACGTGTGATGTGTTTTATTTTCCTTGAGGGCCTTCTAACTCTGACGTTTTCGATCTCTTGTAAGTTCCATTAATTAATTCTAAAACTCTATGATACTTCCTTCCTTCTCTTCTTTCCATGCTGTTTGAAGTATTTGGATAATAGATAGTTTCTTTTTGATTAGCTTATAGTTTCTTTTTGTCAGCTTATATTGCCGTTTTTGTGAATGGTGAGTAGGACTACTAAAACTGCAACTATTCACACCCGAAACCAGTCATAAGAAAGAAATAAAATAAATTTACAATGGAAAAAAAGTATGCTTTCTGACTCTGCATTATACTCTCACTTGGGCTTTGCGGTCTGACCTGGTTTCCTAACCCAATAGAAGTAATTACTAGGTATCTGAAGATGGATATCCTATGTTCCCAAGTTAAATTTAGATGTCAGTTCTGGTTCATCGAGTAAAATTCAATGGTTTCCCTACCTTAAGTTTCCATGTGTTGTTGAAAGAAAGTGTGACTCTGAAAGGTTAACTTTTTACAAATTGTTATGGTGTGGCAATTTCAAATTATAGTCTATATGTTCTGGTTTAAGGCTTTTTCTTTGGTTTGGTTTAGTCTATATGCTCTGGTGGAGATTGTCAGTTAAGTGCTTGTATATTACACTTGCTACACAGATATTGCCATTTCGTGTATGTGATATTTAAAGGTGTCTAGTAGCTCTATAATGCAATACTTATTTGGATTGAAGAAGTGGAAGAAATAGAAAAGAAATGAAGGGAGGTAGATTTGCTTCCATTTTGTGTTTAAGTAGTTGAAAAATGAAGAGGCAAATCTTCCCCATTCCGCACTTTTTATTCTTCCCCAAAGGTGGGAAGAAATGGAGGAAGATGAGAAATTACATCAAGCTTAAAAGAAAAATTTATTGTCCGTTTTCTAGTCCTAGTCCTTAACTCCTTATTGATTAAGCTTCTTTATTGAGATGTAGTCATTTACCGCTTTTTTAATATTTACTAAGCAGAGAAGCTTTTGTTCCTTTTTCTTCATTATAAACCTCTTTTTTGTCATTATTATTGATTTCATTATTGCTGTTGTTTTTTCTTTTTACTGTTATCACCATTTTGGTATGCTTGCTGACATCTTTTTGTATATGCTTTGCACCTAAATATCAGCCTAATCCAGGGTTGTCTTCAACACATCACAGAAGGGTTGCCTGCTCCTTTAGGGATCAGTCACTTTTTCAAATATTTCAAATATCTTTAACATCATTGCGTCAACTGAAAAGTGATGGTATTGTGCTAAATTTCATTCTTGTCTTTTCATTATGACTATGAGTTTATGACTCTTTCTCACAGTTGGTCATTCATTCTTATTTTGATATTTTAGTCTATTTGATGCTTCTTTGTTGATAATAATTGATCTGATACATTTGCTTCATGTAATTCACAGTTACTAGTCGTTTGCAAGAGTTGGCACTTTCTCTTTGTCTTAAGTGTTTATCTTTCGATTTTGTGGGGACATCTCTTGATGAAAGTTCCGAAGAATTTGGTACTGTTCAGGTATTGACTGGTATCTATCATGTGATGTAAAACATTAATTGTTTAAAGGCTTTCTACTGTGGGCCTCATGCAATGACTTGACATATGAAGTAATATGGTGATTATCTTATAGATCCCATCTGCTTGGAGACCAGTTTTAGAGGATCCGTCAACACTACAGATATTTTTTGATTACTATGCCATTACTGAGGCCTCTCTTTCCAAGGAGGTTAGTACATAAAGTGTGTCTTATGTTTTAGTGCTGTAGATATCATATAGCCAGATAACTAACCACACTGAAAATAACTACTGAACATTCTGCTTATAACTCTTGTCAATTGCATGATTGCATCATTTTAGGTGTTTTCTGCGCACTGTTCTTAACCTTCGGTTTACAAAATTAGGTATCAAAGGTTTCAAAGACATAATTAATCTTAGATATTGTTCACATAAATCATTTCTCCTTTGCTGGTATAGTTTTCGGCATTCATCTTTGCTTGAATCGCATAATATTGTACTATATATGCCTTGTTTGTAGGATTTTGCTTTAGAAGTTTAAGGGCTTGTTGTGTTGGTAGGAGGTTCTGATTGTAGGAATTTGGAATATCATGATATTATACTTGTATATAGTCGATCTGCATTGATCAATTTGATTTCAATTTGAAAGGTCAACTTGAGATTCTTTTGGGAGTTATTTCTAGAAAGGAAAATTGGAAATAACATTACCCTTTTAGGGACTTAATCTTGAGTTTGACAAAAATACAGATAAGTAACGAATGTTAAACTTTTGGGAAATTTAAATCCATTTTAGAACACTAAGCCCTTCGATTAATGGTTGCCCAACTAAAACAATTAAATGTTTTGTCCCTACTTACATTTTTAGGAGTTTTGCCCCTATTACCTTGAAACTCTGTTTAGAGGAAACTAAGAAATATATTACAGAAGAAAGATAAAAGATACAAAGGTGGACCAGGTGTTCATATAGGTAAACATAAAAAGAAAAAAACAATGGAAATAACAATATGCAAAACCTATTTAACAACCCCTCGTGTATCCAATATTTAATTGTGGATTTTGTTCATATTGTAAATTATATTAGGGGTGGGCAAAGGTCGGTTCGGTTAGGTTTCGAACTGAACCGAACCAAACCAAAAACCGATCGGTTCAAGAACTTAAGAACCGATCGGAACCGAACGGACCAAACCGAACCGGTTCGGTTTTGATCCGGTTTAGTTCAAAACCGAACCGAATTGGTTTTTTTAGAAGAATTAATCCCCAAACCGATCGGTTCGGTTCACGATTTTACAAACCGATCGGTTCACGGGTCCGGTTCACGATTCGAACCAAACCGCTTGGTTTAACTCAAACATAAACCGAACATAAACTGGAAAACCGAACCGAACCGATATTCTTGGTTCGGTTCAGTTAATTTGCCCGCCCCTAAATTATATGTGATGTTGACCAAGTGTTTTGACTGAAATTATTGTTTCTTGTGAGATCTCTTTTTTTATTAGATGTTCAATATTTATCTAAAACAGGTTTTAAAAATGTGTAAGAATATGTATAAGATGTTAGAAAGGAAACAAACAAAACTTTATTGAAGAAATGAAGAGGAAGTGAACCAATGGTCCATAAATTAAAATCTTCCCTACTGAGAAGTCAGAAGATACCCGAAAACTATAATTAAATCTCTGTATAAAGTATATCCATTAAACATGAAACAGAAACAGAAGGGGAAAACCTTGACCAACAAAAATAACCCTTACTAAGTATCCTAATCAAGCTGGATGAAAAAGAATGAAGAATCTTGAAAATCCTAGGAAACTGAAGTCCATAGAGAGAAGTGCAGAAACGAATCTTGTCCCATAGGCCATAACCCATTGATCTCTCTCTCTATTTTTCCTTACAAAATGCGGCTATTTCTTTCTTGTTATGTTATCCATAACAGAGCTAGGCTAGGATTGCATACTTCCCTAAACTTTAGTCTTCCTTCCAGAATAAGGGTGAGAAGGTTGTAAAGAGACCTCTTTTTTGGGTTGTTGACATTTGTTGAAACAAATTTGGGGGGGGGGGGGGGTGGGGGGTTTGGGATGGAATAGGTCTTAAGTTTGAATTTTATTCAGGAAAAAAGAAAAAGAAAAAGAAAAGAAATTTGATGGTTTTTTCTGGAATTCTCAGGTATAACCTCTTTATGGGCATTATTTCATTCTTGTTAGTTTAAACCATTTATTATTTGCAGAAAAGATAATGTTGACGTGAGCTGGTGGATTTTCTTGGAATTGGTCATGTTGTTTTGTTTTGTTGGAAGTTAGAGAAATCATTATTGTGTATTATTTGACATATGTTTTCTTTTCAGTATTCATGAATTACTTTTTTAGACATCTTTATTAGGATATTAATTAAATTTCTTTTTAGGCACTGGAATGCTTGGTTCGACTGGCTTCTGTAAGACGTTCTTTATTTACGAATGACGCTGCTCGTTCTAAGTTTTTGGCCCATTTGATGACAGGAACCAAAGAAATTCTTCAAACAGGGCAAGGTAATTGACCTTTTGTTTTCTCTTTCTTCCTTCTTCTTTTGTCTTTGATTTTCATTACTCCATAGTTGACAAATGCAAGTGACATTCAATAATTTTTGATACTTTATCGCAAGTGTTCAGATTGAGTGGAACATACCATCATAATTTTTTGTTTCATTCTTGTTTTAAGTTGGAAAAGGTTAATGCTGCTGAATTCTGATGAGCGGTTGGCTTAACGTTCTAAAGTTTTTCTTTTCATATGCCTGAAAACCATGACATAGTTTGGTTCATCTGGCTGTTGATGTTGATGGGGTATTTATCCATGTTTTGTGAGAATTGAAGTGGTTATTGTATTATGTCTTCCTGGTTCAGAAAGTGTTACCAAAGTGAAATTGCAACAGAGGTTGGATCTATTTGGTTTGCACCGTTATAGGATCATTTTCCAGCAGTAAGCATGTGCCACCGATTTGTGTTTTGCATGGTTGAATATGTTGGTATGGACAATTTAATCATGCTTAATTAGTACTCTTCTCTACAGTAAATCGGGTATGAAGACCAAATGATTGTAATGCTTTGAAGTTTGCTGTTGTAAAGTTGCATTAAATTCTTATGCGATTGATTTCTTTCTTGGTGTCTGTAAAGGAATATGATGAGTTTATATTTCTAAATACTTAGAATTACAAGAGATATGCCTTTATATAGGCATTACATTAAGTTAAATATAGAAACTAAATATACTAATAATCATTAAGATTACATAATCATATCTCAATGATTATGTAATAATATCTTAGAGATATGTAGAATCATAATCATATCTTTGGATGATTATGATTATGATTCTAACAATATCTTACGGATTCTAACAGTGCCATACCCCAATAGCCTTTCATTTTATATGTCAAGTTCTTAATCCGTTATGATATTTCTTTTGTTCTTTTTGTTTTTTCTCATCATTTACCAAGTTGTATCCGGGCTACAGGTCTTGCTGATCATGATAATTACCATGAGTATTGTCGCCTTCTTGGACGTTTCAGAGTGAATTATCAGGTAATTGTATTATGAATTTTTGTCATTATATTCTTAGTTTCCATATGCCTATGGATACCATTGATAGCTGTATGTGCATGTATAGTTGGTCTTTATGGTGCACATATTTGGTTAGAAAAAAAACTGTAGTTCCATGGCAGAGTGGATAGTAGCAAATCCACTGCTGAATATTGTTTAAGCCAACTCTTAAGGATTGACTGTGAACACCTTCTTTTGTTCATTTCTTTGTCTATAACCCATGTCTACAATCATGAAAACAATTCTTGATTTGTATTAACAATTTGCAGAAGGGAACAGTAGAAGTCTCTTGAATCTCCAAACCATCTCATGTCATTCCTATTTTAGTATAATGTACTAATGATGTGGTTTCCCTTCCCTCGTTTCTCTCTTTCTGATTATATTTGTGGACACCCGGTCCACCTTTGTAATCTATATTTCTCGTTTTTAATATGCTAAGGTTCTTTAAAAAATATGTAGTTTATATACATAGATTCTATTCCTTTAAATATAAACCAATGTGTTGTCAATAATTCAATATCCTTGGTACTAAGATGGTTTGCTTGTTCTTTTGTTCTTATAAGAATTAATCAGTTTATAATGACATTATTAATACTTACCTTCTTTTTATCGAGTTTGATTTTGAGGAAATTGTGTACAGCAACAGCTTTTTTTTTCATGTTTGCTCTGGGTTCTTATTCACATGAACTACAGTAATTTTGTGTTGTAATGGTGTTTTATGGTTTATTATATATTTTTTGCTGATGTAGATGAATCGGTAATTGTCAATGTTATCTGAATTGGAGACACTAACTGTGCCTGTATTTTTTGCTGCCTTTCTTACTAAATTGTTTCTAATTGAATGGTATGGTAACTTCTAGTTACCTCTATTCGAAATCTTTTACATGGTTGGTCATGATAGTTGAATTTTGAAATCATGTTCCAGTTGTCCGAGCTTGTGAATGTGGAAGGCTATGGCGATTGGATTCAATTAGTAGCAGAGTTCACTTTGAAGTCCTTGCAGTCTTGGCAGGTTGAATGGTGTTCATATCTTTTAAGAATGTATTTATAGTAAGCTTTAATTTAATAGAATGTTCTGCAACTTGTCATGGTTCCTTGAAATCTTTTTATATAGGATTGGTTAATTGGTCTGCATTTGCAAATGAGATTATTTGGGAGCTTTATTGCTATACTGCACCTTGAAAACTAATTATGCTTATGTATTTTACTAGTGGGCCAGCAGCAGTGTATATTATCTCTTGGGGCTCTGGTCTAGACTGGTGACATCTGTACCGTACTTGAAAGGTGATGCACCAAGTTTGCTGGATGAATTTGTGCCTAAAATCACTGAGGGTTTTATCACCTCAAGATTTAACTCCGTACAGGTAGTATGTGCTTTCTTGGGGAGTGATGTTCTGATTTGTTTATTGAAACTCAATTTATTAAAAGTAATAATCTTTATTCTTCCATTTTCTTTTCTACATATCCTGTAGGCTGGATTCCCTGACGATCTTTCTGACAATCCGCTGGACAATGTTGAACTACTTCAAGATCAACTAGATTGTTTTCCTTATCTTTGCAGATTCCAGGTTTAAAATCCATCACTATATATATATGTACACATATATTGTTTTATATCCAGCTAAAAAGAAAGTCTAGGCTTGAAATTCACTGTTGCTTTCCTTTTTCTTTTTTCTCATTTTCCTTTATCAAGCTTTATAGTTAAATGGTAAAGGTGTGGATGGCTCCTTTTCTTTTTCTCGTCTTGCAGTATGAAAATAGTGGCCTGTATATAATAAACACAATGGAGCCTATTCTGCAGTCATATACGGTATGGTTTTTATCCTAGGCAAGGCCCATTTTCTGTCTTAGAATATTTGTAGTCAGTGAAGGCTAATCAATCTTTTTAAAATGACTTGTATAGGAAAGAGCACGAATGCAGTCTAGTGACAACACTGAGCTCTCTGTCATTGAAGCCAAGCTTGCTTGGATTGTCCATATTATCGCAGCTATTCTTAAAATAAAACAATGTACTGGTTGTAGGTAAAAGCCTTCTTCCATTTGTTACCTTTTGTTTATTTCTTAAACATTGTTTGCCAGAAATCCAAGTGATGTTTGCTTCAGTATCTTCTAATCTATTAGTTACGATCTTCTGTGCAGTCTGGAGTCACAAGAAGTGCTTGATGCAGAACTTTCAGCTCGTGTTTTGCAACTAATTAATGTCACTGACAGTGGGCTACACAGCCAGGTAGACATCAGCTATAGTAGGTGTATGTTATTAATTGGAATAGTTGAACTTAAATGAACCATTAAATGTCTCATGCCCTTTCCTCTTGCCGATATCTCTGTATGCTGTGGCTCTGTCTCATGCATAGAGTGGAGAGTAAAATTGAGAATTTTACTAACTGCTACTTCAGGTTGTCAGCCATATATCTCTGACCATGTTGGAACGATCTCAGTTCCAAAGGTTGAACTGTTGAAGAGTTTACAAGTTCTTCTGTTTCCATCATTTTGTGTATCATATATTCTAAGATTCATTATTGAGAACACGTTGAAGCATCCCAGAACTTTCCTTTGGGAAGTGGGAGATGAACTTGGGAGTTTCATATGTGAGGTGATAAATAAATCCGATCCCTCATGCGAGCAATGTAGCCTAGATTGTAATTTCTACTGCTGTTAGTTCTAATGCAGAAGGTGCATAAGAATGGTAGAAAATACATATGTGACATTTTAATTTTTAAGGAAGATAACTAAAGTTGCAGGGTTATTACTCGTGGGAAGCTAGGTGTAAGAGGACTTTTGTTTCTGCCAGATGCTGTGTGAAGACCATTGGATGACAGAGAAAAATATTCTTATTAGTTTTAGATGAATGATTTTTCACTCTGCAAATATGAGTATCATGGATATGGCCATGCTTGAACATTATTGCACCCAGAATTCAGTTTATTGCCACTTCTATTGTATGAGTGGTTGCTTACTTAAGGGAGACATGATTTTACTTGATTCTCATAGTCTGTGCCTGGACCTGGACTTGGACCAAATTTTAGCTGCTGGCACTTAGCGTTTATATTTGTCATGTTACAAATGAAGTTTTGGTTTCTCAATGGTTGACAATGTTGGCAGCTGCTGTAACATTGTATATTGACTTATTGCACTACTTTTAGGTCAATTACACCTTTTCTCATGCTTTAGTTTAATTTCTGAGAAAAAAGATAAAAATTAAAAAAGATATCATGCTTTTATTCACATTTGACAATGAGTCAATTGCTCATAGATCGGGGACGGCATTCTCGCATGTTTGCTCTGTTTAACTTTCATCATCAGATGGACTTATTTATAGTCTGAAAATCTTTTATTGTTTCATGTGATGAATTGTGTTTCTTGAAATAGCTTGGAATGTTTTGGTTTCTTTAATTAGATGTCATTTCTTTTCTGGTTTGTGACTCTCGTGAAACTCGTCCCTTATATTGTGTACCCATAATGAAATGGATAACTTTTGTTTGAATGTAAATTATATATGTCCTGTAGAGCATTAAAATGCCTTCTAATAGTTTACAGAACTGGATGGGTAATCATGTTTCTGGTTGATCATGAGGCGTTAGGTTTTTTTCCTCCAAATTTTATTACTTTTTGTTTTATCACTGGACTATATTTAACATATTTAATTATTTATATCTTTTTCTTAAAAAAAAGTTTTATAATAAATTAATAATACATTTCACTATCTTGGTGTTGGCAGAGATATCGTGAATTGAGTAAGCAGAGACTTGACCGTGCCATCCTCACCTTCTTTCAGCATTTCAGAAAATCTTACGTAGGTGATCAGGCGATGCATTCTTCCAAGGTAATTAAGTTTATCTATGTCCTTTCTTAAAATTCTTTTTAGATGTCTATATGTTCTTTTGAGATTTTCTCTTTCTATTGCAGCAGTTATATGCCAGGTTGTCTGAGCTTCTTGGACTCCATGATCATCTCTTACTATTGAATGTGATTGTTGGGAAGATTGCTACTAACCTTAAGTGTTATACCGAGGTGATTGCTTTGTCTTTATATTCTATTCACCATATTGTCCTGGTTATCCATTTCATATTTACATTTGTGCCCTTTTTACAGAGTCAGGAGGTTATTGATCACACATTAAGTTTGTTCTTGGAGCTGGCGTCTGGGTTAGTTTTAGCATAGTATATGGCTACAAATATTGGAGCCATTATTATTATTATTTTAAATTTAAATTTATGTATGCCCCTGAACAATATTTTCTTATTTGACTTTTGTATTTCATTTGGCAGATATATGACTGGAAAGTTGCTTTTGAAGTTGGATACTATCAAATTTATAGTTGCAAATCATACTGTAAATCCATTTACAATATTATTTCATTTGTTTTATTATGCTTAGATTTACTTGAGTTTGGAAATTGATAAAACCCTGTTCTAAAGGTTCGGTTTTGAATTTCTGATTTCAGAGAGAGCACTTTCCCTTTTTGGAAGAATATAGATGCTCTCGCAGCAGAACAACTTTCTATTACACTATTGGCTGGTTGATCTTCATGGAGGAGAGCCCGGTGAAATTTAAGTCTTCAATGGATCCACTGTTGCAAGTACGCGCACACACTCTATTTTCTCTATTGTGCTTGCATATTTGATTCGGACTGTAGGTATTGATGTTGATGTAATTCAATTTTCGTTTTTGTAATCCCCATTTGAAAGTTTTCTATCTTACAAAAAACAAAAATTGTGTTTTCTGAATCTCATCATGTATCTTAGGAAGGGCTCTAATCCCAATGAATTTTCTCTTGGGGTGCTTGGGCCAAAGTCAGTGCTGCTTCTTTGCTTCTCATTGTTATTGTTATTGCTATATACTTCAGATGAAATATACTTGATGATTCCCATTCTTGCACTTTTGATGGGTAATGGAGTGTTAATGATGTTTATGGTGCTATAGGTTTTTATCAGTTTGGAATCAACTCCTGACTCAATGTTTCGTACTGATGCGGTCAAGTATGCATTGATTGGGTTAATGAGGGATCTCCGAGGAATTGCAATGGCCACAAATAGGTTAGCAAATTTCTGAATTTGCCTTTTCTTTTTCCATATTTTTTTATGAATGATATACTGATTCCTTTTTTTTTTTTTTTTTGCTTATGGTAATCTTTCAGTCGCAGAACATACGGGCTTTTATTTGATTGGCTATATCCAGTGCACATGCCACTTCTCCTAAAAGGCATCTCACAGTGGACTGATGCGCCCGAGGTATTGTTTATTTTTCCCACCATGAGATAACTGACATGCCAATAATCCTAGATCATTAAGCAATCAACTTAACCAAGCTTCGGAATCCTTTGATCAGTTACATTTAAAATCACATATTCTGATGTTGTCTATTCACCGCGGCAAAATCTTTTTGTTGTTATTTCCTTTGATTCCATAATGTTCTTAGTGTTACCTAAATTTGAATAATGTTGATCATTTAGCATGGAGGTGGAAGGGGATGTATGTTTAGCTATGGCTTGTTGACATTTGAGAAGAAAGAAATCTGGTTATCATTCCGTTAATGCAATTACACTGCTGTATATAAAAAACAATAGTTCACCTACGTCGGGATATTACAGGAAACTACCATGAATAAAGAACTAGAAATTAGGACCTGAATTACCATGAGATTTTTACAAGCTATAAATGGAAAAATGTAAGTCAGCTATTCCAATACTCCCTCACAAGCTGGTGCAAAGATATTTAGCTTCCCATGCTTGTCAACAATCATGTGAAGAACTTTACTTGGTAATCCTTTCGTGAGCATATGCTGCGTATCTGCTAGCAGTTTAGAAGAGGATACAAAGTGAGTGCAAACTTTCCCTGATTCTAGTTTCTCTGTGATGAAATGCCTATCAACTTCCATATGTTTGGTCCGATCATGATGCTCTAGCTTATGGGCTATATTTATGGCTGTTTGTTATCACAATACAACATCAGTTCCTTCACTATCTCATTTTAATCTAAAATTATTTTTTTAGCCAAAACAATTTGCATATTATGTGAACTGTAGCCCTGAATTCTGCCTTTGCACTAAAGTTAGCAACCATAGATTGTTTCTTACTTCTCCATTTAACTGCATTCCCTCCTAAGAAAGTACAGTAACCAGTAGTTGACCTCCTGTCTACCATGGATCCAGCCAATAAGCATCCATACAAGCCTCTATATTATCAGATTCTGTTGGGTTATAAAGCTCAATTGTTTTTGCTGAATGGTAGACTTTTTTTATTTGATTTAATGCTGCAGGTCACTACTCCATTGTTAAAATTCATGGCTGAATTCGTGTTAAACAAAGCCCAGCGTTTGACCTTTGACTCATCATCTCCTAATGGAATTCTTCTATTTCGGGAAGTTAGTAAGCTAATTGTGGCTTATGGATCGAGGATTTTAGCTCTTCCAAATGCTGCTGATGTATACACCTACAAATATAAGGGAATGTGGATTTGTTTCACTATTCTTGCAAGAGGTTATATATGAACCTCTTTATTATTTTTAAAAAAAAAATTTCCCTTTTCTAAGCTTCAATTATTTATGGGTTCTATTCATTATGGCTGTTACAGTTCATAGGTTGCATGATATTTTTAATGCAAAGCTTATGCAGATTTTATGAATCTTGTTTATTTGATAAATAACCAATTTACTCTTTTAAGGTTTGAAACACATTTCTTTATGCTATTTTGCAATCATTGTTTTATTTGATTTTTAGAATGATTAGTCACATTATCTTAAACCATTTATATTGATTATTAATTTAATAAGGTAACAATAGTGTATTAGTCGAGTCAGACATACTTCTGGTGGTGTTTTTTTAAATAGCTTCAGCTGTTATATACCTATATGGATTCCATTCGTTGTGGCTATTGCAGTTCACATGTTGCATTATATTTTAGTAGACATACTTCAGTTTTGGTATATGGTGTTTTTTTCAGTTCAATTTAAATGAATATATGGACATAAAGTAAATTCTCTGAGAAGCTCTAAGTGTCAATTTGCCAAAGAATCTTAGATACCTACGCACTGCTCCTACAAGAATTGTTTGTTTTGTTTATTGCCAAAGAATCTTAGATACCTACACACTGCTCATACAAGACATAATTGTTTGTTTTGTTTTGTTTTGTTTTGTTTCTCTCATAGTTATTTTCAATTACTTCTTATGATTGTAATATAATTGTTATTTCTAGACAGATCTAAACCCTCTCTGACCAGGAAAAAAGGACCAACTTTAGACTGGTTACATTTGATACTTGTAGTTTCTGGTTCTTTCATGGTATATTGGTTTTAGATTACAATCACTAAGTACTTTTTTAGGGGCGCTGTTATCTGTATCATGTGCATTATCTTGTTTCATATAGGTCGTTATTTCTTTGAACAAACAGCTTTTCACATACACCGACATTACGAACTGATTTCATTTTCTTTTCCAAACAAATGGCAGCTCTTGCGGGAAACTATGTCAACTTTGGTGTGTTTGAATTGTATGGCGATAGAGCTCTCTCTGATGCACTTGACATTGCTCTTAAGATGACCCTATCAATTCCTTTGGCCGATATATTGGCATTCAGGAAGGTATGGAACATCTTATGGACGCACTGAGTTCTTATTGCTGTTCTGTTGAATAGTTTCCAAGTATTTTCTGAAAAGTTTGCTTGAATACATATCATTAAGGATGTCAAAGAAATTTGCAGGGACCCACCCTAACTACATGATTGGTGTTTAAAAAATTGGAGGAAAAAGCTTTTGGCATGTGACACCCATTTTGATGTGGGGATTAGGATCCTAGTCCGCACCTTGACCTGTCCCGGTGTTATATTAAATATCATACTTCTTAGATTTAACATCTCATAAATCAAACCATTTCAACACATTGAATCTAGATTCTTAGAGCTTGTCTTTCTTCCTACCAGAAAAATATTATTAGTTTGGTTTTGTTCGTTTAGCTTTCTAAAGTTGATGGTTTTGGATGCAATTTGATTTAGGGAAATTATCCACCTTATAAATAACATAAGTACTGTTTATCACGAAAACTTTGATTTCGTTCCCTTTTCCTCCTGTAGTTTGAAAATTGTTCACTTTTCCACATGATAAAGTGGAAAAATCTACAAATTGTCCATTTAAAATTATCCGTTTTCCACCTCATAAAAGTGGAAAAGTGAACACATTCGAAACTTCAGGTGGAAAAGAGAACGATTTTAAATTTTTTGTGGTAAACGATACTTTACGCTATTTACAAGGTGGAAAAATGATAATTTCCCTTTGATTTAGAAAAAAAAAATCAATAATCAAATAATTAACGTTTTTAAAATAAGTTAAAAAGAAAAAAGAGAGCAATAGGATGGGGTTGGAATGGGGAAATCCCGTTGATCCTGCCCCAATCCCCCCACCCTCTGCCCTACATGAATAAAAAGTTTTAGAAAGTTATCGAAATGCTCAAGTCTGTTCTCATGTGATGACTGTAGTGAAAATTGAAGATTTTTTTGTCTTCCAGCTTAAATTTTTATTCAAGTTGACCTTATTAATGCCTTTTTGTGTGTATATTGTATTGGGGTTTTTTTTTTTTTATCTCTTCCATACCATGGAGTATGATTATCTCAGAATACATGGACCGTAATTTTAGAATTACTGAAATAAATATTCCAAAACTTCTGCTAAAAAAAAGAGAGAAATCTTGCAGACTCAAATTATCACCTTATGCAAAATCTTTAACCATATCTTTCCTGTAGAGTTGTCAATCCTTGTGGGCCCAAGTGGATCTCTTATATGAAATGAAAATATCTCTAAACCCAGTGATGTGTGTTTGATCATAATAACCGAGTGTCCATAAGTTTAACCAAACTGGAGAATCCTGTACTCTTTCTTGCATTAAAAAGTATGGGCTTAGTCTAGTCTAGCCTAACATCTCTTTCCTTGACTGTTGAAATTTTAGTTGATTGGTGTTGCCATTGAAAGGAAAACATAACCTAATTCGATGGGTAAATGCCCAATTTCAGAGGGAACTTTCAGCTAAGTATTTGGCATGACTTTTCAAGTAGTTAATCGTTTTTGTTTAAAGAGATAAATATTACATATGTAAAGGTCTAGTATACTATGAATATGGTGCGAAAGATACCAAAATCTGTTAATTATGCTTCTAGGATGATGTGGAGTAAGTTAAATGTATATAATTGGTTCTTTTAATGTATCTTTTTTATTGCAGATTACTTAGTTATTCGTTTTTAAGGTTAAGTTTGTACACTTGCTGTTTCTTTGCAGTTAACAAAGGCCTACTTTGCATTCTTGGAGGTTTTGTTCAGCAGCCACATCGTTTTTATATTGAATTTGGATACAAACACCTTTATGCATATAGTTGGTTCCCTTGAATCTGGCCTTAAAGGTCTGGATACCAATATCTCTTCGCAGGTGTGTATTCATATTCAATTGGGTTATTGATATTCTCCATCCTTTCTTTCCTAGAAGGGTCTTGTGTTAATTTTGTGAATTTTAGGTTTTCTTTATGTTTTGAGATATATAGCCCTATAGTTTTATTTGACTTCTGACCAGAATACAAATGTGTCATTTTGTGATCTTTTAGGGTGTTCTTATTTTTCTGGATATCTTGTTAACTACTTTGTAAATCCCTTCTTTGTAATATAAGTTTCTCTGTTTCCTATCAAAAACATTAAATTAAAATTTTAAAAAAAATTTGAGTTAAGAAGTCTCTAAACTTCTCTCTCTTTTCATTTTCGAAGTGGCAAATAATTAAATAATTCAGTATAATAAAAATAGAGGTATGGTTTTTTATTTGGTGATATAAGTTTTATTCTGAAATGCAGGAAAAAAAAAAGAAGTGTATATAATTCAATTATAGAAAATACAGGACCTCTTACCTTTCTAAATTTTCAGTCCTTTTATTCTGAAGTTCCCTTGGCATTGGAATTCATGAGAAATTTTCTTTTTAGTTTCAACTGAAAAATAATATAATAATAATAATGAAGTAATAATAAAATAATAATAATAATAATAATAATAATAATAATAATAATAATAATAGAATAAGCATAATAAGGAATAAAATAATAAGAGTAATAATAAAATTAATATCTAATAATACATATAATAATAATAAGATAATTAATAATAATAATAAGAAGTAAAATAATTAATCCTAATATAATAATCTTATAATTTAATAATAATTAATAATCTTATAATAATCTAATAATTAATAATAGCATAATATAATAATAATCATAATAATAATAATCTAATAATAAATCCTTCTCTAATATAATAATAATAATAATAATAATAATAGAAGATAAAAGCAATAGAAAGAGAAATAAGATTAAGAGGCAAGATATTAAAGAAAATAGATTATCGTAAGCATATTTTATCATGCAAGATCAATAAGCCTTCCATTTGCTTATACATTCCTTGCACTTATACATTGGTGTTCTTTGTTTACCTTTTGTAAATCTTTCTTCTTTCAATACAATATTCGTAGCTATTTATTACCATATATATTATAGGCATACTTGGTATGCTGGTAATGAATTATAAATATTACATGACAGTAACATGTAGAAATACTTGGCACACTGTTATCTGTTTATTTCTATTCCATTATTCATACATTTAGCCGAAACATTTGAATATCTTGTTTCAGTGTGCTGCTGCTGTGGATAATTTGGCTGCTTACTATTTCAATAACATAACTATGGGTGAGACACCCACCTCAACTGCAGCAATTAATCTCGCGAGACACATTGCTGAGTGCCCCAATTTGTTTCCAGAAGTAAGTACAGATACTCCTTTTTATTATAATTTTTATTATTAGAAACTAGAAACCCAATGTGATAAAAAATTAGTGGCTTACTCTGCCCTCTTTGCGATATCCTCTTAAAGAACCTTTTAATTTTGTCTATCCATATAATCTAGAAAAAAGTCAATAACCATATCCTAGTAACGTAAGCTTTTTCACGCCCACCAAAGGCAACTCGAAGGATTTGTTTTGTTATGTTTTCATACAAAGGTCAAAGAGACAAATGGAACTTTTATTGGCGAATTGAGAATCACTAGAGGGTGTGCAATAGGTCAACAGAAACTAGTAAGAACCGGAAGGAGTTCACAAAGATATAGACTATATAAAGTGAACAGCTCTCACAAAACTAAAGCAACTGAAAAATATAAATCAAAACACAAAAGGTCCTGAAACTCATTCCCAGTTTTAGTGTGTAAAGAAGTATGAGGTGTCCTGGAATCAAGTCCGAAAGATATTAAATTCTTCCTCGTTACCTCGTATCTGTATTCAGAAATCATTATAAGTCTCCTTTGATGAAGCTCCTGAAAAGTAGCCAGCACTGTAGAACTCAAAATTTTCGCATCCTGTCCTTGACCAAAGGCAGGAAATGTTTCATGAGAAAAGAGCTTCAAGAGACTGCAATGTCCGATCAAGTTTTCACACCTGAATTAGTTTATACCACAAACTTAAAGCAATGCTGTAGTACAGGTACACATGCAGCAAAATGGGGATAATACCAATTTGGGAGTCATCTTCTAATAACATATCCCTTGTTATTTTTGCCAAGAGATAAGGCCAAGACAAATATTTGAACTTTGCTAGGGACTTTCCACATCCTGTGTGTTGGCTCAATGAAGAATGTAAGATTGATCGTCAATTAGCCAATTGACACAGAGGATTTGCTTGCAAGAGAACTTACTGGGCGGTTGAAGCCTCCAAACTCTCCTGTCTGCTCATATCTCATTTACAGAAACATGATTCACCATGTAGCTAAGACTCTTGGATTTCTTTGTCATTTAAGTTCCTGAAAAGGTTGAAGTTCCAATCCTAACCAAACGAAGCCGTGGAAATGCTAGGTGGATGATTAAGGAACCAATTAATTTTAGTGTCATGGAGGTCGTGCTGAGGTGGTGGGTAGTTTCTGATAATCTTTTTAGTTTTTAGTATTCTGCTTTTCTTTTTGTATTTCATACTTGCGGTTCTGGTTATATACCAGGCAGGGGGTGGGCATAACCCAAATTGATTCTTTTGCCTCCTACCTCCCCTAAAATTCTAATATGAGTGGCCAATCAAAGAAAGCTGCTTGAAAACCACTTGGACAAGCCCCCAAGGGAGACTGCTGTTCACTTTAATTTTCTTCAAGTTTTATTGCTTTAAAAAAGAATCTGTTTAATTTTTTTTTTTTTTAAATCCAAATTCAACTATCTTACTCAAAATTTCACTGTAGTTAGAGATGCATCTTTAAGTTGGGTGTAACTGACCTCATAGTACATGCCGTGGCCGAGAAGCAGCCATCTAGCTGCCCCGTTGCCTTTCTTCACTGGATCACACTGAATGCTATATAAATCAGTATTAGGGGTATATCTTCTGAGCTTGGAGATGGGTTATCTATATAAGTTACTTTTTGGCATTTCAGTATTTCACATGGAGCTAACCTTGAAATAAGTATCTCGCACATCAATAATCTAGTTCCCAAAAAGGCCAATATCGGATAAGGAGATTATTACATGTTTGACAGGCAAGAGTTCTAAAACTAGAGTCTTTGAATGCAAACTCTTGAAAGCGTAGGTTTGTCTGTGAAGAAATATGAGTGCTGGAATGAATTGGGTTCGGTGTTTACTGTTGAGAATATCTGTCAACTTGCTCTTCTGATGTATAATATTGAGATAATTATTGGAACCATGGTGAATTTTATATATTTTTCCCTTTCTTTCAATACAGATTTTGTGCTATTACCCCTTCTTTCCCTTTTCTTGTTTGGTGCTGCCTTTTATTGAAGGTGACTTTAATTCTCTCTTTTTGTATACAGATATTGAAGACCTTATTTGAAATTGTTTTGTTTGAAGACTGTGGCAACCAGTGGAGTCTAAGCAGACCTATGCTCAGCTTAATTCTTTTAAGTGAACAGGTGATAGTTTATACCATCTAACTGCGTATTTTTATGTACTTTCTGTCTTCCTTTATTACACATTTGTAGCATACAAGCCAGAGAGTGCTATTTTGCATGTGTGATTTGTTTAATATTAAATAATTTGTCCATGCCTATTGACCGGTATATGCTCTTTATCAAATATCCTCTGAAAGTGTCTGGCATTCAGCAAAGTCGTCAAGGGAATGACCTACTTGTATTGGTTGTCTGGTAGTTCTTATGTGCTTCACGTCACGTGCATGTGTGTTTGAAGTCTGGCTGCTTTTCCATACCTCATGTCTCATATGTCTTTGTTCCCATAACCTTTTTCATTAGAACAATGCTATTTGTACTCCTAATACTCCCTAAGTATCGAAAGTTACCTAAATTAGTTAATTCAAAAATTAAATAATTTATTTATTTTAATAACTTAATGATTTTTTTTTACCATTTTGAGTAAATTTCGATACCCAGGGAGTGTATATAGCATTGTTGTTTTCATAATGATTACGAAAGATGTTTATTAGGAAAAACAGTTGTTGGACAATTTCTGATTCTTCTTAGTTATTATCAATCACCGTGAGAGTATTTTCAGATGAAGTAGTAACTAATAGGTTCAGAAAACTATGCAAGACTTAAAATCTAAATTTTAATAATAAAAGACGACTGTTTATACCAGGCAAGACCACAACCTCAGACTTTGGTATGGTAGTTGCATGGCCTCTTAAAATAGATTGGGAGAATAGCAGCACAAGACAGATTTATATTCTACATGATGTGTGTGTTTTATATGCATTCTTTTGCTTGGATTTTCTTTTGATTGAATTTGACTTCTTTTATGGAATCTCTACCATAATACCATCGTATTCTATACTTAACTGAGCGAACTAAAATTTACCCGCAGGTATTTTCTGATCTGAAAGCTCAAATTTTGGTGTCACAGGTAAGTTAAAAAAAACTTATTACGTTATGAAAGATTGTTGGTATACCTTTCTTTTTGCTGTTCCAACTTCCAATATTCTTCAAATGACTTATTTTCACCATATCTTGCAGCCAGTGGATCAACATCAGCGGCTCTCTGTTTGTTTCGATAAACTAATGGCTGATGTTACGCGAAGCTTGGATTCAAAGAACAGGGACAAGTTCACCCAGAATTTGACCGTATTTAGGCATGAATTTCGTGTAAAATAGCCCCAAACTCTTTGCGCAATAGCTACTCAGGTTTGTAAAACGAAAGTGAAATGTACTGGCTGACGATGTTGATAAATCATCAATCCCTCTGATCAAGCAAGGGTTTCGTGTCTAAAGTCATTCAAATTACGGACATGGATTCTTTGGACATGGATCAAGAGGTACTACACAGTGTTAGTTTTGTCGCCCAGACTCGAAGACGACAGGCTTCTTCGGATTCCGTTGGTGTGACATGGGTAAAAATTTTGTATAAATTTTTTTTGTGGTGGTATTTTGGTATACTCAGAAAACTTAGATGGCATGCGCATGCCATTACAAGATGAACTCCCAAGGTTAGGTTTTGCAGAAGGATGGGTGTGAAATTTGGCTACTGGATTAATTCTTTTTAGAAGATAGATGTAAAAAAAAAAAAAAAAAAAACATTCAATGGAGGTTTTATAATGTTTCAGATATAAGTCCATTCCAGTGGGAAGAAGCAGATTGATTGAGTCTGTACATTAACCTCAACATGATTCTTTTGTATCTGTTGATAATAGAATTAGACTGCAAATGGAAAAATATTTACATATTGATTGTTGAAAATCTTTTATCATCTTCACCTGCCGGATGAGCCAAACACTGGCTGGTGGCATGCTTTACCCTTTCGCAAAGTCGGATACGGATAGGAAGTGGTGTTTCCAATGACGGGTGAGTAATGCTTATCGTTTTGAAATAAAATCGAAGGAAGTGTAATGAAAATAGGATTCCAATCGAGAAATCTGTCCATGTCCATATGTGTATTCATTAGAAAGTTCGAATTTAGATCATTGACATGAATTTAATTTGAATTCCTTAATATTTTCAAATATAATTTGAAATGAAAAAGTTTGGGTAATGAGTAGTGGTAATCGTATTATAATAACTGTCGTTTAGTTTCTTTGTTTTTTATTTTTAAAAAAAAATTAGAAAATCCTTAAAATAAACTAAGACCCACATCCCTAAAATTTCAAAACCCAAAATTGAAAACCTTCGCTCCTCTGCCTCTCATTTGCTGTGACTTCCACACTACAGGCAATCGGTCTTACACTCCACGCGCCGTGGGCCTTCAACTACAACCAACTTCAGAGACTTTTTGCCTTCCACTATTGGTAATTTGCCTAATTGTTTTGTTGGGCTATTATTATGATGTTATTTTTACTACTGTTTTTGCTTTGTTCTAGTTGATTATGTTGTTGTTTTATATTTATTTTTGTTGCCATTATTTCTTATTACTTATTATTCTTAATATGAACGATATTTGTGTAGAAATGAACAATTTGGAAGCAGATAACGAAGTTGAAAAGTTGGAAGAGGAAATATAGGACAACGATTTAGATGATAATATTGAAGAAATTAAGAAGATTGAGAATGTGGAACAAAAATATGTATGAGCCAGAGATTGAGATGCTGTTTTATAGTGTCGATGAGAAATGTTTACATATAACAAAATTTATGATAAACAAGAAGGGTTTTCAGTGAAGCGAAGATCTAATAATAAATGTACTGATGGAATTTTAACAATACGTAACATTCACATGTTCACATGTGGGCAAAGTGGCAAGTCAAAAGTCAATCTAGTAATGCATTGAGCCAGCAACCTAACATGAAAACCAGTTGAAATGTCAAATTTGAAAGATGTTTAGATGCAGATGGAAAATGGGTAGTTCGAACGTTAGTTCTTGATCACAACCATATGGAAAAAGTTCGGGCAAGTCTAGGTTTTCCCATGCAACCATTACATTAGTTCAAGTGTGAAAAGACGACTTGTAATAAATCAATCGAGCAGGAGTTAGAACTGCCCATAATTTCAGTTCTGTTAAGAATTCCTTATGATATCTATTAAATAAAGAAATTCTTTTCAATCTACTAGATGGTCATATATAAATTGATCTGAATCCTGAGTGTACTACGAATCCTACATGGCAGGTCATGTCCTTTGATTTACAAAGTGAGGTTGGTGTAAAAATCACAACCAATACCTACGTACTTTGGGGACATGATTTGGTGTGTAGTTTGGACGTTTTACATAGATATGGAATTCACCCATTCTTGCGAGAAGTATATGAGTATCTTCATTGAGGGTTGATTCGGTACTTGAACGATTAGAGCGCTCAAGTCTTTCTATTACGAATAGAAAGCTTAATATTCATAATGGTTATAAATAAATCGTTTATTTTGGTTGTCTAACTCAAATTTTGCAATGCCTTTTTATCTCCAAAGGAAATGGTATTTCCCTTGTTTGTTTTGGCAGCTTCCCAAAATAATATGGGTAAGTTTAGAATGGAGTGTTAAAACGCTGACATTAATTTACTCATTTGTTGAACTGTTAAAACTCTAGTGTTAACGTTCACAAAATCATAATCTCATAACATGAGATTATTTTTTGACTCTGACGTTTATTTCATAACTTATAAGTTATAGCTTATACTCTCTGACAATACTTTCTACCAAACGCATCTTACGTGTTGTTCATTCAGATAAAATAGTACTTACACATCCTAGTTATTTCACATTGAAGTCGTTACAAGTAACTACAGTTATTTGTCTCCAAAGTAGGCTCGACCGCAGTTTGGTTCCGGAATCGAACTGCGACATAACTGGAGGTTCTGATTCCTGTCGAATGAGGATCCATAATTGAACCGTACAGTGTACGGTTCGGTTCAATTTCTATTTCCTTTCGATTCCAATTTCGGTTTTAGGAACCAAAATCGGAACTGAATTACAACAAGGATTTGACAAAATTTATTTTATTGTATACATGATATAAAATTACAACTCACTATATAACAATTGTAATTGAATTTGAATTTAATATAAATATCCTCCATTTGACTTTTTTTTTATAACAAAGAAATTTGTAATTGAATAAATATTTGAAGTTGAAATTGAGAATTAGTTGTAGGAGAAAATGGAAAGATGAAAATGAATAAATTGTTGGAAACTTGGAATGTGAAAAAATGAATTTAGATAGGAAGTATTTATAGAAGAAAAAAATAAATTTATATATATATATATTGCAACAGTTCCACGGTTCGGTTCTTGTTGGAAATTCTTCCAAATATTCATCAAGGGTAAATCTGTCCTTTGGTATCATATGGTGCTTGTGAGGGGTATAACCCTTTGGAGGGTTGCACCCCAACCCAAAGGGTGCCCTATTGGCACCCTTCCATGCCTTATATAAGGTGTCTTTATATTGAGTACAAGGACAGAGAAGAAATATCCGAATTTTACAGAGACATTGGTTTTTGTTCTTGTCTTTTGGAGAGAGAGTATCATCATCTTCCTAGTTCATAAACTTGTGAAGGAGTGCTCCTTGTACAAGTAGCATCCAAGTTATCCTGGGAGAACGTTGGCAATACGAAACCGTAGAGCACCTGTGACGGGCCAATAAGTTCTTAAGGACAGAGTTCATCTCGACTTGGACAATTCTATAATCTTCATTTTCTGGTTTGTCTTCAAGTTTTCTGGTTTTAGGGTTTTGCATCTAGATCTGTTTTTGGTATTTTGATCTGTTTGATTTGCATGTTTATATTACTGTTTAATGACATTAATTTGACTACAATCTTAAGAACTTATTGATCGTGTTATTAGATAGTAATTTGCATGTTAGGGTTTGAATATTTCTGGAAAATACGAACTGTGCATGAAAAACCCGTAGGGCGTTAGAACGCCCGACGCCGCGAAGGCTAAAAATTTGAATTTCGTAAGAACGTTCGAACGCGTCTTCAAACGCAACTCGAACGCAAGCCTTCTGCCTTAGAACGTTTGAACGCGTCCTAAACGCAACTCAAACGTGAACTCTCTGGAATCATTCCGTTCGAACGCGTTCACGAACGCTATACGAACGTGAACTCTCTGGAATCATATCGTTCGAACGCGTTATTAAACGCTACTCGAACGTGAACTCTCTGGAAACACTTCGTTTGAACGCGTTATCAAACGCAACACGAACGCACACACACTGGACATTCTCGTTCGAACGTAGATACAAACGTGACACTAACGATTATATCCTGTAAGTATCATAAACTGCAAACTTTAATTAATATTAACTTGGTTAGTCATATACTGTAAACACATTAATCTTGGTAGTATAGATTTAAGTTATTATTAAGTTGTTCAATTATCACAAGCATACACATAGTGATAAAGTTGAAATTGTTTGGTTGTTGCATAATTGGTTGAGAATTTAAAGTGTAATAATACACAAATAATTCCATCCAATCTTGATTGACATATATATATCTACATTTATCGTATATCACTTTGAACAAGGTCATTCGTTGATCGTTGTGCAATTTGTCTTTCGTAGACTAATTAACCCTATTGATTTTCCAGTTACATATGGCTAGCGGAAATATCACGGTACCAGTCTCTCATGGAGAAAAACCGGAGAAATTTGGTGGGGCAAATTTCAAACAATGGCAGAGCAAGATGCTGTTCTACCTAACAACTCTCCAGTTGGCAAAATTCCTCAAAGATCATCTGGGTCCTGTGTAGGGTGAATCTGAATTGGCCAAGGAATAGCGAGAACAGACTTGAATGTCTGGAGACTTCTTATGCAAGAACTACCTTTTGGGTGGTCTTGACAATACCATGTACAATGTGTACCAAGGCATGACTTCTGTGAAGATTCTCTGGGAATCTCTCGAGAATAAGTATAAAACTGAAGATGCCGGACAAAAGAAATTTGTCGTGGGTAGGTTCCTGGACTACAAAATGGTAGATTCAAGGATGGTGATGTCTCAGTTGGGTGAACTGCAATTAATCATTCATGAAATACTGGATGAGGGAATGAAACTTTGTGAGACGTTTCAAATTACCGCCATAATTGAAAAGTTGCCTCCATCATGGAAGGACTTCAGGAGCTATCTGAAACATAAAAAGAAGCAGATGAGCCTTGAAGACCTCAGTATTCGATTGAGAATCGAGGAGGACAACAGGATGTCCGAGAAGGCCAGCTACAAGACTCTGGAGTCTAAGGCCAACATAATTGAAGGTGTAAAGGGTAGCAAAAAGAGAAAGAACAGTGGAGCTGACTCTGGGAACAAGAAGTTCAAGGGAAAATGCTACAACTGTGGAAAGAGCGGTCATATGTCAAAGGACTGCAGAAACAAGAAGTCTCAGGACAAGGGCAAGAAAAAGAAAAATGAGGCCCATGTCACTGAAGGCGAGCAGCTGACTGATGATATCTCAGAGATGGAACTATCAGCAGTGGTAACTGAAGCCAACATAGTTGGGAATCCGAGAGAATGGTGGGTAGACACTGGGGCTACTCGTCATATCTGTGCAAACAGTAAGATGTTTTCCATGTACCAGAAGGTCGATGGCGGCGATCATCTGACAATGGGAAACTCGTCTACCTCTCAGTGGTTGGACAAGGCACAGTGGTTCTGAAGATGACATCCGGAAAGGAGCTAACATTGAAGAATGTACTGCACGTTCCAGATATTCGGAAGAACTTGGTCTCGGGCTCTCTCCTTAGTAAGGCTGGTTTTAAGCTAGTATTTGTTTCTGATAAGTTTGTAATGACAAAGAATGATATGTATGTAGGAAAAATGTTACCTGACTGAGGGCCTTTTTAAGCTAAATGTAATGACTGTTAACCGTGCTATTAATAAAGCTAGTTCGTCTGCTTATATTATTGTGTCACAAAATGTATGGCATGGGAGGTTAGGACATGTTAATTATGATACTATGCGTAAATTAATTAACATGGACCTTATACCTAAATTTGCAATTGATGGCCAACATAAATGTGAAGCATGTGTTGAAGCAAAAATGCATCGAACACCATTTCATTCCATAGAACGTAGTTCTGAACCGCTAGAACTTGTACATACCGATGTATGTGACATGAATATTGTGCAAACAAGAAGCGGTAAAAAGTACTTTGTCACTTTTATCAATGACAGCACAAGATTTTGTTATGTGTACTTGCTGAGAAGCAAAGCTGAAGCAATTGAGAGCTTCGTACACTATAAGAACGAAGTTGAAAACCAACTTGGCAAGAAAATCAAAAGAATCAGGAGTGATAGAGGCGGTGAATACGTTTCACCATTCGGTGAATATTGTTCTGTGCACGGAATTATTCACGAAACCACTGCTCCTTATTCTCCTCAACAGAACGGAATTGCAGAACGCAAAAACCGAACGTTGAAGGAAATGATGAACGCCATGTTGACAAGTTCGGGACTACCCCAGAACTTGTGGGGGGAAGCTTTGCTTTCCGCGAACTACGTTCTTAACAAGCTTCCTCACAAAAGGTTGGACAAGACACCATATGAGTTGTGGAAAGGTTTCGTACCTTCCTACAAATACCTCATAGTGTGGGGGTGTCTTGCCAAAGTAATGGTTCCTAAACCTAAGAAGGTTAGATTAGGACCAAAAACTGTTGATTGTATATTCATTGGATATGCTCGCAACAGTAGTGCGTATCGATTCTTGGTACACAAGTCGAAATTCCTGACATCAATCGGAAATGATAATTGAGTCAAGGAATGCGACGTTTTTTGAAGAGACGTTTCCTTGTAAGGAAAGACAGCGCACAAGTCTCTCAAAAGAACAGTTGATACTGTCAAGGCAGTGATCAAGTTGACCAAGAATCAGATCAACGTGTAAATGTTGAGACAATCGAGCCTAGACGTAGCAAAAGAGCTAGAACGTCTAAGTCGTTTGGTCCCGATTTTCTGACATACTTGTTAGAAAATGAGCCTCAAAGCTATAAAGAAGCTATGGCTTCTCCGGAGGCACCTCTTTGGAAAGAGGCTATTAACAGTGAGATTGATTCAATCCTACAGAACCATACTTGGGAGTTGGTTGATCTTCCGCCAGGTTGTAAGCCGCTGGGCTACAAATGGATATTCAAAAGGAAGATGAAAACGGATGGATCAATAGATAAGTATAAGGCAAGACTTGTCATAAAAGGTTATAGACAAAAGGAAGGCCTTGATTACTTTGACACCTATTCACCAGTGACTCGCATCACATCGATAAGAATGCTCATAGCCATAGCAACTATATTTGGTCTTGAAATACATCAAATGGATGTAAAGACGGCATTCTTGAATGGTGAATTGGATGAAGAGATTTATATGGAACAACCAGAAGGGTTTTGTGTTCCTGGACAAGAACAGAAGGTGTGCAAACTTGTAAAATCCTTGTATGGATTAAAACAAGCACCGAAATAATGGCATGAGAAATTTGACAAAGAAATGTTGTCAAATGTGTTCAAAACCAATGAGTGTGATAAGTGTGTGTACACCAAATCAACTCAGAAAGGATATGTCATTGTGTGTCTCTATGTAGACGATATGCTGATAATTGGTAGTAATCATGAAATGATTCAGTCTACCAAAAACGTGTTATCCGGCAGATTTGATATGAAAGATATGGGGATAGCTGATGTGATCCTAGAGATTAAGATTTCTAGGACATCAGACGGATATATATTATCACAGACTCATTATGTTGAGAAGATACTCGATAAATATATCAGAGGGGATCTTAATGTGGCTAGAACCCCTGTAGACCTAACTCTTCATTTATCAAAGAATACTGGTTCAAGCATATCGCAATTAGAGTATTCGAGAATCATCGGAAGTCTGATGTATCTCACGAATTGCACGCGACCTGATATCGCTCAAGCTGTGAATCGGCTTAGCAGATATACGAGCAATCCAGGACACAACCATTGGAAATCCATAGTAAGATTTTTGAGGTATCTAAGAGAAACTTCAAAATATGGGCTACATTACGAGAGATATCCGGCTGTACTAGAGGGTTACAGCGATGCTAACTGGATATCTGATACGGTGGATTCCAAATCCACGAGTGGATTTGTTTTCACACTTGGTAATGCAGCCGTGTCATGGAAATCCTCGAGGCAAACGTGTATTGCCCGGTCTACTATGGAATCAGAATTCATAGCGTTAGACAAAACAGCGGAAGAAGCAGAATGGCTTAGAAACTTCCTGGAGGATATTCCTAGTTGGCCCAAACCGGTGCCAGCGATTAGCATACATTGTGATAGCCAATCGGCAATTGGGAGAGCCCAAAATACAATGTATAATGGTAAGTCTCGACACATACGTCGGAGACATAATACCATACGTCAACTGCTCTCAAGTGGCATAATAACGATCGATTATGTTAAGTCGAAGGAAAACCTAGCGGATCCACTAACTAAAGGTTTACCTCGAGAGCAAGTTGAGAAGTCATCGAGGGGAATGGGCTTGAAGCCTATAATCTAAGAATTGTCACTGTGGAAACCCAACCTAGTTGACTGGAGATCCCAAGATCTAGGTTCAAAAGGGACAACAAACTTTGTGCAATTCAAAACAAGCACTGAAGAGTTTCGTACTCTTTCCCATTCCGATAATGACGCTGAGTGCTGTCTGTCATTGGTTAGGTTAAGCTAAGGCTTTTAATGATCACTATATTAGGAGATGAGTCCCAATGGGGGTAAAGACAGATTACCTCTTCATAGTAGATCACCTATTTCAAGTAAGAAGTGAGGCCGCTTCCATGGGAACTTTTAAAGGCGGGTTACCCTAAAGTGCTTGATGAATCCAGGACCGTTGTTCAGGGCCAAAATGAACACAACCGTAGAACGGGAAAATGGTCGAATTAAAGCTGTGTGTTGGCAATTGTCTTGGTTTACACTAACGGCAGAACAGTTCAAGACTATGGGTCACTGGTTTGCCAAGTAAATCCGATTGTCACTCACTAGGAAATGTTCAAAGCGAAAGCTACCTATTTCGATGCAGTTTTAGTTTATGGTAACTCTCTCAAGTGTCTCCATGAATATTTGAAGAATTGTGGGGGATTGTTGGAAATTCTTCCAAATATTCATTAAGGGTAAATCTGTCCTTTGGTATCATAGGGTGCTTGTGAGGGGTATAACCTTTGGAGGGTTGCACCCCAACCCAAAGGGTGCCCTATTGGCACCCTTCCATGCCTTATATAAGGTGTCTTTATATTGAGTACAAGGACAAAGAAGAAATATCCGAATTTTATAGAGACATTGGTTTTTGTTCTTGTCTTTTGGAGAGAGAGTATCACCATCTTCCTAGTTCATAAACTTGTGAAGGATTGCTCCTTGTACAAGTAGCATCCAAGTTATCCTGGGAGAACGTTGGCAATACGAAACCGTAGAGCACCTGTGACGGGCCAATAAGTTCTTAAGGACAGAGTTCATCTCGACTTGGACAATTCTATAATCTCCATTTTCTGGTTTGTCTTCAAGTTTTATGGTTTTAGGGTTTTGCATCTAGATCTGTTTTTGGTAATTTGATCTGTTTGATTTGCATGTTTATATTACTGTTTAATGACATTAATTTGACTACAGTTCTCAAGGTTCGGAACTGAACCGATTATTCGGAGATTCCGGTTCGGTTCGGCGATTCCGAACCGTTGACTGATTCGGTTTTGATTTTGACCCGGTTCAATTCCGATATGGTTCATGATTCAGAATCAAACCGCGATCAAGTCTACTCCAAAGTAGCATAGTCTCTTTGTACTCATTTTTGAAGAAGGTATTTTGATACGCAGTCATCCTAAATCTTTTTTTATAAACAAATTGTTTTTGGAGAAATGAAATTGTTTGTTTTTTCGGCTTTCAGATAGTCTCTGTGGTTTGTGAAATTCATTCTGGAACTTATTTCTTGTTCTTTGTATGATTTAGATGGAAAATATTTTTATCTATTTTAAGCTCTAAGAGATAGAAATGTAGATTTTTATTTATCCATCCAAAAATATGATCTCCTCTTGTAGGGCCCGTCTGTTGTGAGAGAGATGACATATATACCCTGCACATGATATACCACCTCCTGTTATTGGTGTTGATAATCCCTCATTACATAATCAATTGCAAGGTTAAATTTGGAACTTGTGATGAAGACTTGAGAGAGTGCAAAATGTGATGAATAGAAGTGTGATGTGATCAATTGATAAGGACTATGTAAACAATAAGGGATGGCAGTTCTGAATTGGTCTCATTTTATCCCGATTTTCAATCAGTTTTTTTGAATAAAGATGAAAAATCACCGAGATTTATAAATTTTTGACTAAAAATCAGGATTTTAGCACCGAATAGGGACGAGCAAGAGGATACAAGTAGAGATGACAATCAGTTGAGAATGGTTGAGATTTGTCAATCTTAGTCCAATCTCAATTATGAATTTGAGACGAAAATAGTCTTATATTTTATTATCTCGAATCCTGATTGATTTTTTGATTCATGAAGCAAAATCGTCTTAAATTTCGAATCGAATGGTTTGAGATCTAAATTCTCAATCACGATCCAGGATGAGTAAGAGGAAATAAGGAGAGAAATTGGCTTGGATGGGTCAAGATTTGTTAATCCTTGTCCATTCTTAATTATGATTTCGAGATGAAAAATCAATCCGAATCATGGTTCGGGATTCTGAATTCCAATCAAGATTTGAGATTTTTTAATAAAAAAAGTCGAGATTCATAATAATTCTTTGAATTTTTATTCAAAATAAAAAATCATTTCGAATCTCAAATTATTATTTTTTTCACAATTTCAGATTTTCCACCAACACAAATTAAACATAAAACATACCAATTGTAATGTCGGCTCGTGGCTTTTAGTATGGTGATAAGTCGGAGTCCCTAAGAGGCGTGACTTGGTGGTGTAGGGTTCAGGATCTCACCATGAGGTTCTGGGTTCGAATTCAAATAGTGTGTTTCTTGTAAGAGTCTGGGACAGCCGAAGACTTTACATGCTTCGCTTAAGCCCAGAAGTGATGATTTGGCGGTGGGGTTTCCAACGATTCCAAAAAAATATGGTGATAAGTCGGGGCAATAGAAGATTGGACGAGACAAGAACATAAGAGGGTAAAAGTTTCAAAAAAAAAACATTTAAATTTAAATATTATATTAATATAATATTGACATAACTATTTATATATATATATATATATATATATATATATATATATATAAAGGCTATTACGCTTCAAAAAATTAATTTGTTATCAGAAAATAAACTTTAAATCATTTAACTTTATCCCTACATAGTTTTTGGGATGATTGTTGGCCTTCTATAAAGTCAACAATCTCTTATTTTAGCCTAAATTAAAATAACAAATTAACATAATCTTTTAGTGAAAGTTCACGTATTTATTAATTTTTTGGCTTTTACATGAGTAAAGCCCTTTTAATTTAAGATTTATAATCCAATTTTTTTTTTTTTTGAAATCATTGGAAATCCCGTCGTCAAACCGCTCATTCCGGGTTTAAGCGGAGCAAGTAAACCTCAGGTTGTCCTAGACTTTTACAAGAAATATATTCCATGAATTAAAACTCAGAACCTAAAGATCAGATCATGAATCCTATATCACAAAGTCATGCCGTTGATAAAGTGAAAACTTGTTAAAAATGTAATTTTCATTTGGGTAGCAACAGAATGAGAATAATATGCGCAAGACACTGACAAATTTAGACAGAAGTGAGAAAATGACAAAAGAATCCTCAGTTTGGATTTTAGTTTTCGCCATTTTGGGTTCCCGGCCCTGCCTGCTTTCTCATATATATTTTTTTTTATTATACAACACCTTCTACTTTATTATTATTATATTATTACTGTCAACTTTGTAAAATTTTAATAGAGTTAATTTCAACATGCACCCATATAAAAAGACATTCATCAAATTGCACTCGTTTAGTTAGATTTAATAGGGATGGTTTTATGATAGCCCGCACGGGTGGGGATGATAACAAATCAGGTATGGTACGGGAATGTAATATCGATATCGATTCTGTTTAATTAAAGTGTACAAAAATTATCTATTTATCCACCCCTAACATATCGAGCTCCCGTGAGCCCCGTAAGAGTACCCATTTATGCATGTATTTTACCTATAATAAGAATTACAATACATATACTCGACATATCTAATCATCAGGTATGAAATGTGAGCAGTATTAGTGTCATTAAACAGTAATATAACATGCAAATCAAACAGATCAACAACCAAAAGTAGATCTAGATGCAAAAACCTAATACCAGAAAACTTCAAGACAAACCTGGAAATCAAGTTTACATATTCAATCCAAGTCGAGATCTCTCTGTCCTTAAGAACTTATTGGCCCCGTCACAGGTGCTCTACGGATTCAAATTGCCAACGTTCTCCCATGATAACTTGGATACTTCTTTTTGTTCAATGAGCACTCATTAACAAGTATGCGAACTCGGATTCAATGGTGGATCTCTCTCTCAAAACAAGGAAAACACAATGCCTTCTTTTTGGTTAGATATTCTGTATATGTCTCTGTATCATTAATTGGAATAAAAACCTTCTTTTATAAGGCATGGAGGGGTGCCAATAGGGCACCCCCCCTTGGGGTGGGTTGCAACCCTTCATACACCCCTTTGAACATCCTAATGATATACACATATACATATCATGTTTTAAATGAATTTTGAGGAATTTACAACAATCCCCCACAATTCTTCAAACATTCATTCAGGCACATGAGAGAGATACCGTGAGCTAAAGCTGCATCGAAATAGGTAGCTTTCGCCTTGAACCTTTCCTAGTGAATGACAATCGGATTTACTTGGCAAACCAGTGACCCTTAGTCTTGAACTGTTATGCCGTTGGTGTAAACCAAGACAATTGCCAACACACAGCTTTAATTCGACCATTTTTCCGTTCTACGGTTGTGTTCATTTTTTGCCCTGAACAACGGTCATGGATTCATCAAGCACTTTAGGGTAACCCGCCTTTAAAGGTTCCCATGGAAGCGGCCTCACTTCTTACTTGAAATAGGTGATCTACTATGAAGAGGTAATCTGTCTTTACCCCCATTAGGACTCATCTCCTAATATAGTGATCATTAAAAGCCTTAGCTTATCCTAACCAATGACAGACAGCACTCAGCGTCATTATCGGAATGTGAAAGAGTACGAAACTCTTCAGTGCTTGTTTTGAATTGCACAAAGTTTCTGTTGTCCCTTTTGAACCTAGATCTTGGGATCTCCAGTCAGCTAGGTTTGGTTTCCACAGTGACAATTCTTAATTTATAGGCTTCAAGCCCATTCCCCTCGATGACTTCTCAACTTTCTCTCGAGGTAAACCTTTAGTTATTGGATCTGCTAGGTTTTCCTTCAACTTGACATAATCGATCGTTATTATGCCACTTGAGAGCAGTTGACGTATGGTATTATGTCTCCAACGTATGTGTCGAGACTTACCATTATACATTGTATTTTGGGCTCTCCCAATTGCCGATTGGCTATCACAATGTATGTTAATCGCTGGCACCGGTTTGAGCCAACTAGGAATATCCTCCAGGAAGTTTCTAAGCCATTCTGCTTCTTCCGCTGTTTTGTCTAACGCTATGAACTCTGATTCCATAGTAGACCGGGCAATACATATTTGCCTCGAGGATTTCCATGACACGGCTGCATTACCAAGTGTGAAAACAAATCCAACCGTAGATTTGAAATCCACTATATCAGATATCCAGCATCGCTGTATCCCTCTAGAACGGCAGGATATCTCTCGTAATGTAGCCCATATTTTGAAGTTTCTTATACCTCAAAACACTTACTATGGCTTTTCTAGTGGTTATGACCTGGATTGCTAGTATATCTGCTAAGCCTATTCATAGCTTGAGCGATATCAGTTCGTGTGCAATTCGTGAGATACATCAGACTTCCGATGATCCTTGAATACTCTAATTGCGATATGCTTAAGCCAGTATTCTTTGATAGAGGAAGAGTTAGGTTAGCTACTCCCAAATCTTTCATATCAAATTTGCTGGTTAACACTTTCTTGGTAAACTGAATCAACTCATGAACCAATTATCAGCATATCGTCTACATAGAGACATACAATGACATATCATTTTTGAGTTGATTTGGTGTATATACACTTATCACACTCATCGGTTTTAAACCCATTTGACAACATCTCTTTGTCAATGTTCTCATATCATTGTCTAGGTGCTTGGTTTAATCCGTACAAGGATTTTACAAGTTTGCACACCTTCTGTTCTTATCCAGGAACATTAAACCCTTCTGGTTGTTCCATGTAAGTCTCTTCAGCCAATTCACCATTCAAGAATGACGTCTTTACATCATTTTGATGTATTTCAAGACCAAATATAGCTGCTATGGCTATAAGCATTCTACTGATGTGATATGAATCACTGGTGGATATGTGTCAAAGTAAACAAGGCCTTCTTTTTGTCTATAACCTTTTATGACAAACCTTGCCTTGTACTTCTCTATTGATCCATCCATTTTCATCTTCCGTTTGAATATCCATTTGTAGCCCAGTGGCTTACAACCTGGAGGAAGATCAACCTACTTCCAAGTATGGTTTTGTATGATTGAATCAATCTCATTGTTCATAGCCTATTTCCACAGAGGTGTCTCCGTAGAAGACATAGCTTTCTCATAGCTTCGAGGCTCATTTTCTAACCAGTATGTCAGAAAATCGGGTCCAAATGACTTAGACAACGTCTAGGTTCATTTGCCTCAACATTTCCATGTTGATTTGACTCTTGGTCAACCTGATCACTGTCATTGACAGTATCAACAGATCTTTTGAGAGACTCTCTTCTTTGTCTTTCCTTACAAGGAAATGTCTCTTCAAAAAATATTGCATTCATTGACTCAATCATCACATTTGGATTGATGTCAGGAATCTCATTCTTGTGTACCAAGAATCGATACGCACTACTGTTGCAAGCATATCCGAAGAGTATACAGTCAACAGTTTTGGGTCATATTCCACCTTCTTAGGTTTAGGAACCATCACCTTGGCAATTGGCAAGACACCCCCACATTTTCAGATATTTGTAGGAAGGTACATAACATTTCCACAACTCATATGGTGTCTTGTCCAATCTTCTGTGAGGAAGCTTATTCAGAACGTAGTTTGCGGAAAGCAGGGCTTTCCCCCACAAGTTCTGAGGTAAACCAGAACTAGTCAAGATGGCATTCATCATTTCCTTCAACGTTCGGTCTTTGCACTCAGCAATCCCATTTTGTTGAGGAGAATAAGGAGCAGTGGTTTCGTGAATAATTCCGTGCACAGAACAATATTCACCGAATGATGAAACATATTCACCACCTCTATCACTCCTGATTCTTTTGATTTCATTGCCAAGTTGATTTGCAACTTCGTTCTCAGTGTATAAAGCTCTCAATAGCTTCAGTTATGCTCCTCAGCAAATACACTTAACTGAATCTTGTGCTTTCATCGATAAAAGTGACAAAGTACTTTTTACCACCTCTATCACACTTATGTTGGCTATCAATGCAAATTTAGGTATAAGGTCCATGTTAATTAATGTACGCATTGTATCATAATTAACATGTCCTAACCTCCCAAGCCATACATTTTGTGACTCAATAATATAAGCAGAAGTTTCAGCTTTATTAATAGCACAATTGACAGTCATTGAAAAGACCCTAAGCGAGGTATCATTTTCCTACATAGACATCATTTTTGGTCAATACAATCTTGTAAGAAGCAAATACAAACCCGAGACCGAGTTCTTCCGAATATCTGGAACATGCAAACATTCTTATATGTAAGCTCCGTTCCGGATATCATTTTCAGAACTACTGTGCCTTATCCAACCACTCTAGAGGTAGACGAGTTTCCCATTGTCAGATGATCGCCGCCATCGACCTTTCTGATACGAGGAAAACATCTTGCTATCAGCACAGATATGACGAGTAGCCCTAGTGTCTACCCATCATTCTCTCGGATTCCCAACCAATTTGGCTTCAGTTACCACTGCTGAGAGATTCATTTCTGAAATCTCATCAGTTAACTGCTCATCTTCAGCGACATAGGCCTCATTTTTCCTGCCATTGTCCTGAGATATCTTGTTTCTGCAGTCCTTTGTCATATGACCGCTTTTTTCACAGTTGTAGCATTTCCCATTGAACTTCTTGTTCGCTTGGGAAGAATCAGCTTCACTGTTATTTCTTTTCTTGCTACCCTTTACATCCTCAAAGATGTTGGCCTTAGACTCCATAGTCTTGTAGCTGGCCTTCTCGGACATCATGTTGTCCTGTTCGATTCTCAATCGAACTCCAAGGTCTTCAAGGCTCATCTGCTTCTTTCTGTGTTGCATATAGCTCCCGAAGTCCTTCCATGATGGAGGCAACTTTTCAATTATGGTGGCAACTTGAAACGTCTCACAGAGTTTCATTCCTTCATCCAGTATTTCATGAATGATCTATTGTTGTTCACCCAACTGAGACATCACCGTCCTTGAAACTACCATCTTGTAGTCTAGGATCCTACCCACGATAAATTTCTTTTATCTGGCATCCTCGGTTTTGTATTTCTTCTCGAGAGATTCCCAGAGAATCTTCGCAGAAGTCATGCCTTGGTACACATTGTACATGGTATTGTCAAGACCACCCAAAAGGTAGTTCTTGCATAAGAAGTCTCCAGACATCCAAGTCTGTTCTCGCTCTTCCTTGGCCAATTCAGATTCACCCTCCACAGGACCCGGAGGATCTTTGAGGAATTTAGCCAACTGGAGAGTTGTCAAGTAGAACAGCATTTTGCTCTGCCACTGTTTGAAGTTTGCCCCACCAAACTTCTCCAGTTTTTCTCCATGAGAGATCGGTACTGTGATGTTTCCGCTAACCATATGTAACTGGAAACAAACAGGGTTCAATAAGTCTACAAAAGACAAATTGTACAACGACCAACAAATGATCTTGTCTCAAGTGATATACCAAATATCCACTTGTTGTTCTATTGGACAGTAGTACCAATAAACACAAGTCCTTGAATTTCCAACCAAGATTTCTTATGAAAAGTAAATAAATGAATATCCTTTAACTACTTTCTCAATAGAACCTCTTAGCAATTCAAACTCAGTATTTCAATTTTTCAATGTCACAAAACAATATACGATAAGTGTAGATATATGTGTATGTGTCAAACAAGATTGGATTGAATTACTTGTGTAAAATTACACTTTAAATTCTCAACCAAGTGTGCAACACAGAAATAAGTTTCAACTTTATCACTAAGTGTATGCTTGTGATAATTGAACACCCTAATAATAACTTAAATCTATACTACCAAGATTAATGTGTTTACAGTATATGACTAACCAAGTTAATATTAATTAAAGTTTGCAGTTTATGATACTTTCAGGACAAAATCGTTAGTGTCACGTTCGTATCTACGTTCGAACGAGACTGTCCAGTGTGTGTGCGTTCGTGTTGCGTTTGATAACGCGTTCGAACGAAGTGTTTCCAGAGAGTTCACGTTCATGTAGCGTTTGTTAACGCGTTCGAACAGAATGATTCCAGAGAGTTCACGTTCGTATAGCGTTCGATAACGCGTTCGAACGGAATGATTACATATAGTTTACGTTCGAGTTGCGTTTAGGACGCGTTCGAACGTTCTAAGGCAGAAGGCTTGCGTTCGAGTTGCGTTTGAAGACGCGTTCGAACGTTCTTACGAATTTTCAGATTTATGCCTTCGCGTGCGTCGGGCGTTCGAACGCCCTACGGGTTTACATGCACAGTTCGTATTTTTCAGAAAATATACAAACTCTAACATTCGAATTACTATCTAATAACACTATAACAATAAGTTCTTAAGATTGTGAGCAGTATTAGTGTCATTAAACAGTAATATAACATGCAAATCAAACAGATCAACAACCAAAAGTAGATCTAGATGCAAAAACCCTAATACCAGAAAACTTCAAGACAAACCTGGAAATCAAGTTTACAGATTCAATCCAAGTCGAGATCTCTCTGTCCTTCAGAACTTATTGGCCCCGTCACAGGTGCTCTACGGATTCAAATTGCCAACGTTCTCCCAGGATAAATTGGATATTTCTTTTTGTTCAATGAGAGCTCCTTAACAAGTATGCGAACTCGGATTCAATGATGGATCTCTCTCTCAAAACAAGGAAAACACAATGCCTTCTTTTTGGTTAGATATTCTGTATATGTCTCTGTATCATTAATTGGAATAAAAGTTTTCTTTTATAAGGCATGGAAGGGTGCCAATAGGGCACCCCTTGGGGTGGGTTACAATCCTACATACACCCATTTGAACATCCCAATGATATACACATATACATATCATGTTTTAAATGAATTTTGAGGAATTTACAACATGAAAAAATATGTTCTTACCCGCCCCTAACGTACGGATCCCGCGGGCCTTCATTCTCACGTGAATTTTTCTCATCCTTAATCATCATTACAATAAGAAAGAAAAAAAATAGATCTTTTATTGTTAGAAAACCATAGGCTTTAGAAATTAGTCTAGACTCCCTCCCCCAACCAAAACTCAAGGTTGTCTATTAAATATTTAATTGGTTTTGACTTTAACAAAATTATAGTATCGCTAAAAAAGAAAAAAATTGAAAAGAAAAAAAAAATTAGACACATGTTTTTTAAAGGAAATAGAGTGACTAAACTCTAATATATTTTTAATCATTTATCTCATCCAAACTTGAACTCAAAACATTGAAAACACTTATGTTTGCCAGATGGGGCTAAAAAATTATACTTTATAAACCAAAAAAAGTAAAACTTTTATAATATAACTATGCATGAATAATAAAAATATATAATTTTAGTGCATAAACATAAATGTTGCAAATAATTTTATTTTGAAAAACAATTTTTTATTTAATTTAAAAAATACAATAGAATAACTATTTTTTATTTTAATGTTATTATTAAGATATTAGTGTGTAAAATACTTAATTTGTTTATTTAGTGTCCTAATATTTTATTATTATAATTACTGCTTTTTGTCTTCTTTTTTTTTCCCTGTGTAATTAAATGTGAAGCCTAACTAAATCTATACTTAACTGCAACTCTGCCAAGGGACCAAATTTGATATTTCTAAATTTATAGGGATTAAAATTGATATTTTTAAATATGTAGAGACCAAAGTTTATTTATGTTAATTTAGAGGTAGCTAGGTGTTATTTTCTCTATTTTGAAACGTGCATGCTGGGCCTTAGGGATGTTCACGGTTTCGGTTCAAACCGCAACCCGACCCGAACCGAACCGCGCTGATTCGAAATATTGAAAATGATTTCGGTTCGGCTCAAATTTCGGGTCGGTGCACGATTTTGACTCAAACCGCGACCCGAATCATCCAAACCGTAAATTTTGACCCGAACCGCCTAAAACGCCGACTGGCGTTCAAATTAGACATTATTTTATAATTTTTCTACTTTAACTATGAAATTTAAGATATTCAATGATGATATGACAATAAGATAAATGAAAATTATGTATTTTTTTCTCTTCAATTATTATGTGAAAACACACAAAATTTTCTAATCCAAACCGCCGATCCGAACCGGTGCGGTTTTCCTTATCAAATTTACGATTTCGGTTTTTACTTTCCCAAACTGCCAACCCTCGTGGTTTGAGGTGTAAAATAAAAAAACGACTCGAACAGCACTGCGAACACCACTATTGGGCTTGAAATTGAGAGGGCTTATGGAACTCAAATGAGCACATCCTTATCCTATCAAAATCCACATTTAAAAAAAATTAAATAAAATTGGACCAATTAAACACTTTCTTTTTATATATTAATAAAAAAAATTGGTCACATTGTTTTTGGGGACTTGCTTTCTTCTCTTTGCTTCTCTCTCACTTGTCCTGCAAATACCAAAAAAAAAAAAGTTAAAAAAAAATTAAAATTAAAAACTAACAAATTTGGTGACAAATTTCATCTCAATACAATCTTTCAATATTCAATTCAAGCCAAAAATTCTCACCTTAAATTTTTTTTTTTTTTCAGATTCACACCTGTCTCTCAACTCACCAAGTAAGTTTTTTTTTTTTTTGTTGGTTCTTATTATTGTTTAACCTTTTTTTTTTTCCAATTATTATTTTCTTTCATTTTGTATTGCTCACTTTTTTTTTACACTCATTAGTACATTCGGGAAAGTATTTATGTTGATCTGTTCTGGGATTTGATTTTCATTTGGTTTGGATAATTTGGTGGTAATTTTCTTTTGGTTACATTTTAATAAGCATCGATTTGGGTTTATGCAAAAGTTCATTTTTTTTATCTTAATAGTGTGTTTGTATGATCTTTTTTTGCATTTGGGTTTTGAGTTTTGAGACTTTTGATCAATGGGAGCTCTACTTTCACCGTTTGCTTTTGCATGCAAGAGATTACACAACTTTCTAGCTCCTGTTCACATTTTTTTTTAAAATTATTTTCATTGCTAATTATTTTTTATCATACATTTTGTTTGGATCAAGTTAATTTTTTTTTTCTGCCCTATACTTTTGATTTTGTGAATTTTCTGTTTCTGGGTCTGATTTGTTTGTTAAGGTTGGCATGCCTAGAAAATGTCCCTGTTTTTTTTTTTTTTAAAAAAAATAAAGGAATTTACATTGAATGTATTTTAAGCTGTGTACTTTTTGATGGGTTTATTTCAAGTTCTTTCGTTAAATTTTTTGTTGGTTTTTCCTTGGGTCTTTTCTTTGAGTTCTGATTTTAGGGTTTGAAGCAATTTAATACAAATAGATATTATGAACTGCATGTTTCGACGGCCTGACTTTGACCTGGTTATTTTTAGGTTCTGATTTTTGGGCTGAGTTTGAAGAGTTGTTTTAGGTGAATTCAGGGCCAAATTTCGGTCCTATAGACGTTAATTTGGGTGTTGGAGTTTGAGATTTTAGAATGAGTGTTTTAGTTGAATGTTGTTGAAGGGGATGCAGATGATGGGGTCTCAAGGAGATGGTGGTAATGGAAAACAATCTCAGTTTCAGCCATTGGCACGGCAAAATTCTATGTATAGTCTCACGCTTGATGAGGTGCAAAATCAGCTGGGTGACTTGGGGAAACCACTTAGCAGCATGAACCTTGATGAGCTTTTAAAGAATGTTTGGACGGCAGAGGATAACCAATCTCTGTGTGTGGAAATGGAGGGCACAAAGTTGGCCAATCAAACTGCTCTGCAACATCAGGCGAGTCTGTCATTAACTAATGTTCTAAGCAAGAAGACAGTTGATGAGGTTTGGAGAGATATTCAGCAGATCAAAAATAATGGGGAAAAAAGGTCCCAGGAAAGGCAACCTACTCTTGGAGAGATGACTTTGGAGGATTTTTTGGTGAAAGCGGGAGTTGTAGCTGAGGCAACTTCAGATAAAAAAAGTGATGGTCCTGTTGTTGGTATAGATCAAAATGTTGAACCGCAGTTTCCACAACAAGGTCCATGGATGCAGTACCCACATCCACAATATCAGCATTCACAACAAAGTATGATGGGAGTTTATATGCCAGGACAGCCTATACCGCAGTCAATGAACATGGTGACTGGTGCAGTAATGGATGTCTCATTCCCAGAGAATCAGTTGGCCTTAACTTCACCTTCAATGGGAACATTGTCAGATCCACAAACACTTGGAAGGAAAAGAGGCACTCCAGAAGATATGATTGAGAAGACTGTTGAGAGGAGGCAGAAGAGGATGATAAAGAACCGGGAATCTGCTGCCCGTTCACGAGCAAGGAAGCAGGTTGGCTTTGAGTTGTTTTAGTTTTTAAATTGCACAATGGTGCTTTGTTTTGCTTTTAGCAGTTCGACCATTCTTGTTTTTTAATTTTCCTCCGACCTCAAAGACTACTTTGATCAGGCTTACACAAATGAACTGGAGAACAAAGTTTCACTTCTGGAAGAGGAAAATGAAAGGCTGAGGAAGCGGAAGGTTGGGTTTCTATTTTACTATTGTTTATTGTCTTTCTTTGTTTTGATGTTCTAGAATATTTAATCTTGAAAATGGTTCAGTAGCATGCTTTCTCCTCTCCCCTTGATTTCATGAAATTTAGATTAAGATGGAAGAGATATCTTACTTCTTAAACACTAAACCTGATTGAACCGTAGATGATATATTACAGGTAGTCATGTACCGTTTATATACATTTTCATGCATTCTTGTTGCAGATCTCGTTGTGTATGATTTTAACTACTCAAATAGCACAGTGAGAACTGTGATTATCATCTGTGCAAGGGATGATCTCATTGATTTGTTTAATTTGTATGATTGTATCAAGTACCAAATCTTTTTTTATTGGAGGGACCATGTGGTGTGGGTAGTGCGATTCTAAAGATTGTCAATTTATTTTGCTCGGTTAGCTAGGAAGTTAGAAAATGAAAGGAAGCTGAAGATATTTTTTTACAGAAGTGTTCTCTTGTTTAGCTGGGTGATGGGAGGGACTATGTAAACTGGGAATGACCAGTGTTGTTAAAGGCGCAATGGGTCATGGGGCCTAAGCGCGCTCCTGATGAAGGTGAGGCTCAAATTGCAAATATATATTATATAAAATTATCCAGTCAACTAAAATAAAGAAAAATCATTGAAAATATATAAAAAAAACAATTACAATAATACAAGGTTTAAAAATACGTGGCGGCGCCTCGAGGCGGCCGGCCATTGAGGCTCGAGGCGGACCGCCTCGAGGCGGCGAGGCGGGCGCCTCGATCCGAAAATCAAAAAAATAATTAAAATAATAATATCAAGATAATAAAAACATGTTAAATCCAAAATACATTCATTTCTTCATAATTCATAATATGTTCAAAAAACTATTGATAATTAATCCCTAAATAAGCTATCATTTGTGTCTAGCGGCATGAAACTTGGGTCAAAATCTCTCTCATCATCATTTACATCCAATTCAATTCTTACATCCAATTCAATTCTTAATCACTGATTTTACCCAAATCAAAAACCCTAATACCCAAATCTACAGATTATATGCGAACCTTATATAATAACATTACATTCAGCAAACAAACAGAAGGAAACATGTTTATATCTTTTAGGTGTTAACTAGCTCTATAATATATATTTTTTGTTTGAATAAAGCTCTATAATATTTGAAATATCTTTTACTTGATGAAGAATAATATTATAATTTGCTTTGAACCTTTCACAATATCGTTTATGAAAAATGATACTTGCCCAGAATCAGTAGTGCTACACATTCAGGGGAACTACCATATAACAATAATATTAACAACTAACAGATCAAAAACTGAAATTGACTCATAAATGAAAAAGAAAAACAAGCAGAACAGGTTACCACAAACGTTGTTGTCGCCGAGAGACTGAGAGAGAGAGAGAGCAGAGGAGGCCGAGAGAGAATACAGAAACCCTAAAATCAAATTTTTTTGGGCATGGACATTGAGGATAGGTGAGGAAGACGTTTTTGGCATGAAATCGAAAAGGCATTAGTACAGCGGGGCAATTTTGTAATTGCAGTGAGGTCACCCTAAGAACTCTAGTCTCAAACTTTTACCAACTTGGGGTGAATGGGGTGAGTGGGGGCGCTATATATAATATAACAGTGCCCCCACCCTTACGTTGCGTGATCTGGGACGCTCATTTGCGTTGATCGGACACGTGGTCGGCTGTCATTCAAAGGCAGGCACTCACCCATGGGCCCATAGTCTCGTGATTTATGTGTCACAAAGTTCTTTTCATGTGTAGTATGTCTCTAAATAATATTTACTAAAGTTCTTCCATTTACTAAAGTTCTTTCCACTTTAGTAAAACTAAATATGTGACCACTAGCAACTTAATTAAGTCTAATGGAAGATAAGGACAACAAAATTGGATTTAGCAAATGTCTTATTGAAATGAGGTAGACATGGAAAAAGAAGACTGTACAATGGAGGGAGAGTCACAATCAGTGAATTTCATTTTGACAGACGTAGTCTTTAATTTCGTGTCTTCTATAGAATTTTCATTGTGTTCCGTCCTGGTTTTCCTCAAGTTGTCGTCTTTCACATGCCTTGTAAATCTACTCCAAAGTTTATTAATGTTTAAATAAGCACATCCCATATCTTTATCAAAAGGAATTCTCAAAAGCAAGTTTACTGCATCGAAAAGTGTGTTTAATTTCTTTTCCTTTTATTTATCAGCGGAAGTCTGTTTCCTTGAGGGGAGCTTATCTGGGATCTGACTAATACTATTCCTTTCGCTGATGTATTGTGGAACTTCATGATTATAGTGCTCTAATTTAAAGTCTGGTAGGTTATCTCCGTCTATGATAGTTAAAACTTCAGAAGTGCCTAAAGCTTTACATCTCTAACTCATGGTAGCATCACTCATTTTTATATTCAATTTGAACTAATTCTGTGTGGATTACACAATGTATGAGTATGATATGGTGCATTGTTATTAAAGGCACAAGGCGCACTAAGGCGCAAGGGGGCCTAGATGCGCATCTCAAGGCGCGCGTCTGATGAAGGTGAGACAATTTGCAAAAAGAAAAATATAAATAATTATAATAATACAAATAATGATAATATAAATTAATGGGTTTGTCAAAATTTAAAATTCACCCCAAAACCTATCTTAATTTATTAAATAAATGTTTTATCACTTGATTTCGGGTTAGGTGGGTCAATTCGGGTAAGAATTTTCTCACACATTTTTATGAGGCGCACCTAGGCATGTCTCAAAAGTGCGCGCCTTTGTGCCTAGGCGCGCGCTTGATGAATGTCACCCTTCACGAGACTCGGTGCCTTTTGAGGCTCGTCTTTGACATCTATGATATGGTGTGTAATGTTCTAAAAAAGGCCTAGGCGGCCACCTAGACACCGTCTAGGCGCTAGGCGGTGCCTAGCCGTTTCTATTAACCAAAAAAAGGTGCTCTAAGTGAAGCTCATCGAAAACACATAGATCTACGGCAAACGGTAGCTCCGATTGGCGCGTGGGTGGCAGCGTTGGAACGGGCGGTCATTTCTGAACTTGATGGACCAGTGTCTGTGGCTGACGGCCTCCGGAGGTGGCGGCGCATGGGCCACACGCGCCAGTGGCTGCCGTCGGTAGTGTACACTACCGACGGCGGCCAAAATATCCCAATTCCCATTTCTCAGCCTAATTGAATCCAAGTTTTTAAATCCTAAACCTAATTGACTTCAAGTTGTCACATCCTAAACTTAATTAACTTTAATTTGTCAAATTCTAACCTTAAATCTAATTAAATCCAAAATTTCAAATACAAATAATTTTTTTGAATAAAAAATAAAACCGCCTAGCTCGTCGGTCTAGGCGCTAGGCGGTCCCCCACCGTATGCCTAACGCCTATCGTTTTTTAGAACAATAATGTTGTGTTTAAATTCATGGCCTTTGGCTAGTACCCGGGCATAAATATGCATTCTCATGTTTGCTGGTCTGACATTTGCATTTTGAATTAATCTCATGATAAATTGAGAAATTTAGGGTGCCTTAAGTTCCTTCAGGCTTGAGAGATTTTTGTGTGCTTTATTATTTTCTGTAGCGCTTCTAGGATTCCATCCCCTTTCAATGTTTGTTACAGTTAGTTCATTCTTTTGTACTTCCTTTCGTCCCGTTTGACATAATTTTAAGCAGGGTTTATTGTCAGCTACTCCTTATGACAATGATAATGCTTGTTTGCATTTCCTCCTTTGAAAATGTAAGAAATTTTGTGGTTAATAATTGCATTTGTTGATTTGATACTATGGTCTAATGCATGGTCAACCATGGTACACATTCCCATGGCTAAAATGATCGACATTAGTTTCATGTGCAATAATCAAAGTTCGAAAACTCAGTATTCGGTGTGAGGTAGTCCCTCGCAAGAAGCAAGGCGAGTAGGCTCGAGGCAGTTGAGGCAACATCCTCAACCCAAAAAAAAAAAAAGTAAATGTGTTTTAAATAACTAATAGATAATTTATTTTTGAAAAAAATAATTTGTACAAATATATAATATATATTATTATATTATATAAATAATAATATAATGGAGGGATCCACCTCAGCTCGTTGAATCGTTGGAGTCTAGCTTCGGTGATGGAGGAGATCTAGGTCAAGTTCTCCAAACGGATCCAATCTCCTCCGTTTGGAGGAGATTCACGGAAACGGAGGAGATGATGGTCCGCCTCGACGTCCCTCTTGCTGCAAGGCGCTGACTCAAACTGATTTTTAAAACCATGGCTATAATCATGGCTTGAATCTTAATTTTGACAATTAGAGTAGAGAATGGAACCGATATATTATTCAACTACCGATTCTTGTCTGACTTGCAGGAACTGGAAAAGATGTTCAGTGCTCCGCCACCTCAACCGAAGTATCAGCTACGGAGAACAACATCATCCCCATTCTAACATTTGTAGATATACTTTGTTTGATTTCCTGCAGTTTACTTTGAAGGTGAGTTAAAGTTAAGCATGTCGTCCTCCTCCTATACGGCTGGATCTTTCGAAGCAACAGTCTGTTGCTTCTGCCGCCTTGAAGTTTTTTCCGGTGATATCAGTTGCATTAGAGCTTTCATGGTAACATTGTACTTTATCACCATTTGAGTGTCTCTTAAGATTTGTCAAAAAACAGTATAGTTGAGTTCTTACAAATGTTCAGTATATAGTTTCTTTCTGCCTTCATCTCCAATCTTTTAAAGTTAGAAGTTCAGTGATACATAAACTTAAAAAGTTCAATGATACATAAACTTAGGGAAAATGCCCTTTACTTCTCGAGTTTTTTTTTTTTTTTTTTTTTGCATAATTATCCATTATAGTCCTTAATTATTATTATTATTTTTTACAATTATCCATATTCCTAGTTATTCTAACAATAAAGAATCGTTGTTGTATTATGTAATATTACCTATCGGGTCCTTGTTATAGTGTTATTCTAACCGTAAATGATCGTTGTTGTAGTAATATAGTATTACCATTAGAATAATATGAATCTAATGAGTAATTATGAAAAAAAGGATTCAATGAGTAATTATGAAAAAAAATAGGGGTCTATAGTATATTCTCCCCCATAAACTTATTTTATGTCAATTTAAGGTTATTGTCTGAGGCAAGGGTGTTCATAGAATCATAGGTCGCATTGGATTCATATTTGGCACGTGTCTGCTAATCCAATCCATTCGTATTAGATCAGTCTCTATGAGTTAGTTCAGATAATAAAAATTCTTGCGTTGATATAAAATATTTTGAGTTTATATGAGAGAGCATGCGGTATGGGTTGTTTATAGGGTCAGGTCAACTCACGACCCGACCCAATTGAGTTTGTAAAATAAAAAGTAATTTCGGTCAGAATTCGGATTTGACTCGATCTGACACGATTTTGATGATTTTTCCTTTTTTTTTTTTGTAGTTAATTTATCATAATTTAGTTTAATTACAAATCCTATCAAAATTGCATCACAAAAAATATATATTCTGTATTTTTTCGACCCGACCCACAGTGACCCGACTCACGCGGATTACACTTTCAAATTTCGGGTTTCGGGTCTACAGATCTACATGTTCCGACTCGATCGCGTTTAAAAACATTTTTAAAAAAAATTCTGACTCAAACCGTGAACACCCCCTAGCAAGCATACAGATAGAGTGAATTTAATTACTTTTTGTAATTTTTATTGCACAAAAAAAAATGATTTTTTAAAAAATTATGATGAAATAAACTAGAAAAACAAACAAACAAAAGTGTCATACTTTTGAAAAAACGACAATAATCAATCAAACATCTCAACCTTTTACATCTAAAATAATTTTACCATCTATAAACAATATTTTAATCCCTTTTAGAACTTGTTTTGACTATTTACGTCCATAATAAAATTTTAACTTGTTTTTACTATTTACGTCCATAATAAAATTTTAATATCTCATTTTCTATACATGGGTTAAAAAAAACAGAGAAAAAAATACATTGTTCAAAGATAAATATGATAATTTTTACAAGCAAAATTAATAATTTGAAACATTTACAAATTAAAACTTTTCTGTGGGTCTATCTTAATACTAGATATGAAATGGGTATTAAAAAATTATTAACGACCTAAGTAGTAAAAATAATTCTGAGAGGGACCATAATATCCTTGTCATAGTTACTTATTTACATTACGGGCGAGTGAAGAATCACTTATTGATAGGGTCGGGTAGGATTTAGTGTGAATTTGTTCTTTTTAAACTCGTACATGCATAAAAATTAAATTATTAAATCCTGACATGCCCTACGATAACCCCCCCATATTTTAGAGGGCTATGAAATTCCAAATATAACCAAAACTAAAAAAAAAATAACTTATATATTTCAAGCTCTAAATTTATATGAAATTGTTAGTGAAGAAATCGCCCTAGGACGAACGAGTCAATGAGGGGCGAAAAGAAAGGACGTGTCAAATGACGAAAAGCAACCAGGGCGACCAAAGGAAAAGCAGACGAAGAACGACGAAGGGAAAAGCGATCAGGACGATTATCGTGCGAACGGACACGTTGCAGTTAACCCCACGATCTAGCAGTTTAGACAGCAGCTCCCCACATTCTGGCAGTTACCACACACAACTCAGCAGTTGAATGCATGATCCAGCGTTACGTGCAAGCATAAAACGTGGAAAAGGAAGCAGAACCACTTAAACGGTTAACAAGACTATCCATTATAAAAAGCCGAAGTAATGGAAGAAACAAAAAAAAGAATAAAATGAAGACTCTTTATGAGTATTTTTATTTTATTTAGTAACTTTGTAATCCATAAATTATAATTTGGTGTTTGTGCCCCTTGGAAGCTTATTCACTGAATCGAACACCTCTTGCTGGGACTTTATCTCATGAGGTTTGAACCTTACACGTTCATTGACGAAAAATTGTGCAACAGAAATTCATCAATCCATATAAAATTTAAACGTGAAATTCACAAGTGTAATATAAAATATTTACTTCCAGTGGACACTCTTTTTTGTTTCATGCATCATCATTTACTTCTTGATTTATGAACAATATAATGTTTACTCACAAATGCAAGTGATATGTTAAACGTTTAAAGAGTTTAAAAATTAAATATAAAAAAAAAAAATGCAAGTTTATTTATTTATTAAACTAGCAGCGAGTTTGATTTATAATACCAAATCCATCAATTACATGTTAAAGTGGTTATTAAGTTCTACTCACATCCGGCAGTGTAGGTTTAGAATGGGAATAACAAATACAACGTGAATCTCGAATCGGTATCTTCCCGTCTCGTCTCGAATCTCGATCAATTTTTTAAATTATTATAAAAAAATAATCCAATATCTAGACCGAATGGTTGGGGGCTCTTGAATTTCTGGTCCAATTTTTTATTCGGGAATACTAATTAATTTTTTTTAAAAAAATAACTTTTCATCCAAGATCCGGGAATCCCTAAATTCGAGATTTTGGGGCCATCCCTTTCTAACTGAATACCAAATTATGCGCCAGGGCCCCGAGGCCCAATGAGAAAATATATTTGGGCCAAATCAAAAGCCCAAATCATCAGTCCCACCGCGTCCATGTGGATGACAAATTGACGACAAAAGTACAACTTTAAAAATAAGAAATTCAAACTATTTTAAACAAAACGTCGTGTCGGTTGAATCACGCTTTCAGTTTTCAGATCCTTAATAATATTTTCTCAAACAAATCCAACATTCCCTCCAAATCTCTCATTTTCAATTGGAATTTAGGGTTTCAAGATTCCTCCTAAAAAAATGTCCGCTTCCGCGGTCTCGATCACGGCCAACACCGCGGCTCGCCGGAGGCCGGTGGTGGTCAACGACAAGAAGTTGAACAACAACAGTATAGAGTTGGTCTCCGTCGAACCTCGGGTCAACGGCGTTGGCGCCGATAAACCCACCGCCGATCACAGCAAAGATCTGAGTCACCACTCGATTCGCGGGGAAGGGGTTGTTGATAAAGACTTGGTGCAAGTCAAGAAGAGCGCGTTGGCTAATTCTACGGGATCGCCTCGTCGGAGTCGGAAGGCCGCGCCGAAGCCAGAGAAGCCGCGGTGGCAGACTGTGGTGAGTGTTTTTACCAAGAATTTCTTGCTTTTGGTGGCCGTATTAGGGTTAGGCCAGATGATTAGGAGAGTGTATTTGAAATCTGGGGATTCAGTTGGGGCAGAATTGGGTTTTTCAGAATTTGAGAGGCGGATTTCGGAAGTTGAGGATTTTTTGAAGACGACGACGAAAATGATGCAGCTTCAAGTTGAGGTGGTTGATAGAAAAGTTGAGAGTGAAATTGGAGGATTGAGAAGGGAGATGAGTAAAAGTATTGAGGATAAAAGTGCAATTTTAGAGCGTGAGTTGAAGAAATTGGAGGAGAAAAGTGAAGGATTGGAGAGGACGTTGAGTGAATTGAAAGCGGTGGATTGGTTGTCGAAAGAGGAGTTTGATAAGTTTTTTGAAGAGTTGAAGAAAGGGAAGAGTGAGGAATTGAGTGAAAATGATGTGAGTTTAGATGATATAAGGGTTTATGCAAGGGAGATTGTTGAGAAAGAGATTAAGAAGCATGCGGCCGATGGGCTTGGAAGAGTGGACTATGCATTGGCGACCGGTGGGGCTTCTGTTGTGAAGCATTCGGAACCCTATTTGGCTGGGAGGGTGCTTAGTTTGTCACCACTCAGTAGTAGAAATGCGGTGCACAAGAATGCTGATAAGATGCTAAAACCAAGTTTTGGGGAGCCCGGTCAGTGTTTTCCTTTGAAAGGAAGTAGTGGCTTTGTTCAGATTAAGCTGAGGACGGCTATCATTCCTGAGGCTATCACTTTGGAACATGTTGCAAAGGTGAAGTCTTATTACCAAATGATCTATTTATCTGTACGGCAAAGTTATCAAAATTATTGTCTATTAATTTGTATTACCCTTTTCTATGTGTTAGATAGTTTTCTTTTCTTATTATATGTAATGTATGGTTTTATTTGATGACACTGTTTAGTAATTTAATGACATTAGATACCAAATTGGAAGTTTTCCCTTGTGGCCTATTTTAACTTATGGACTAAGTGTAAATGTTGTAAGTAGAGCCATACTTAGATTTTCTGGCCATAGATTTTAGGCTTGTTCTTAATTACAGTGAATCTGATTTCACATATTTAGCTGGGCCTAGAAGATGTAAGGTTTAACCTCAAGGTATGATGTATTGGGCCTATGAAGCTATTTTTAGGGTTTTAAGGAAAATAAGAGGTATTTGCATTTGTATGCTAGGTAAGGAATCCAGTTTTCGAGGTAAATATTTATAATACTGTTCTTTCTAGGTTATACTTGTCAACATGTGGCTTGCGTTGGTTCTTCCTTTGAATTTAAGATCAAGTGGATCAAGTGATATGTAGATTGCCTTCTTATTTCTTAGTGCATGGAGGAGTATCACTAGTTTATACTTTGGATGAAGGGTTTAACTTTACCCTATAAGTTTATGTAAGCTTGAAGGAATAGAGTTATCAATCCATACTCTCATTACAAATTGGATTTCCAATATCATGAATCCATTCATAGCCTAAGAGCCAAACTTTAAATGCCATTTTGAATTTTGTGCTAAGAAGAGAAAAGGGCTCGGGTTATAATACTTCTTATAAAAAGATTGTTGAATTTTTGCCCACTTCAGCATAAAGTTAAACTAAAACTTTTGGCTAGTTTTAGTGCTCCTTTTTATTCACATTGGTTTCTAGCTCTATTTCCTTAGGATATTATACGAAAGTTGTTAGCTGTGTTGGAGTTAGAACTTAGAACTTTGAAAATGGTGATGGGAACAAGGATCATATTGGACAAACTTTGTGTCTTAATATGTGTGTGTGTGTTTTATTAGTTGGTTCGAATATAGTAATATTTCTACGATAACAGCTTTTGATTGAAGGATTTTACTTTCTAATGTAGATTTTAATTGATATGCTTTGACGGTCCCTAAACTCTTCACCTCATGCATTATTATGGAAATTTTGATTTGATAGTTTTGGTTAATACTTAATACAATACACATCAATTCAATAGTTGCTTTCTTTAATTGAGAACCCAGGTATGTAAGTTGCTTGTAGATGTGGATAAATTTTTGACAAATATTTTATGCATAATACTAGTACATAAGGCTCGGTATCGGCCTAATTGTTTTGATTTGATAGTTTGGTGTGTGTTGCTATAGTTGCTTCCGAAGTGGATGTGATCTTCAAAGCTTTCTACTAGAGTATTGAAATTATGTTATTGATGGAGCGTGACACGTTGATGAACTCAATTTATCTCTTATAGAATAATAGTCACTTGGTTGGAGTTTAAGCTCGGTCCATACTTGATAGGCAATTCAACCTAGCTTAAGCTACTTTCAAATCCTTTTTTGAATTGTGCTTGAGCCTGAATTCCAAGTTGATTGAGATTGTGTCTATATCATCTTTGGCCAAGCTTGAAAAACTAAGGGCTGCTACGCTCGGCTGTTTGCTTCTCTAGGTGCTGTTGATCATTGCATATTTGCACTTCATTAGTGTTCCAAAATGTAATTATGCAAGTCTAATACCCTAATTTGATATATTTGCATGTACGGATTCTCTAGAGTGACACTTTTTAAAAAAGTTTTGATCCTTTGGATTTGGACTTTTGTTTGCCAAAGTTAACCCCATTGTTCATTCTCCTTCAATGCTTTAAGGAAATTGAAATAATAATTTATATGTTGGTCAATATTTGGTAGATATGGACCATAGGTCTCGTTTCTTATGCTTTAGATCTGGAAATTTCTTATAGTTTTCAGACAAAGTTCAACGGTATGATTATCTTGTTCGGGGGTATTATTATTATTATTAGTTTTCAAAGAAACCTATGGCTCCCCACCTACCCTACAGGGAGAGACATTTGGAGTGAATAGCTCAAGCAAGCAATTCTACAGAAATTTGGTGAAGACTGGGGAGGTTCCACCCTCGCCACAAATACTCGTTCTCTAATTTCTGGTTCTTCTTTACCTTCATTTTTTTGGGTTTAATTTTAGGTTTTCCCTGCTGTTTACATTTTCTTTTTATACATTTTGACAAAAACAGTTTTGGTGGGATTGGGAAGACAATTTTATTTTATGTTTTGGTGGGATGGGGAAGACATATTGTTTATTTTATAAATTTGTGGATTATAATTTTTAGTCCTTGGAGTAATACTGGATTGTAGCAATTGCCTTCTTTTCCTATTCCATCTGCTGGAGTGATCTTTTTTTATTCCATTAGTTGCCTTTGATATTCACCATCCTTCTAGATATTTACTTTTGCATTTGAGTTATGTTACTAATTGAAACCAATGCGCCATCTCTCTCAGTTTTACGTTGCAATAAAAGTTATAGAACTAACTTAAGTTACTAAATCTGTTGTTTGTATTGTGAAGATTGTTGCTTATGACAGATCTAGTGCTCCCAAGGACTGCCGTGTCTCTGGATGGCTGCAGGGACATGATAATGATTTAGCAGTTGGTGCTGAAAAGATGTTTCTGTTGACGGAGTTCACTTATGACCTTGAGAAAAGCAATGTGCAGACCTTCAATGTGTTGGACTTGCCAGGCTCTGGCGTTGTTGACACTGTCAGGCTGGACTTTACATCCAATCATGGAAGTTCTTCCCATACTTGCATTTATCGCTTGAGAGTGCACGGTCATGAACCTGATTCTGTGTCCATGTTGCCTATGCATTCCTGATGAGCAGGTTCTTTCTTCTCCATTTGTCTACAATCCTCCTGAATTTGTCATCTCTGTATCTCTATTTCTCTGCTTATATTCTACTTCAAACTTTCTGCTTGTTAGATGCAGATTTTTCACTTGCGTTTAGTTTTTGTACTCCTAGAGATGTTAGTATTATTGAAGCAAAATGAACATAAATTTGATGTATGATTTAGCGCCATGGTTACTATTGTACCAACTTTGAAAGAGTGACGTACAGCGGACCAGTCTGAACGAATTGATTTGATCCATTGGTGAAAAAGCGAAGAACGTTTTATAGTGACTTAGCGAATGCCTCGCAATCCTAGGAAAAGTTGAGATAAGTTTTGATTTGATCCATTGGTGAAAAAGCGAAGAACGTTTTATAGTGACTTAGCGAATGCCTCGCAATCCTAGGAAAAGTTGAGATAAGTTTTTATGCAGGGAATTTCTTTTTTCCATTCAGTTTTGAAAGGTGATGTAAATGAACTGTTGCTTGAACATTTTGATTCACTTAACTGGGTTACTTTTGATGGTCGAATTGAATTTGTATATATTGTGGTGTGTCCATACTCTTACAGAAACAAAGATCACAAGCAAATCCCCAGAAGCACTTGTATAGTCAATTAGAAGCACTTATCCTCTTGGTTGGAGTAGAATTCTCCTCATATTTGAGTGGGAGTTGATGTTTCGTCTTTAGTAGACGTAGAATTCTGGATGTACTTCAATGTTTGTATTCAATATTCCAGTAGATTTCAGATTATATATCTGTTGACTTGTATTGTAATCAAAAAAAAAAAAAAGCACTTAAAATCACCCTTGGCATTTTGTCCTGATTAGAAGAATTTGGCATTACAAAACTTAAATTAGAAGTGAGGCTTTGAAGTACAAATATAGAAATTCAAAAACTTGCCGTCTGTGTTTTGTTTTGTGAATCCCTTTTGGCAATGGCAAAAAGCTGCCGGCCTTCCAATTTTTTTTTCAAGGGATTATACAATTTCCAAGAAAAACATGGACCAGACATTTTTGGTGTATTGAGATTACAAAGACTTGAATTCTGGGTTCCTTTTATTTCGCTGCTTTTTGCAAGCAATCAATAGCCACTGTTAATGACTTGATGTATTTCAGTACTGGTATTGGAAGGATATTGAAATTGAAAATTTGAATCATTGAACTTGAAAAGGGCTTATTGAACTTGAGTTGCATTTATGTTCAATTTTAAAATTTTCAAGTTTAGTATCCGACATCTCCTGTTTTGTGCATTATTTAGAACTTGGACCCATCCGACTAGTTGACCCGTGGACCGGTCCTCTGGTCGGTCCAGTTGATTGTCCGGTTGGGCCGCGATCCGGTCAAACCGATCACGGGTCAGCCAGATTTTTGGTCCCTTTTTTTAATTATTAATTTTGGTTTTTTTATAATTTTTTTGTAAAATATAATTAAAACATTGACCCCGAGCCAACCTCCAATTGAACCCCTGTCGGACTTCTAATCCTTGATCCTCTCGCCAAATCGGATCGATGGATCAGTGTGGGTTTTAAAACCCTGGTTTTGAGTCTTTATTTATATGCGTTAATCTTACAAAAAAAAAAAATTTAATTGAGACTTGTACATCAACAATTTGTTATAAAACCTTGTTAAAATGTAATCTAATAACAAACAAAAAGGATTTAAAAAATTGAAATATTATAATTATCGAAGTATTAAAACAATTGAATAATTATGAATGGGATTTTGAGTTAAAAACTGCCACAGTCAGGAAACCAGAATAAACAGGTACTAGTTTCTATGATTTTGGTTTCAATTTTTACAAGTGGCATCCACTCTCCATGAGATGATAAAATTATTTTTAAGTTTTTGATTGATAATAAAACATTATTATTATTAATTGTGTTTTTTATTAAAATAAATATTTTTAAATTTTATTCATTATTAAAATATTAAAAAACCGTAATTATTTTTTAATATTAAAAAAAATTATAAACGGTTCCACACATTTTTTTAATCACGAAGTAGAGCTTTAATCTTATGGTGCGTTTACGTACTCGTAATCGGAATGAGATGGAATCGAAATGAGCTGGAATGAGAATGGTAAATCGGAATCACAATAAGTTGATTACTTAACTATAGGAATCGGAATCAGAATCGGAATGAAGCAGTATTGTCATTGATGTATTTACTTTGTCCAGTAATCGGAATGACTTGTTAAAAAGTTACAAAAATACCATTAGTTATAATTATATATTAACTTATTATTTATTCATTATTATCAATTTTTGATGTATTAAATTACTCAATGTTAAATTATTCTTTTATTAAAATATTAAATATTATTTTATTATTAATTATGGATTAACATTTATTATTTTATTATTTATTATTTCAGTATTAATTAATTATTAATGTATTAAATTACTAAATATTAAATTATTCTTTTATTAAAATGTTAAATATTATTTTATTATTAATTACTATCAATTTTATTTATTATTTATAAATTAAGTATTACTTTATTAATTAATTATTAATGTATTAAATTATTAAAATATTAATATATTCTTGTATTAAATTATTATTTATTAAAATAGTAAATATTATTTTTTACTAATTATTGATTAATTATTAATTATTAATACATTTTATTTATTATTTATAAATTAAGTATTACTTTATTAATTAATTATTAATGTATTAAATTATTAAAATATTAATATATTCTTGTATTAAATTATTATTTATTAAAATAGTAAATATTATTTTTTACTAATTATTGATTAATTATTAATTATTAATACATTTTATTTATTATTAATTAATTAATTAATATTAATTAATTATCTTATGGATAATATTATAATTTCCCATCAATAATGGGAATGAGATTCTCATTCCCATGGGGACGGTGAGAATGTGATTTTCATTCCCCATTCTTAAATTTAAGGACTCAACTCTCATTCTCATTCCAATTTTTATTCAATTTTATGAAATAAACAACTTTATTGGAAATGATTTTCATTCCTCCATTTTCATTGACTTCAAGTAAACACACCATTAGTATCTTACTCTGATTCAAATTCCATCACTCGAAGTAACTGACGAAATCCAAAAGGCACCCTTCCCGATAACAAGTAGCAAAAGTGCTTGAAGAGACATTTAAGATTTTATGCCCCTCCCCCCTGAGAATTACTCGAAATTTTTAACAAGACAGGATTTAATCAGATGAGATTTAATAAGATACGGGATGAGATAAAATGATTTTGTTATCTCAAAAAAATAACCTAGAAGGTTTAGCTACTGCCTCGGTTTTCGCCTTTATAATCGGAGATTGTTTCAATTTCCTAATGAAATGCGAGTAGTGTGAAGGTGTACCTTGGACACGAAACTTGTGGTGACGTTAAAGTGAAAGCGATAATGCGTATTCTTCATTCTACTAGACTACACAAAGGTTACGAAGTCATTTAACTCAACGTTAGGTGGACATTATTTTTTTTATCATGATTTTATAAACATAATATGATCCGGATTGATAAATCTCATTTCGTATCGACTCATTGTCAACTTCACACAGGCATGTTTTAACCTAAATTTTTTAATTTTAACATGAAATTTGAGCTATTAAACTCGTTGAATCCATATATAAAAGTAAAAATAAACACTTCAGTTATTGGAAAAGCAAAGTTTTTTGTGACCACTCCAATATTCATTGCCCATAATTTTTTCCTTCTTTTTTTTTTTTTTTTTTTGAAAAGTTCCTTCTTTCTTTAGATGAAAATAAAATTATTTTCTTTATATCATTGGTATGTTTGACTTCCTTGAGAAATTCTCATATGGGTTGTCAATTGTAACATTGCCTGCCACTTCTATCTAAGTTATTAGATCTTCTTCATGAATGTGGGATTCTTTTCTATTTTTTTTCTTTTTTGGTAATTGCATTTAATTATAATTCTTATTCCTTTTTTTTCCTGGTGAATCTTGTTATTGTTATTTAATTTGAAGGAAAAAATGGGTTTTTTTTTTTTTTGGTATGGGATGAATGTGATTTATGTTTATGAAGTTTGGTGATTGATGGTCAACACCATTGATGAAATTGGTCTGATATCAGTCAGTTATGACTTTATTTACCAATCAAGACAGAAAGAAAAAGGTTCAATCAATAAACTTGTGTGTGTTGGTTTTGATTTTTAGTGAACTTTTCTAATCAAATTGTTATGATTTCAGTCTATATTCAAAAAAAAAAAAAAAAAAATTCTCAATGGGGGAGAAAATTAGAAGCAAAATGGTTAGAAAATGTACATTTGATGATCATGACATCTCTTGTGAGGTGCTAAGATTGTGTGCTTGATAAGATTGCTTATGAGAGGAGATTTATAGGGATATTATTTTTCATCTTCTTGTGAAGATCTCATTCCATTTGACTTATTGATATTTTAATTCGTTCACTAAACAAATCGAATATGAATTTATCATATTTTAATTCGATTCGTTTACGATTTTACATTAATTTGATTCGTTAATTTGTTTTACTTCCTTACATAAGGGTGAAATCAGCATAGTTCCTCTGAGCTACTGCTTGATGTTTTGCAGGACCTGTTGTGTTCTTAAATGTAAATCTATAGAAATATTTGCATTTAAAAAGAAAATTTTTAAAGGATGGCCATAAGAGAAAGCAAAGGTGGTCATCTAGAAAGCCGACACATATGAGCGGTTGAGACACTAAATTTAACTCAAAACTAGGGTCCTTGAATTTAAAGAAATTTTAATTTTTAATATATAATATATAATATAACTTGTTTATTTTTAATCCTTAATCGATAGGAGTCTCATTTTAAAAATTCGTTCAGGACTCGTAAAATTTAAGGTAACTCAAAGCCGCCCGAGAAAAATTATATGGAAAATAAATGTGACCCGTTATAAGACCTCCCTGAAAGTCCTTCTCGTATCATTCTGGGAAAGTATCACTCTCCTTTTAGGGCTGGTTTGGTTATGTCATGGCTTTTAAATTACTCTATAATTAGCTGTGTTGGAGAAATAATCAAAGTATATGTGTAGAGAGAAGCGGTTAAGTATTTGATAAATTTTATTTTCAAAAATACTATGAGGTTTAAAAACAGTTATTGTGGGATAGCATTACGATCGGTTATTTTGAATACATAATATTATTCGATTGAAAAATTATCCGATATCTGAAATTTAGTGGATAATTGTTAGATTTTAGTTTGGAAATTAGGTAATCGAAATGGTTTCGCTTGGTTATGGTTTATAGATATCTGATAAAAATAAATAATAAATAAATATTATAATATTATAATATTAATAATTAAATTAAATTTTTATTTTTTTAATTTCTGGTTATTTCAGTCGTTATCATATATCACTTCAGTCTGTTTCAGATCCGAATATTAAATGTACTAATATTTCTTAGTTTATTATTTATGGTAAATTATGAAGTTTGAGTAAAAAGGAGTGAGAACTCGAAATTCCCAAAATTACACAAGTGACTAGGGGTGGACAAAAAAACCGACCGAACCGAACCAAACCGCAAACCGGACCGGACCGGACCAAATTTACGGTTTTTTTTCTAACGGTTCGGTTTGCGGTTCGGTTTGGCCCACTCCAAACGGTTTACGGTTCGGTTCATGAGCTAATCCGAACCGCACCTGTTAAACCGAACCGAACCGTTATAATTAAAAAAATTATATATTTTTATAAAACAATTTGTATTTTTCTTTTAATTTTATTCTATGTTTTCTTTTTATTAGTATGTTAATACTTTTATTCTTAAATTTTTGTTAATATATTTATTTGTTAATACTTTTATTCTTAAATTTTTTGTTTTATGGTAGCATCATTATTCTTGAAAGTAAGATGTTGAATTTGTCTCTTAATTAGAATGATGGTAACATCATTATTCGAGGTAATTTTTCATAAATACAAGAATTAATTGTGCCTCATTTTTCAATCCTTTATAGAGTGCATGTATTCCCTGAAGTCACAGCTTACACCCTAACACTTCATACTGTTTGTTGAATAGACTAGTTTTTTTTTTTTTTTTTTTATCTTCACTTAAGTGGATGAAAATTTGTTTTAAATATAATCATCCGTAAACCGAACCGAACCAATCCGTAAACCGCTGATTTAAAAAATTTTCAATCCGAACCAAACCATTATTTAATGGTTTGGTTTGAGAGATAAAAAAAAACTGAACCGTAAAATATGGTTTGGTTTGATTTTTAGTAAAAACCGAACCAAACCGAACCGCGCCCACCCTTTTAAGTGACACCCTAGTTTACGTTTTTTTCAATATTTTAGTTAAAACTTTCTCATATGATATATGATGGAGGTAATTCAAGTTATATTAGAAAGAATACTTATTTATCTATAATTTTATAGTTACGTCGAAGAATAAATCAGATTCCTTCATAAATCGAGTTTTGAAGTTACCTACTGTACGGGCTAAAATTGGGCCCAGGGATAAAATCGACAATTACCACAAAGCCAACCACTAAATCTGGGGCCCATTAGTAGATCCACGGGCCGCCTCACGGGTCCAAACTCGTTAAGATAAAGAGAGTCAAACCGACACCAGTTACGAAAATCAAGAAGAGGATCCGAATTCATAAATATCATCATGAAGTCGACGGTTTCGAAGGAGACATACGATCGTCAGTTATCAGACATAAAACACATGAATTAAACCATCATTGAAGAGACTCCAACGGGCAGAATAAGGACCCCGCGTCAGGGAACCTATAAAATAAGAAGACGAAGCAATAGAGGGGCATCTTCTCCTAGAGACTACTCCTACATCAATACATTACTCCAATACACCGCCCTCACGGCTAGCAAATCTGTGGTTGAGGTATTACATAGACCTTAACTCACTCATCCTAAACTCATTCACCCTTAAGCTAACTTGAGCGTCGGAGTGCCTACGGCTTCCACCACACCGGTGGGCAGTAACCTCCTCTTTCGCTTTACTCTTGTTTTGCAGGTTCGTTCGTGCCCCTCAACTCACTTTCTTGATTGTGGACCTCGGCCGAAATCAGTTCCCACACAAGCACTCAAACAACACTAACTATACCCAATAGGGGTGAATTGGGAATTGGCCAAATATTACGGAATTAAAAATTCTTTACGATTTTAAACTACTTAAATTGTATATTTTATGGATTAAGCTTAGAGTTCAATTTCTACAATTAGTACACCCAATAATTAATTTCCAATTGCAAGTTATTAAACAATATGCAAATATAAAATAAAACTTGTGATAAATAAAATGAGTAAGGGTTAGAGAAATTGATATTGAGATTTATAGTATATACACTCCTCCAAGCCGCGCTTAAAGATTTCCACGATCCAAAAGTGTGTCCACACTTACACCGTGAGTTTTCTGTGTCTCACTCAACCAATATTTTTTTCCCTCTGGGTTCACTTCAAACATTTACACAAGAGTTCTATCTCATAGGTTCACTCTTAAACCTTTTACAACTAAATCACAATTTTGAGTATACTCACTCAACAAAGGATTTCCACAACCACAAGTGTTTGAAAGATAAAGAATATTTTACAACACAACTTTGGTACTCACAAAGGATAAAGAAGAATTAGGATGTGAGTTGCTAACCCAAGTAATTCCAAGCTCACTAATATGATATGAAGATATAGTTAGACCCGGCCACAGTTCCGGTTCGAAATCGTAACCAGAAACGGATTTGTTCAATTCAGTTAGGGTTCGCCCCTAGCCAAATCTAACGGAACCGGACAGTTCCAACGGTTCGAACTGAAACAGTTGGAACTGTTCGGTTTCGTTCGATTTGGCTAGGGGCGACCCTAACTGAATTGGAACTGTTCGGTTCCAGCGGTTCTACGGTTCCAACCAGAACCGTTCGATTCTGATTGGAACTGTTGGCTCTCTGCCCTAAAAACAAAAAAAAAAAAAAAAAATAAGGGTAATTACTAAATTACCCTTAAAAATGTAATGAAATTACGTGAGCTTTGATTCCTTTCACCCCTAGAGGATACATAGACAACTTAAGTTCTTAAAAATTTAAGTTCAAACTCTTTAATTTTATTTTTAATTTAATATAATTTAAATTCAATTCAAATTCATAATTTTAAATAATTTTTTTAATCTCAATTTTTTAAATTATTATTAAAATTTTTAAAAAAAAATCGGAAGGGAATTAGAATCGGAACCGTCTGATTCGGTTCCGGTTCCACACTTGTGGAACCTATAACAGTTCGGTTCTGTTCCAGTTCGTAATCGAACCGAACCATTGGTCAGGTCTAGGTGTAGACTGTAGTGTGTAAGCTTTGATTATGAAGAGAGTGTTTGATCAAGAAGATTTATGTAAAACTCTGTGATTTTGCTTTCAAATAGATGTTCAAAAGTGTAAGGGCTTGACAAAAATAAAATTGTAGCTCAGTATATAGTGAAGATGAAAATTGCCCACAACTCTTTGTCCTGAGACCGATATGTCGGTCTATAGGGTCGGTATACCGGTCCTATAATTTAAACGGCTATAAGAATATGACCGTTGAAGATTAAAGCGCGAACCAACCAGATTACTGACCGTTATGGTAACCGAAATGTCGATTAGCTAACCGGTATGGGGACCAATATGCTCTTTCCCAATTCCAATAGCTATGCAAACTCCAAACTGACTAGTATGGAGTAGTGTGACACACTCATAAAGTGATTATTTACTCCCAAGTATAAAAATGTCAAAATAATAAAATAATCTGATAAGTCCGGAGTCGATCTACAAGGAAAAGATTAAGTAAAATAAAATAATAATTCAAGTAAAAAAATAAAAAAAGAATAATTGTTTGAAGTGATGGACAATTTTAAATTGAACTGCAATAATAAAATAAAATGATGGGTCACTCTTGATATTTCAAATTTAGAGAACTCTTATTTTTTATAATATATAAATTGTCTCCTCCTTCACATGCAATTGCATAGCAATTGTAATTGTAGAGGTGCTAAAGCACCTCAGTAATTAACGTCTCTTACAAGAAACGTACTATATGGATTCGAATTCATGACCTCGAGGTGAGATCATGAACCCTACACCACCAATTAGGGTTACTTTATGAATGAATTTTACTCGTATTATATGCAAGTACATTACCTTTGAATCCGTGCTAATCTTGAAAATCTAAACCTCGATTAATTTTTTTATAAATGCATATCCAAATCTTTGAATTATATATATAGTTACTGAAGACATTAATTTCACCTTGGAATAACATATGAACTCAAATTTCAAATTTTTTTTCCATATAAACATATTATAAATACTTGAAAATTCACAATTTCTTCATTTAAATTTTGTCAATGTCATTTAACGTTTTCAATTTTCCAATCGAAGTTCAAAAAATATTTATGTTTCACTCAAATGTTATCAAATGATTAAAATATCCTTATAATATGAGTAAAATTCTAAATCATTAATGACTATATGGAAAAATGAATACTTTTTGAATTTTCAGATGAAAAAGTGGATACTTTAAAAGTCTTTGAGTTTGACACGGGTGAAAAAATAATAAATATCCGTATAAAATAACAATTTAGATTTTAAATAACTAATTTAAAGTTGAACTTATATATGGGTTCAATGAGTAAAAATCTTTTATTTATTATCCATAAATATAATTCACTTTAACAATGTTTTTTTAAAAAAAAATATGTGAGTAGTTTGATAAATTCAAATAGCCCCACAAATTTTGTAAATATCTGGCTGATTTGATTTTTGGTCAAACAACAGGGATTTAAATGTAAATTACTCTTTGGATATATCCACTCGTGTGTCGTGTCCCTCTTGCCAAAGCGAGAAGGACAAGGTGCTACGCAACCATCACGATATCGTGGGGCCCACAAAATTTTAACGTGTCGAGTTGTGACTGGATAGTGATAGTGACAGCTAGTGGTCAAATACGGCGGCTGTTGACTTTCTCGAATTTGATATATTTATTTTTTACCCCCCGTAAAATACGCTTTTGGTAATTCAACATTGAATTGCTCATGAGTTTACAAAACTACCCCTCCTTATTTTTAACCTTTTTTTTTTCTTTTCTTTTACGGACAAGCTATATTATTTTAAAAGATAATTTCTACTTTCTGTTTTTCTTATTGAAAAACAATTAAAAATTAAATTAGTACTATATTAAAAATATGATTAAATTTCAAAATCATCCTACATTAATCGTTGATATATTTTTGAGGTGAGGAGTTCGAGTCTCGTAATAAATTTACAAGATAGACTGTTTCCTCCTATATTATATGTGGAGGTAACTGTGTTTTAAAGAATTAGTAAATGTAAATTCAATAAAAATCTTGGTACCGAAATTGATTATTAGAAAAGTTTTTTTCATAAAAAATAATTGTTAGTTTTCTTAAAGTATTTTTGTAAAGTTTGTATTGGTTACCTAGAAAATAATAAAACCCTCCAAATGTTGAGTGAAATTAAACAAAACTCTTATAATGTTTTAAAACTAAGTGAAATCTCATACATATGATTTTGTTATAAATATTTCGGTTCTTTCATATGAGGCATGTATGACAATCGATATTCGATGCATCTTGTCCCGAACTGGTCATGTCCTATTCAATCTCGATTGTGATTTGAGACTGAAATAATGTATTGTATACTAACCAATTTTTTGAATTGGAATGAAAAATCATCTCGAATTTCGAATGAAATGATTAAGGATCCCGAATCTCGTTTGAGTTTATAGATTTTTTATGCTAAAATTTGGAATTTTTAAGTACGAAGAGATTTCGCTTAATTTTAAAATATGAATGGATTTTATTTAATTTCATCAAATATCATGGAATTTCGCTAATTTTTCCTTTTGATATAATGATGTCGATTTATTTTCTATTTTAATATTTTACATATTTGGGGGAAAAACACAACACATCCAATAATAATTTATTCACATAATAAGACATAGACATGCAAAACTCAAAGTTATTCTCCACAAACAATGATAATTAATTAATAAAATGAAATGACGTATGCCTTTCTTTTTCAATTTGATATTGGATTACTTATAAATATGAAACTAGAAAAATTCAAAATTTGTCCTTGTCATTTGAAGAAATTCACTTGACAAGAAAAAAAAAATTAGACCAAATTATTATCCCCACGTGCGTCAAATAATCCTACAAGTTGATGGTCAAACAATTGAATGTTGAATTTCTTTTGCAATAATTTCAGGGGTATATATTTTTTTGTGATTATAATAATATTTCTGTTTTTAAAATAAAAATATTATTAAAATATCATTAAAAAAATATCCTCAAAGAATATCATTTCTTTTGCCAAAATTTACCAGACCCCACCACATTGTTTAGGTTCATTAATTATTATTAATTAAATTCATGTTGATGTGATTAATGAAGGGAAATTATCAAAACTAACCACGTAAGTTTTAAATGGACACACATACGTCCTTCTCAAAATTCTATTAATAAATATCAAATAAGCCATTAACTTCCTAAAATACCCTTGTAACAAAACAAATACAGCACTCACTTCCCCAATTACAGACTTGGAAGCCATGATAGAAGATAGGGTCAATCTGAACCGAACCGTAAATTCCGGATCGGTGTGCGTTTTTGACCCAACCGCGACCCAAACCGCCCAAAATCGCAAATTTTGACTCAAACCGCAACCCGAACCGCCTAAACCGCCGACCCGCGTTCAAATTAGATATTATTTTATAATGTTATTCTTCTTTAACCATGAAATTTAAGATATTTAATGATCATATGACAATATGCAATGTATAAATGAAAATTATGTATTTTTTCTCTTCAATTATTATGTGAAAACACACAAATTTTCTTTAAAAATTTTATAATCCAAACCGCCAACCCGAACCGCCGCGGTTTTCCTTATTAAATTTGCGATTTCGGTTTCTAATTTTCCAAACCGCCAACCCGCGCGGTTTGAAGTGAAAAACGAAAAAACCGACTCGAACCGCACCGCGAACACCCCTAATAGAAGAAATGAAGAAATAAATGGTTGGTAGCAGTGGAAATCTATAACTTTGATAAGTGGATATAAAATTTGATTTATATAAAAAATGGTAAATATTTGTCATTTAATACGAACATATCAAAATTATCTCATTAATAAATTAGATTTTTCATTAATTTGTATGACAAATTTTAATCGGTTGGTATCGCAAATGGGTAATTGGGCGTTGCATTGGTTTTGTACAAGGGTATTTTAGGAAGTTCTTGGCTTATTTTGTCTGTATTAATAGAATTCTTGAATGTGGTTAATTTTGATTTTTGCAAAATTTATGTGGTTAGTTTTGGTAATTTCCAATAATCAAACATCTATGAAAAACCATTGACCAAATTATTTTATAAAACGAAATAGTTTTATTATTATTATTATTAAATCATCGACTACGAAATTTACAAGTAGGTGGAAAATTAAGATTCTTAAGGCAATTAATGATTGCCATTGAATCAAATTCTAACCAAATATTTTTCCAACCTTTTTAACAGTATACTCAACAGACAAAATTACATCATATAAAACGTTTTCATGAGCGGCTAAGTCTTTTCGAGGTCTGAAATTTTTTAATGAGATCTTATTAAATTTATTTTTCTTACTAATTATATTCATATTCATATTATCAAATTACTATATAAAATTATCCTATAAGTGAATAAGTATCATTTCGTTAATCCTAATTTATTAACCCAAAAAATTAATAAGTGTGACCATTTTTTTAAAATAAGGATAATAATTTTTTTAGTCATATAAGTTTTACGTTTTTTTAATCATACAAGTTTTACATTTTTTACAATCAAGTCCTAAAGATAATTATTTTTTAAATAATTTAACCCTACAAGTGAGTAAATATCATCAAGTTAGTCCTAATTCGTTAATCCACACATCAACAACTTTCGTTTTGATTAACATACTATGACTAGTGGGATGATACTCACTCACTTATATGACTAAATTATTAAAAATAATAAACTTTTAGAACTTAATTATTAAAAAAAAAAAAAAAAAAAACGAAACGAAACGAAACTTATAACACCAGAAAAATCGTTATCTCAAATCAAAATCCTTCAATACTTGGGTAAATTTAAGTACACAAGAGTCTCATGTTTTGAAATATATGAAAAAAAAATACTACATAAAATAATTTGGAGAGGTTAAGGTTACGTTTTGATTAAGCTATGTATTAAATTATTCTTGAACTTGATTGGATTTCAAAGAAGCTTGACAAAAAGATAAGAAGATCCCCAATAATTTGAAAGTGAAAAGGAATTGCAAAAACATGAAGATAGCCTCCACTCCACTCCATGAAGGACAACTCTCAAGCAAAAAAATGAGAATAATAACAATAATTGTTCTATTTTGATATTATTATGTGTTTGCGCAATTTTCTGCTTGAAAAAACGTGTAAGGTTCAAATCTCCTGAGACAGTCCAACAAGAGGTGTTTGATTAAGTGTATAAGCCTCCAAGGGGCACAATCACACAAGTTACAGTCATAAAGACTACGAAATAAAAAATAAGATGCTCGTTTAAGTCTGTAACTCCCCTGTACTATTTCCACTTCGTCTCTCTGGTTCCAGAAAACTAGGCATTGATGAAGAGATGAAGGAATGCATCGGCTACCGTGTATCCAATCTCGTCCTAAAAGCATGTTATATGTGGTTGGTCCATCTATAACGAAGAACACTACGGTCTTCGTAATACTCCCTACTTGCAAGTCTAGTGGGACGACCCATTTGACCGTCGTTGCCCCTCCATTGAAGCTTGTTAGCACCATTCTGTAGGGATGATGTCGTCTTCTGACTTTGCTAAACGTCCCAGCATCATAACCGAGATTTCATTGATGGCTGCTCCATTGTCAATCAACACTTTTGTGATGGGTATCCCGTTGGCCCTTGCTTTTACATACAACGGTCGCAGGTGCTTCGTCATTTGTGGTGGTGGTTTTGGAAATATCACATTCCCTGATAGGCCTACCTCCATTGCTTGTTCATTCTCACCGTTGGCCCAAGGTAGTTTTCCCTCCATGTCTCACCCTAAAGGTGGTAATGTGACCGGCGCATCGTGAGAGACATTATTGACGACCAGTCTTCGCTTTTCCGCCCTGGTAACGATCCGTCTTATTTTGGGCGTCCCATATAGGACGAGGTATGGGGATCGTCCCAAGTCTTCTCCTAGCGTTTCGACTGCAGGGTTGCCGACCTCATACAATTCTTTGAGAAGCCGATTCTGTGATATTCCCCTTCTTCGTGCTTCAGTTCTGATGTCTATTTCTTCTTCCATGTCAGTCATTTCCTCTTCCGAAGCCTCTCTATCTATTATCGAGAGTGCTGCAAATTCTGTTTCATCACCATTATAAACATCTTCGTTATTTTCAGACCCTTCACTGTTGTCCCCATTGAAATTTTCGGACAACAAGTAATGATTAGCCACAACTGGTGGCATACTGCCGAACTGAATAACAATAGGGGTTATTCGTCGTCTGTCTCCTCCCGTTTTCGTCTATCAAACTTGGTGCGCTCCTCGCAGTTCGCTGTTGTCCCTTCTCTGTCGTCAATCTCTTTACTACTTACATCCAGTTTCTTCCATATATAAGCACTACAGCCTGTGGGGACCTTCATTTCACCTTGTTGGCGCATCATATGGCCATAATTCCTATGGTGCCGCCTCAGTTGCGTCCTTGTCATTTTGTCCACATGAGGGTAGTTCCTTCCTGAATGTTGCCCCGAATATGGCCTACGGTACGAATGCCATACGTTGGGCCGATGAATTTTTGGCCTAAATGTCCTTACATTTTGGATGAAATTTGAATTATCACCGTAGAATCTTGGTGCGAAGGTCATCGGTTGCCATGCTACTGGCTATTTCTTTACAGGTCTTTCACAAGTATCTTCCAACTCCCTCATGCATTCTATACTGTTCTTGCACCATTCACAGAGATTTTGTCGATCCTTCCGTTCTTGGGGTGTTTTAATCCTTTCCAGAGCGCTTGGACGATGACAATCCTGTTCTTCATCTAGGACCAACTTGAACTTTGGCAAGTTCATTTTGGTAAGGTCCGAATTGATCATGTTTAATTCCACTGGCTTTGGGAAAGGGTTGTCGTCCACCGCCATCTTTTTTCGAACGTTATTCGTCAGATTCTATGGCATCATGCAAAACATTCCGAAAAACAAGACAATTATTAGTTGAATGAGACCCACATTATGGCACTTACAATATTTTACCACCGATTTGCTCGGTGCTTGGCAATGTGTGGCGGTCGCTCAAACTAATTTGCTTGTCTTATATAATTGATCGAATATGGCATCGACTTTCGTGATATCGAACGAGAAGTTCCTACTCTTTTTATCATTCTTTTCTTTGGCTTGTGGTTCAGCCCACGCCTTACAAACGTACGGCTTCCCTTTAACCAATTCGGCCAAACATAAATCGGTCGATTCGATGTCTATTTCGCCTATTTCATAATCGACGCTCCTGTAATAAGTTCCTTTGCTGGAATTTTTCATTTGCTCATCCTCTTTTAATAACCGTTCATGACGCACTACACTAGTAGTGAGTTGGGGGAGATCCCAAAATTCGCGATCTTGAAATTTCTTTTTTAGATCGAAATTGAGACAGTTTTGGATGATTCTCACAAATTCTTTTTCTGGCAAAGGCACGTAACATCGGCCTCGAGCCATTTTAAACCTTCGTAAGAACGTCTCGGCCCATTCTCCTGGTAACTGTCTCAAGTTTTCCAAATCGGCCAAGGCTACTTCAGATTCGGCCTTGTAGAATTGCGCATGGAACAACTGTTCCATTTATTGCCAATTTTCCACCGAGTTTGGCGGCAGGCTAACATACCAGTAGAAAGCTACTCCTGACAGTGAGCCGTGGAATAACCTCAATTTATGGAAATCGGTTGTTTCTCCACACTGAAGGGTAAATCGTCCTATATGTTTCATGGTAGAAACTTCCCCAGACCCTGTAAACAGAGTAAAATCTGGTACTTTGTAATTCCTAAGCCACATATATGCCACATCGATCCAATGTGGATTTGGCTTCCGATAACTCGGCCGAATTAGTCGTACCACTAAACCGAATTGATTTCGAAGGATCTCGGTCATTTGTTCTCTCAACATGTCATTGCCATTGAATGTCATTGCTATGGGTGGCGGTTGTGGTCCTCTCACAAGTGGGACATAGTCATGATTCTGCCCCTGAAAAGCCTGAAGACCTTGGGGCAACACCACTTCATATTGTGTCATATTGGCCTTTGGTGTAAGTTTGGCCCTAGATGCGAGCCATTGCCCCCATGACTTATTCCTCCCCTGGAAGTCGTAGGGACAGTGACCCATTGTGGAGGAATATTGCTCGGACCAGCCTCTTGACTGCTTGGTGCAGAAGGAGGTGTAGTCCACGGTAGGGTTGTCCCCCCGTTTACACATTTGGCCATTAACTTGTTTAATGAGCTTAAATGTTTGCCCATATTTTCATAATGTGAGTTACTAGTCGAAGTAAACTTATCTATGATATGAGCATTTTGGAGCCTAACCTGCTCGACAACATCCTGCGTGAATTCACCGAACAATGCGCAACCGCGTTAGGGCTGAGCTCTCGCACAGGTTCATATCGACTAGCGTCTGCCAGACCCTCGAAATGTCCCACTACGGTTGGAACATGGGGCTGGTTGGTTTGTTTCAGTCCTCATTCCTCCGTACTTAAGCCGGTTTGAGTGTTTCTTTTCGGAGACATTTCCACTTTTTACACCATTTCTCCACTGTGGTCGCCAAAATTGTTTGCGCAATTTTCTGCTTGAAGAGAAGAAACGTGTAAGGTTCAAACCTCCTGATATAAGTCCAGCAATGGTGTTTGATTAAGTGATAAGCCTCCAAGGGGCACAAGCACACAAGTTACAGTCCTAAAGATACGAAATAAAAAATAAGATGCTCATTTGAATCTTCATTTGATCGATGTTTTTTTTTCTCTTCACATGAGTGAGCTTTTTATAGTGGAATTTGTAAAATGCTCGGACGATTTCAGTCTGTAACTCCCCTGCAATTGCCGAGTCATGTCTTGAGTTGTGCATCATAACTACTTGATCGTGGAGGGAACTGTATAACTGCTGTATCGTGGGATCAACTGCAGCATGTGTTCAATCGTCATGATTCCTTTATCGTCCTAATCGTTGTGTCGTCTGTTGATTGATCGTTCTTCCCCTCGTCACCCTGCTTGACTTTGTCCTTTACTTTTTCGCTCTAAGGCGATTTCGCTCTATGGTGATTTTCCTCTGTCAACATTATGTTATGATGATCGATATTAACACGAGACATTATTTAATTAATCTATAACTCTAATATTATTCATGGGATATTATATAATTACATTACATTTGTAATTGTTCACCTCAAGGTGAACGAAGTTGTTAATCACTAATAAAAATTCATGAACGGGTTATGAGGAAAACCAATGGTTTAAGATAAAATTTGATTTCAAAAAAAAGAAGAAGATAATTACTCTTTATTTTAACAAGGCAATTCTAAATTATTTTATTAACAAAATATATTTTCATTAATTTTTAAAAGACATTTTAATTAAATTTCAGATTGACCGAAGTCGACTGTCTCGCAGACATATAAAAATGGCTTCACGGCTCACTGAAATATCAGCATCAATGTTTTCAGAATCGGATCGGTGGTCGAATCAGTGATCTAAAAAATTCAATGGATCAGTGGTTCGACCGGTTGAACCGTTCCGAAAAAACAGGTAGAAGTTATGAAAAAACCGGTAGAACCAACATATGTTATAAATAATTTTATTTAATTAAAATTTATAAGAAAAATTAAAGTTTAGTTTTGATTTTAAAAATGAAAAAATTGAATCAATCCGGTTCACCGTTTTGACAGATTTTTATCGATTTTGACATATTTTATTTTAAAATCAATTTTTATTACTTAATCTAATCAGATTCACGATCGATTTCTGATTCAATCGGTTCCACCAATTCATCCTGTCCATTTTTCAAAACTATGATCAGCATAAGCACAAGATTTTTGTTTTAGTTAGTTGCAAAGTGGAAATAAAAAATGACATTAAAGTGATAGAAACTTAATTTAAAATCACAGGCACAACAATATTCACGAAAAAAGAGAAAAAAAAAAACATTAAATACAGCAACTTTATACGATAAAGTTAAAAAGCCACAAGCCCCGCCTTGGAAATCGGTGCTAATTACTAAATTATCTGGGGATGTACAACGAACTTGGAAAATGGAACAGACAGTATATTAAGGGCAAAATAGTAAATGAATATAACACATTCAATGAATAAAACAAATAAATGAAAAATAAAATAATAAATTGACCTCCATCCTTCCACGAAGCCTGCTAGGTGTTGCTTGCTTTTACGCACGTTCGTGCGCCGTCCCTGACTGACCCTTTTCAATTCGACGAGGAATTATATGGTGTTATCTTCTTACTCTACTTAAAATACACCACAATCTGTAGGGTTGAATATATAATATCAAATTCATGTCTCGAGTTTGTTAAAAAAAACGAATTAAAATTCCATGAGTTGACTTGATATTTTTCAATTTTAAATAAAAGTTATTTTAATTTTTAAATTTGTTATCATTAAGTCTAGTATTTTATGTTTTGGTCGGATGGAAAAAAAATTAATCCAATCTATTCGACCCGCAATTTTTGCACCCACCATCATTAGGGTTGACAATAGATTGGGATGGTCAGAATTTATCAATATCGATCTTTCTTGTTATTTTTTTTAAGATAAAAAATTATCAATTTCCACATTTCATTATATATGGTTTAAAATTTCAGAATATTTTTATTCTTTCCAATGTATATTTAAATGGAAACACAAACATATTAAAAATATGACAAAACATGAGGAGACTAACAGATTCCCACGTCTCATCCGACTTTATTGATTCAGTAGCATATATTTTTTTTTTTAGAAATATTAGGAATTCTACCGTTAAATTATCCGATTTAAGTTTAAATGAAATTGACAAAATTTAGGGCTGCCATTTGCTCTTATAATAAACATATCCCCTAAATTCAAATCCAAAACTTAAAAAGCAGATCATAAACCCTACCCTATCAAGCAACTCCTCGGGATCAGTAAACCACACAGAACTGACAGAAGTGAGCCAAAGCCAACCCACGGCTTAACCACGGTTAAAACTTAACCTAACCATAGTTAAATGTAAACAGTTCACTTCATCTCTCTAAATAGATAATATAAAAAATAAAACAAAAAGGCAAAGAGAGCCAGCAGAAGATCAAATTCCATTTCTCTAATTTTCTCTCTCAAAAACTCTGTAACAAAAACAAAAAAGTTTCCATGGCTCTGTCGAACAAATAAATAACCATCCGGTACAATTCTATTCATTTCTTTTATTTTTTTTCCAATTTGCGTTTTATGTGTTGTGTTCATGTCGTTTTGTTAAGCTGCTGGATTCACTCATTAGTTTTTTTTTTTTTTGTAAGTTTCATTAGAGGGTAATCTGGCAAGCAGATCTGAGCTCTGACATTATTTATTTGTTTTTTTTTTAATAATTAAATAATGTAGAATTTATTACTCTTGTTGTGAATTTATTTAATGAAAGCTGTTACAGATAGTAGATATGAACATGGTGGTAATTTATTTATGCTGAATTTGTTGATTTATGAAAGCTTTTATTGATTGTCTTTGATTCAATTCAATACAGATTCGTTGTACCCAATTTGATATTGGGATTTGGGAATGATTAATTGATTTTATTTATTTATTTGCAGGAGTTCACACTTGATCTACTTTTCATTTATGTTCTGATTCTGAATTGCAACTTGGTGGATTTTCAAAAGTATTAGAGGGTTAATTTGTGTGAAAGTTGATTAAGAGGGAGAATTTGATTAAGTTTCGAATCGGGGGGTTGTTTTTTTTTTTTTTTTTTTTGGGGCTATAGTGAATGGGAATCTTTGAAGAAATGGGATTTTCTGGGAACCTCGAGTTCTTCTCGGCTCTCCCTGGGGAAGGGGATGCGGTTATGGAGCATGAACAGGAGACAGGAGTTGAAGAGGATTATAGTGATGAAGAAATGGATGTTGATGAGCTTGAGAGAAGGATGTGGAGAGACCGTATGCTCCTGAGGAAGCTCAAGGAACAGAACAAGAGTAAGGAAGGAGTTGACTGTGCTAAGCAGCGTCAATCTCAGGAGCAAGCGAGGAGGAAGAAGATGTCTCGGGCACAAGACGGCATCCTCAAGTATATGCTGAAAATGATGGAAGTTTGCAAGGCTCAGGGTTTTGTGTATGGAATCATTCCTGAGAAGGGAAAGCCAGTGAGTGGAGCGTCTGACAATCTTCGAGCTTGGTGGAAGGAAAAGGTCAGATTTGATCGAAATGGCCCTGCCGCTATTACCAAGTATCAGGCTGATCATGCGATTCCTGGAAATAAAGAAGATTCTGGTCCTGTGATGTCTACACCTCACACCTTGCAAGAGCTTCAAGACACTACTCTTGGATCTCTTTTGTCAGCTCTCATGCAGCACTGCGATCCACCACAGAGGCGTTTTCCGCTAGAGAAAGGTGTTGCTCCACCATGGTGGCCAACCGGGAATGAGGACTGGTGGCCTCAGTTAGGTATGCCCAAGGATCTAGGTCCTCCCCCTTACAAGAAGCCTCATGATCTGAAGAAGGCTTGGAAAGTTAGTGTTCTCACGGCAGTGATCAAGCACATGTTTCCTGATATTGCTAAGATCCGGAAGCTTGTTCGTCAATCTAAATGCTTGCAGGATAAGATGACTGCCAAGGAAAGTGCCACTTGGTTGGCGGTAATTAACCAGGAAGAAGCATTGTCAAGGAAACTTTATCCTGATAGCTGCCCTCCTGCTTACGCTGGTGGTAGTGGTTCTTTCATCATCAGTGATACCAATGATTATGATGTGGAAGGTTTAGAGGATGAACAAAATGTTGAAATTGAGGAGATCAAGCCTCGTGATGTTAATCACTTCAATATGGGGGCTATGGGAAGAGATAGGCTTATGATGACTCCATCTATGGTTCCAAATATTAAGGGAGAACTTGTTGAAACCAGCTCAGATTTCATTCAAAAGAGGAAGCAGCTGGCTGGTGAGCCACATATGATGATAGATCAAAAGATATATACCTGTGAGTTTCCCCAGTGTCCCTACGGCGATTACCGCCTTGGGTTTCTTGACAGGAGTTCAAGAAACAATCACCAATTAAATTGCCCTTACCGCAACAATTCTTCACAAGGGTTTGGAATGCAAAACTTTCAAGTTAACAATGACCAAACAGCGGCTTTTACTCGATCTTTTTCTCAATCAACTCAACCTAAGCCATCAACTCCAGCAAAGAACCAGACTCAACCTCAATGTAATGTATCAGGACTTGGCCTTCCTGATGATGGACAAAAGATGATCACCGATCTGATGTCCTTCTATGATACTAATCATCAGCAGAACAAGAGCTTGAATCCAGGGAGTCTTAATTTTATTGAAGATCAGAATCAGCAGCAGGAGCAGCGGAAATTTCAACTGCCGATGGATGATAGCTTTTATAACCAAGGGGCTGTGATGGGAGGCAACATGCCAATGAACAACTCTATTTTCTCCTCGGCTGAAATTCGTTTTGATCAGGGAAAAACATTTGATTCCCCGTTTGATACCAATCCTGTTGACAATATCGCTGACTTCAGATTCAACTCTCCATTCAACATGGCATCAGTTGATTACGCCGTGGATCCTATTCCAAAGCAAGATGCATCCATATGGTACCTTTGAAAAAGGAAGCGGACCTGGCATATAAGGTGCTTACATTTTCCGTGGTCTCTAACAGAGAAGGAGAAACCGAAAAAAGACTGTAACTATTATGCAATTGCGCTCTGAAGGTGCGAGGCTTCTTCCTTTTAAAATGTGTTTGAAGTCTAGGGTTATTATAATCTAGGGTTGCTTTCACTGCAAGTATTGAACAAGGGCAATAAATAAGCTGGCAGGAAGGAACCAAACCCACAAGTCCAATATTCATTACTTACTGCTGTTGAAGTTTAGGAACATTTTGTTGTTGCTACGGTTGATATATTTTATTGGCACTTAGTTGTATACATATACATTATGTACACTTACTTTTCTATGTATGCTTGTTTTCCATCCACAGCTGCTGTGTTTTTTTATATGTATTCAGCGATGTAGATCCGGCCATGGTTCCGGAACCAGAACCGTAATATTTCGGTTCGGTACGGTTCAAACGGTAGAACCGTTTGAAATTCGTGAGCCTAACTCAACCCAAAAGCCAGCTTGAGAGTTGAGGGTTGCCTAATGTTTATATTTTGAGTTTAATTGTTTATCTCAGCCGATGTGAGATATTTTCCTCAACACTCCCCCTCACATGCAAACCGGTCTTTTGCCTGGTTCATGTCACGTGGACAGGTAGTGTGGGCCCACTCGTGCATGAGTGTGGCTCTGATAACATATTGAAATTCGTGGGCCTAACTCAACTCAAAAGCCAGCTCGAGAGTTGAGGGTTGCCCAATGTTTATATTTTGAGTTTAATTGTTTATCTCAGCCGATGTGAGATATTTTCCTAAATAGAACCGTTTAATTTTTTTTAAAAAAATCATTATTAAAATTAAAAAAAAAAAAAACCGGAATGGAATCAGAATCGTTTGGTTCGGTTCCTGTTCCGGTTCCGGTTCCACATAAGTGTGGAATTGAGAACCGGCCGGTTTGGTTCCGGTTCGGAACCGAACAGGACCGGTGGCTACCCTTAGCCAGATGTGCTTTTGGGTTTTTTTTTTTTTTGGAGGGGCCTCGATTCTTATTCATTTTACAATAATACTAACAATGAACAATGGCAATGACAATGACAAAAGGAGGAACTATGCATTGAACGACTTGTAACAAATGTTTACCTAAAAATGACTGTCGTGTACTTTTATTTTTGAGAGAGGTGGTGATGTGTTTATAAATAATTGAACCTAACAAAATATAAACTCGACTGTAGATGTAAATTAATACTCCGGCAGCCACTACTAGCCGCCGTATTAAAGTGTCCTTTGAACTTAAAATTAATACTACTATGTAGTGTTAGATATAAAATTTGGCGAGTTTATAAATTAACTTGTGCGTTCAATTCAATATTTATAAATTAATTGATATTCTCAATCAATACTTTTTATTAAGCGATACCTAATATAAGCCTCGTTTATGATCAAAATTTTGATAACTTTGAACTTTGACGGTAGATTTATGACGAATGGAAGTTCCGATAATTGTATGGTTGGATAAGTACGATGATGTGGACTCCATTGATATTTGATTCGACAGACACCAGAGTGGGAGTGGAATGGTCGGTGACCGGCGAAAGCGAATTGTCGCCGACATCTCATCACCGGCGAGGCGATAGCATTTCAAAGTCATTATTAATTTAATCAATATATTTTGAATATTTTAATATAAAGTGTTCCAAGTCATTATTAATTTAATCAATATATTTTGAATATTTTAATATAGAGTGCACGGCACAGGGAGGATTCAACAACTGCGCGGCCGGCGGCTGTGGACTTTTTAGATATTTTTTTAATGAGTTTTCACTGGGAGAATTCACTCGGATTTTTTAATTTTTTTTTTATTTTGCTAAACTCGATCATGTCGGGTTACGTTGGTCGATAATTTCGAAATTTGAGAATGTAAATCCGCGTGGATTGGGTTGGATCGTCAAAAAAAAAAATTAAATATTAATTATTTTAAGACATAAATATTAGTTATTTTATGTTCCAAAATTTTCATACATATAAAATTTCAATATAATGAAAGTAATAAATAATTAAAATAATAGTAAAATTTTTAAAAAATAATAAAAAATTTAGAAAATGATAAAAAAATCTATTATTTGCTGGTCGGGTCAGATTTAATTGTCAAATGCGTGACCGACCCACAAATATCGGGTCAAGTCGGATTAACCCAAAAATATATTTTTTTTTGTGAAACCCGAGAGGATCGCGTCAGATCACGGGTTGATCCGAAAAACTAAACACCTAATCTTCACAATTCTACAACCCTCTTGAATTTACGTAACTGCCCCTCCTTTAAAAGTGTTGGTATTGCGGCTTTGTATGCCGGTGTATAAAGAACATAAAATGTTCTAATTTTAATTGGTGATTATTTTGAGACAAAAAAATATATATTAATTTTTAGCATTATAATTATATGGCGGTTGATGGTTATGAGTAGGGATGGCAGTGAGTAGGGTATGGTGCAGGTTTTCCATTACCAAACTTACACCCGCATATGTAAATAAATTACCAAACTCGCAACATACTCGTTGCGGGTTTTAATTTTCATTACCAAACCCGCACTGCATATAAAAATAAATTACCAAACCCGCATCGGTACCCAACGAATTTTTTGCGGGTTTTTAAAATATTGAATTATTTTGTGTTCTTAATAATATAATTTTTTTATTAAATAATTTATTTTTAATTACTAGCTGTAGTTTTCACATATATTTTTCATTTGACATATATAAACATGCAATGTATGTATATACATTACATAGATAACATAATGTATGAAAGACTCAGTATCATATGTTTATTTTTTCATATAAACATAATTAAAACGAGTTATTCCCTTCATAATTATAATGATCTAAATTAGCCAACTCAATCGACAATATGCTAAAAAGTAATCACCAACATTTGGTCATATTTTTTATGCTAAGTGTAATGAAAGTGATGCTTACAAGGCTCAAGTGGTGTAAGTGTAATGAAGAAGCAGGAAAGCTACTGAAGTTGCAGCAAACACTAGCTTATTTTGCTCCTCTCCCGTTTCTGATTATGTGAACTTAATCCAAATTTGTGCATTATAATTTTATTAACAAGTGTGATTAGAAAAAAAAAAAAAAGTCATGCAAAAAATCTTTAGTTGGGCAGGTTGCGGGCTGCGGCTGAGTGGGAGTGTGGAACTGTGGATTAGTGTTTTAGGTTTAGGTTTTGTTAGTTGTTTTTATATGAAGGTTTTTTTATATTGTCCTAAAAATATTAATTAATAAAAAATAATATTGCGGGTATGTGGATACCCGCAGCGGATACCCGCATTTTTTTCTTAAATACCAAACCCGCACCGCACCCGCAGCGGGTTCTGCTTTAAATTACCAAACTCGCACCGCACCCACTAATATATTTACCAAATCCTACCCATTGCGGGCAGGTTTTTACGGGTTTGCGGGTAAAATTATCATCCCTGATTATGAGAAAGTAGTGCAATTATTTTAACATGTCCAAAAATTGTAGTGTAATCCTAACCCTAAGAATTTTGGAAATGTAGACCCAACTAATATTTTTAGCTTTTAAGATAAGATTATGGGCTAACAAAAAAATTTGTCCTTTGTTTTTGTATAATCAAAAAAGGGATTTGACCATAATATAGCATCCATAATCCTCCAAAGATTTTTTTTTTTTTTTTTAAATTGCTTAGCCTCCAAAGAATTCTTGTTCACATTCCAAAGAGCTAATATGTAAGGTTTTGTCTAGGGGTGACAATTTAAGTTATAATTCGTTTATTCGTTTGATTAAAGCGAATACATGTTTGAAAAAATAGATTCGTTTAATAAATGAGCCAACTAGAATTTGATTCGTTTATTAAACGAATCAAATACAAATTTAAGCTAATTGATTCGTTTGTTAGTTTAGAATTCGTTTTATTATTTTCTTTTATTTTTCAATTAAGATTCGAGAAATTATGACTAATTATCATAAAAAAATAATATTGTGGATATTTGGTGAACCATTTTTAATAAATATATTAATTACGTATTTCATATGTATATATTTATGAAGAATTAATGTAAATAAATTATGATAATTTACGTTATTGAATAATATTATGACTAAACTAATATATTCGTATTCGATTCGTTTAATAAATGAATCGAATACGAATCCTGATATTAGGATTCGTTTAATAAACGAATCGAATGTGAATCCATCATATTTTGATACTATTCGTTAATTCGTTTTGTCACCCCTAATTTCGCCCGAGACACATAATTTTGAGGCTTCTAGAAGAGAATTCTAAAAAAACTTACCTTTTTCACTTTTTGGATTATGATATGGACTTTTAAAGTCTTTTAGGGTTTTGTTCTCCACTAACACTTATAAGCTAAGATTCACTAAGTGGATTTAGCAAAAATATTTTATTGCAATTTGGACCTTTCATGGTCATAACTGTGTCTACCACATCAAGGCTCACAAATAGTTACTTTGAATAGTAGCTGGGGTCCACTAATCAATATGCCAATATGTACTTTCTTTCTTTTTTTACCATTGGCAAATGATTAAAGAAATAAGAAGATAAAAGATTAAAAAAATAATAATAAGAAATTAAAAGATAAGAAATAATGTATTGAAATCCATATTTTCTTTATCTTTTAGCATCCGAACGTTACTTGAAAATATACACACACATACAATGATGTTTCAATATGAACGTCCACATTTTAATAAAATGATGATTAAATTAAAAGATAAGAAAAATATATATTCCTCTGTAATATATTTTGTCAAGTAGTGTTTGAGAGTTCGTGTTATCAGAATGATGACTTACTTATTGAAACCTCATCATGAAAAAAAATTAAAATATTATACTTTAAAAAGGTATAACTTTTGTTATTTAATTACATGAAATTATTAATCGTATACTCAAAGTTTGACACGTTATCAAAAATATAAAAAACTTGTAATTTTATTCATTGGTCCACCCAAATAATGTAGGGAGTATCAAGAGTATAGAAAACGTCTATATATTTTGTGTATTAGAGGTATATCCAATATTTGACATATATTTCATTCATATAATCAAATTTGGTATAAATTCGATAAATTTTATAATCTTTAGATGAATCGATAAATAAAATTCTATAATTTGTATATTTTTTTTATAACGCGTCAAATATTATTTATATAATTGATGATTTCTATGTAATTGCTTCTCAAGCCTCAACAAACTTCTAATTTTTCTAAAATACGTTGAAGAAGAGAAATCCAACTCCATTCTTGTTACACTACAAAAGTAAAAATTGCACGAAATTCTTATCCCCACGTGCGTCAAAGATTTGTATAAATTTGTAGTCAAAATAAGCCGAAATTCTCCCAAGACTCCCATCGATTTTACCCTGCCCCACCACCAGTGGCGTATCCAGAAATTTCAGTCAGCGGGGGCTAATTTTTTTTTTTTTACCAAAATAATATATAATGAATTCATACATAGTTTCTGAAATTACAAGATGATCCCTATACTTTTGAAAATTATGAAATAGCCTCTAATTTCTAAACTTATAAATTAACTCAAAATTTTCAGAATTATATTTTTATCCATAATTTCTAAAAATACCAATTTACCCTAAAAATTTAAGTAAAATTTTATTTTTAACATTATGTATTTTAAGTTTATGTAGTATATTATATACTAAAACCAAACCTAAGTATAAACATAGTTATTTTTATTTTTATTTTTATGTAATGGAATCTATATTCTTTTGCAAATAGAAAAACAGATAAATGATTGGATTTAAAATGAAAAATAGTCAATTATCTATACACATACAAATTAAATATAAATTATTTTAGATATGTTTAAGAAATAAGATTGATGCAAAAGTGTATTGGAATTTTTTTTAACTAATTTGGGCTTGAGCCTACATATTATATTAAAAAATATAATTCAAAAAATTTATAAATAATGTATTTATGGGTGTTGTTTAATTATTTATATTTTCTAATATATATATATATATATATATATATATATATATATATATATAATTTATAAAAAAAAAAAAAAATTGTGGGTCCAGTGGGGGCAACTGCCCCCACTGGGCCTACTGTGGCTCCGCCACTGCCCACCACCACTTTTTTATTTAATTTTTCTTCCCATTGAGTTTCAAGATTAAAATAACAAAAATACTACACATACATAAATTCTTACTAACAATTTCTACACCTCTCTCACTGTAGTTACAGTGATTACTGTAGCATTACTGTAGCTACAGTGAGAGGGGTGTATAAATTGTTAATAAGAATTTATGTATGTCTATCATTGCTCTTAAAATAAAGGAGTCGGTCGTCAAAATTAAAATTGAAGATTAATTTTTTATTAAAATAAATGAATGTTAATGGGTCTTTTAAAATCCTCTAAAATACTAAAAAAATTAATAAATAAACATTGATGAATACTCACAATATTGAGATTTTAATTATAAAAAGAAAGTTGGAATTATTAAAAACTAAATGAAACAGGAAATTAGAATCTGAACTATAGGAAATAGAGTTTGAATTTGAGTTGTTAGATTGAGTTGTGGTCTTTTTCCAATTGTCGATCCATGTATTTATACTGTTGGAAAATGGCGCATGATAGATAAAACTTAGCATCACATTTTTTATTTTTGAAGTAACTGATTTTGTGGATAATATTTATCCTTAACTCCTATGGGCTTGTGCCGAATTTATTATTAATTGGGTTGCGCTTTGCAATGGGTTTGACTGAAATAATTTGGGTGCAAACAATTATTTATACTGGGCAAACTTCTCGTCATGACTTAGACCTGACCTAATATTTTCGAATCAGAACGGGACCGTTGGGACGAAACATGCCCACCTCTAATTTTAAAAATTACTTAGGTCAGGTCAAGTTGGGTCTCTAGTCTCGAGTCTCGATTGAATTGAGACGAGACTCGATCGAGACGAAACATACCCATCTCTAATTTTAAAATTTTAAATTTGGAGAAAATATTTATTAACATAAAAAATGTTATATATAATTATTTTAGTAGAAAAAAGAAGACTTTATCACATTAAGAAACTAGTGTACTTATGGGATCGGCCATGCCATCGTCGGTCGTGCTCCCCTCAACAAGTCATGACTAAGTTTTGAGGTTAAATGACATAAAAAAATTGCCCAAATCTATTATAATAATAAAATAAAATCTCATATTTATTATTAAATTATAAAATTAAAATAAATTTATAATTAATTTTGTATTATCAAATTATAAAATTAAAATAATAAATTATTAAAATAAGAGACATATTACAATATAAAATATAATTTCTTATTAAAATAAGAAAATTAAATAGCAGCCGTTTGTGGACGATGGATTTCGCTCGAGGTCCACAATCGAGAATTTCTAGTTTGTGGGCACTAGCAATCCTGCAAAACGAAGGTAGAGTGGGCGGGGAGTTCCTACGAACTGGTGTGGTGGGCGTCGTAGGCGCTCCGACTCTCAAATCAGTAGAGTAGATGAGCAAAAAGTGAAGGAAGAACAAAGTCTGAGGTTACCTTAACCTCTGTGGACTGCCGTGAGGCAGTGGTCCGGTGTGTAAGGTGAGAGGGTTTGAGAGATTAAGGAGAGAATTGTAACATCCCTGAATCTGGGAGATATCACCGGCAGAGGATATTAGTACTAACCTCACAAGCCTCTGACCAACTACCCATAACAGATACTAATACACCTTTCTTTATTTAACTATATTTAGTATGAGACTGTAGCCCAACTCAAAAGCATTGAAAACAAACTCAATATTAACTATTATACTTGGTAATAATTGTTTTTACAATGATTACACAAAAAAAAAACTGATACAAGACTGATACTTAACTGTGACTGGACTTTCACTCAATCTCTGACTCATACTGGTGGACTCCATCCCTAGTGAATGCATCAGTATCCGTCCTCCCGAGCTCGTTCTCCAAGAATACCTGCAAAACAAACACTAGGAGTTGGGGGGGGTTAGATCGTTGTACGATCTAATTGAGTGGACTAAAGATTGAAAAAGAACAAATATAAAAACTATCGGTTCTGAAACCAAGTCCCATAAAATATCTTTATATGAAAACTCTTTTATGAAAACTGAGTCTGAAATCTCTTTATAAAACTTGTCTTTCTGAAAACAGCTTTGAAACTCTGGTTTCTGGAAACTGTTTCTAAAATCTAGTTTTCTGAAAACTGTTTTCTGAAAATCTGAAAACTGTAGCTGATCTGTATCTGAAACCTTGACGTATGAGGGAATTACGTATCGCCATCATCTCATACGCCTAACTGTAGCCAGCAGTGTAAATCCATGACTTTGGGCCATTACGTATCGCCGTCCCCCAAAGCATGCCACTACTGTCTCTGAAACTGGTGGTCTTGGGGTGTTACATATCGCCGTCCCCCAAGCCACAAATTAGAACTGGGGGTGCAGATCTATGCTACCACCAAAGCTCTGAAACTAGGGTCTAGGGGCGTTACGTATCGCTGTCCCCTAGCCCTACTCTAGGATCTGAGGGCGTTACGTATCGCCGTCCCCTCAGTCCTCTACATGTGCACATGTTTCTGTCCGTCAATTCCAATCTATATAAAGTTAAATACTGAGGTGAGTTTTTCCCCCACGCCCCGAAAAACATAAAAATCATACTTTGAGTCTCAAAACTGTAAACAATGTTTTCTGAAAAATATTTACTTCCTCAAACATAAATTTATATGAAAACAACTGTAAAGAAAATATTCTAACGCCCTAAAGCGTAAAATATAAGTTTGAAATAAAATAATAATAAAAAAATAGTTTAAAAGAAGAGTGTCCACTCACTGTGCTTGGAAACTGGTTGGAACTATACTGATTCGTCGAAGGAGATCACAATTCCTGCAATGGTCTAAAGGTGATAGCTTGATCAGACTACAAGTTACGAGATGAATTCTAGAACTAGGCTAAACCACTAGTTTTAAGTACCTAATGTTGTAATTCAGTATATCATATTGTATTAGAATGTAATGTGAGCATATGAACTGATTCGAGATCTTAAGGGTGGTCTCTAACACGCTAGGGCAGAATTGGAGGTTTAAAACTGATTCTGGAAAATTCTCTACCTCGCGTCGCGACGCAAACCCTCGCTCGTCGTGACGCGCAATGTCCGGAATCCTGTCGCCATTTTCCTCTTGCGTCGCGACCCAAAGTCCTTCCGCGTCGCGACGCGACTTGGGTTTCCAAGATTCCGTTTTTGCTTCCCTAAGCTCATCCAATGCATAAAACATCCACTTATACTTCATATCAACACATCCACACTAAAAACCAATATACAAAATATCATGAAACATCCAATTTCACATCTACTAAACCACCAATTCATCATCAATTCAATTCTTAACCAATGTTTGAAAATACGGTGCGGCCGGCCATTGAGGCGCGAGGCGGACCTCCTCGAGGCGGTGAGGCGGGCGCCTCAATCCGAAAATCGGAAAAATAATCCAAAATACATTCATTTCTTCATAATTCATAATATACTCAACAAACTATTGATAAATAATCCAAAATACATTACTTTCTTCATAATTCATAGTTTGTTCAAAAAATTATTGATAACTAATCCTTAAATAAGCTATCATTAGTAACTAATCCTTAAAAAAATATTGATAACTAATTTAACATTATTTCAATTTTCAGCTTCGCCCATTTCACAGAGAACATACAAACAATCAGGCTTCACCCATTTCACAGAGAACAATACAAACAATCAGGCAAAATCACATGCTTTTACCAATAAACAGAGAACAATACAAACAATCAGGCAAAATAAGGCCGAAACTGAGAAGCTGAAGACGAGGCCGAGAAGCTGAAGACGAAACCCAGAAGCCGAGAAGCTGAAGACCAGACCGAGAAGCTGAAGACCAGGCCGAGAAGCTGAAGACGAAACCGAGAAGCCTGATCGTCGATCCTGAAGAAGAAACCATAGCCGAGACCGTGAAGAAGAAAGACGAGAGCTGAAGGCCAAAACCCTGATTTTTTTTTTATATATACACAAGTCAAAACGACGACGTTTTGGCACTCCAAAACGTCGTCGTTTTCAGCGGTGAAAAAAAAATAAAAAAAAAAGTTCGAAACCTGAGGCGGCCGCCTCAGGCCGCCTCGAGCCGAGTCTTCGAGAGGCGGCCGCCTCAGGCGGTAAAAAGCGGAAAATTCACATCAACCGTATTAGGCGGCCGCCTCGAGGCGCCGAAGCCGTGAGGCGGTGCGAGGCGGCCGCCTCGAAACGTATTTTAAAACAATGTTCTTAACCCATCACACGCACTTTACCAAATTTTACCCAAAACTTCACAAATTAGGATTCATCAACTTTTCCCTTGTTTTAATTGTCAAAAATCATACTACCATCATCACAACTAAGTTCCCAACACAATATAGGCATTAACTCATCAAAACTTAAAAGTTCACAATTTGGGTCATGAATTCTTACCTCTTTCCTCTTGGTTTTTCTTCACTCTCTAAACTCTCTATTGATGCTCATCTTCTCCTTTGCTTCTTCTTCTTCTTCTTTCTTTATTTTCTTTCTTTCCTTCTTTTCTTCTTCTTCTTCTTCCTTTTTCTCACGACATTTCTCTTTCATTTTGTCTCCAAATTTTGTGAAATACCGAATAGTGACTCTTTATATAGTGGGGTCATTTGAAATAAAGAATAGTGTAGAAAAATGGAGAAATTTTGAGATTTTTCTCATTTGGGTCCGAAATTACTATTCATCTGAATTTTTGTCTTGCATTTGTGACCTATTTCTGGTCCGATTTTGGAAAAATATTCAACGCGAAAGTCGTAGATCTCGATCTCATCTTTCTGGTGATATAAAATTCATAAAAATCCGAGTTCATATGAAAAAGTTACGCCCTAAATACCACGGGCTGTCCAAAGGGAACACTGTACGGTCTCGCCCCGAGACTTCGAGAAATTTACCGATTGTCCCCTAAGTCATCTCATGAGTATATATGAGTCTCAATATAATTTATTCTATGTACCTTCGTCCTTTTCGTAACAGTACAGTTGTATACAGTAGTAAAAACTACCGGTCGTTACAAGAATGCTCAAACTTACCTTAGGATGCCCTCGCCCCCTACATTATGATTTGTACCCCCTTATATAGATTTTGGAGGTGTTACTTTATAGTTGGAACATGATCTGTATTTATGAGAGTGAGACCCATAACATGCTAAAAGGTTAAACTTTCGGTGATGAAGAATCTTTACATGTGGAGGTGCATGTATTTTGTTTAGGAAAAAAGGGACATAGAAGAAGAAATAATGAGATGTCTGACAATTGGGCTTTCACTGGAATATGGGCGAGATGCAATGGGTTTGGGCCTTCACTGGAATATGGGCGAGATGCAAAGGGTCCGGGCCTTTGGTCAAACCTTGGTGTGGAAGCTATTTGAGCTATATCCGATATAGGGCCTGAGGTGAAATGACGAAACTACCATCGGCCCAAATTTGGCCTTACACCGTTCACAAAACCTAACCATTTTTTTTAATTTCGAGTTTATTGTTGTTTGTTGTTTGTTATTTGTTATTTTACTTTAAAATATTTCTATAAGTTTTTTTCATGATTTTTTTTATTATTTGTTGTGTCACATGATGCAAACTCTGATTATTAGTTTTTGTTAAGTTAATCTGGACTTTAAATTATTTTTATAAATTTTTTATGAACTTTTTATTATTTGTTGTGCTTCAGCATGCAGACTTTGACTATTAGTTTTTGCAAAATGAATATAGATCAGTCAATATTTGAAGTTAGATAAGGAAATTTAAGCTTAAATTAAATAAATTATATTAAATTTCATTGGAATTCATCCGAAAGAAAATTAAGTATTTTAAAAGTTATTTATAGTCAGAGATATGATTTCAAATGAGAGATAAAGAACACATAAAAACTCTAATGTGAATAAGAAATATTATTTGAAATTGAGTGACAAACGAATAAGATATATATATTAAATATAAATAAATCAAATTATCTCATTTAGACTATAAAATCGATAAGATCCGAAATATTTATAAGATCAATATTTAAAGTAACATTATTTTTTTTATATGAAATTATAGTTAAAGTTATGTTTAACCCGCATAAAGTGCGAACCTTAACCTTAAAATTATAAAAGTAAAAAATGAGCAATTACTGCTACTTAAATGAAAGTCATTGGTTAAATTATATCTTTTAAGTACAAAATAAATGTCACATAATTTAAGATGATTATTTTTCCTTAAATCTTTTCATTTTTTTTTTTTTTCACTTTAAGTTGCATTATTTGGGCCTAAAAAGTTTGTATAGAGTGAAGAAACATCACAACGAATCATAAAAATAACATAAAATCCCAAAAGCCTGCCCCACGGCTTAACCGCGGTTAAAATTGAACCAAACCATGGTTAAAAAGAATCACCAAAAAGTTTTTACTGCCATCTTCTTCTTCTTCCCTGTAAGTGTAACCAGTCCATAACAACAATCCCATTAACATTCTCTCTCTCTCTCTCTCTCTCTCTCTAACGTTAAGAGCTTCGACATCATAAGCTTTTCGATGGCTCAAACGAACGATTAAATCTCTGGTACAATAATGACTTTTTCCATCTTTTCATTTTCTTTTTACCCGCTTCTTTTCAGTTTTCAGTTTTTAATTTTTTTTTGATAAATTGTTAAATTTTTTTATCTTTTTCTTTCTGGGAATGATCATAAGTTGTTTTGAGCATGTGGGGTTTTTTCATTTTGGCTTTATAATCAATAATTAATCACCATCTTTGCAAAAAATTGCTGTTGCGTTTTATGTGCTGAGCTCATTTCGTTTTGGTTTTGTTGGATAGAGTGTATCTTTTTCTCCGTCTTTTTATTTTATTTTTATATATATATAAAATCAACGACTGCTTAATTAGTTTCGGTTTTCGTTCTTGTGTAGCTTGTGTTCAAAGTAAGTCATTTTATTTTTTATTTTTTATTTTTGCTTATTTGGATTGGAATCTATCTGACAGTAAGTAAGCTTCTGTTTAAAGCTATAACACTTGGTCTTTCTAGTTACCATTTATGTGTTTTAATGCTAACTGTATGTAGGCAGATCTGGGCTCTGGTAATCATCTGAGATTATTTATTTATTTATTTATTTATTTTCTTTTTAAATTTCATTAATTTTGGTTTATGTAACATCTATTATTTTATTACTTGCATTATTTGTGTAATTAATGGGTTTGAGGGAATTTGTACTTGTGTTATGCTTATGTCTTTGAATAGAAGTTGTTACAGATTCAGTGTACCGGATTTATCAAGCTGGAAATGATTTATTTATTTAATTTAATTTGCAGGACTTCACGGTTGGTGCATGTTTTCGAATTATTTGAGGAGTAATTTTGTGCTTTAGTTGGTAGGAGGGGGTAGAGAATTTGACCTGGTTCAATTAATATTGGAATCAGGGTTGATACTTGAGGCTATAGTGAATGGGAATCTTCGAAGAAATGGGATTATGTGGAAACCTCGAGTTCTTATCGACGCTCCCTGGGGAAGGAGAGGCAGTTCTGGGGAATGAAATGGAAGTAGTTGATAGTGATGAAGAAGAGGATGCTGATGAGGTCGAGAGGAGGATGTGGAGAGACCATATGCTCCTGAGGAAGCTTAAAGAACAGAACAAGAGTAAGGAAGTAGTTGATAGTTCTAAGCAGCGTCATCCCCAGGAGCAAGCTCGAAGGAAGAAGATGTCTCGGGCACAAGATGGCATCCTCAAATACATGCTCAAAATGATGGAAGTTTGTAAGGCTCAGGGTTTTGTGTATGGAATTATCCCTGAGAATGGAAAGCCGGTGACTGGAGCTTCTGATAATCTTCGTGGTTGGTGGAAGGAAAAAGTGAGATTCGACCGTAATGGCCCTGCCGCAATTGCTAAGTATCAGACTGTTCATGCAATTCCTGGAAAGAATAAAGATTTTGGTACTGTGGTGTCTACACCTAACACCTTGCAAGACCTTCAGGATACTACTCTTGGATCTCTTTTGTCGGCTCTGATGCAGCACTGTGATCCACCGCAGAGGCGTTTTCCGCTGGAGAAAGGTGTTGCTCCACCATGGTGGCCTACTGGGAATGAGGAATGGTGGCCTCAGTTGTGTCTGCCCAAGGATCAGGAAGGACCTCCTTATAAGAAGCCCCATGATCTGAAGAAGGCTTGGAAAGTGGGTGTTCTCACAGCAGTGATCAAGCATATGGCCCCTGATATTGCCAAGATCCGAAAGCTTGTTCATCAATCTAAATGCTTGCAGGACAAGATGACTGCCAAGGAAAGTGCCACTTGGCTGGCAATAATTAATCAGGAAGAAGCTTTGTCTAGGAAACTGCATCCTGATAGCTGCCCTCCTGCATCTACCGGTGGAAGTGGTTCCTTCATCATTACTGATATCAATGATTACGATGTTGAAGGAGTAGATAATGAAAAAAATGTTGAAGTAGAGGAGATTAAACCTTGTGATGCCAATCTCTTCAACATGGCTGCTGTGGGATCAAGAGACAGGCTCACGATGACTCCATCCTTGGTTCCTCGAATCAAGAGAGAGGTTTTTCAGACCAACTCGGATTCCATTCAGAAGAGGAGGCAGTTGGTTGATGAGCCACATATGATGATGGATCAAAAGATATATACATGTGAGTTTCCTCAGTGCCCCTACAATGACTACCGCCTTGGCTTCCTGGACAGGACTTCGAGAAACAATCACCAGTTGAATTGCGCATTTCGCCATAACTCTTCTCAAGGGTTTGGAATGTCAAACTTTCAATTTAACGATGACCAACCTGCAGCGTTCTCTCTACCATTCGCTCAACCTGCACAGCCTACTCAGCCAAAGCCAGCAACTCCAACCAAGAACCAGACTCAACCTCAATTTAATGTATCAGGACTTGGACTTCCTGGTGACGGGCAAAAGATGATTTCTGATCTGATGTCGTTCTATGATACTAATCTTCAGCCAAACACGAACACGAGTCCCGGGAGTTTGAATGTTATGGAAGATCGAAATCAGCAGCCAGAGCAGCATAAATTTCAACTTCAGCCGGATGATAGCTTCTATAACCATGGAGTTATGATGGGGGGCAACATGCCAATGAACAAATCTGTGTCCTCCTCAACTGAAATTGATTTTAATCAATGCAAAGCATTTGATTCCCCATTTGATGATACCAATCCTCACGATAATATTGCTGACTTCAGGTTTCACTCTCCATTCAACATGGCATCCGTTGATTATCCAGTGGATCCTATCCCAAAGCAAGATGTTTCCATGTGGTACCTGTGAAAAATGAAGCTAACCCTCATCTAGGCGCGCTTCCATTTGCCGTGGACTCTAGCAGAAGGGGGAAAGGTTGCCATCACACAGTTCTGCACTGAAAGGTTTTTAAGTTTGATTACTTTAATAAATGTTCAGTATTTAGATGTTTCCAATCAAAGCACACACACGTAAACTCGGGTTTAGTAGCGTTATCTAGGTTGCCTTCGCTGCAGAAATGAACAAGGGCAATAAATAAAGAATTGGTAAGGAAACCGCAACCCAGTATTCAATACTGCATTTGATGTTTAGGGACATTTCTCTGTTGCTATCTATGGTTGATATTGGCATATGTAGTTGTGTATTTACACATACTTTTTAGTTTTTATTTATTTATTTATTTATTTATTTATTTTACTAATTTTGTTGTTATATTATATGACACCATAGTTCTGGATTTTGGATTAGCATTGATAGCCACTGTTACTTTCATTCTAATGAATGGATGAATGTAGTGAAAACTTCTGCTTGTAGTTTTGAACTACTCAAAGGTTGGAGGCCTTACTAGTTTAATTTTTGGTTATGACCATAATGTTCATGGAAATGGAAAGATCTCCTTATAAAATTACAATATTACCCCTCTTCTTTTTTTAAATAAATTATTTTATTTTTTATTTTACTTTTCAATTTACTTCTTTTATTCTTTTATTTTACTTTTGATTTATTTCTTTTATTTTTTCTTTATATTTATAGTTTTTTTTTTCTCTTTTACTTATTTAATAAATCTTATATATAATATATTTTTGTTTATTTTGTGTTTCTTTCTTTATTTAATTTTCTTTTGATTCTTTATTAATTTATTTAACATTACTTATGTATAATAGAAAAAATTACCTTTTATGTTAGCAATGATTTTTCATTTGTGACTAAAACAATTAAATGTATAGCCTGAAACAAATATTTTTTCTAAATGAAAAGTCTCTTAAACCAATTTTATTTTAGCCATGTTCAGAGGAAAATACATGTAATAATACACAAAAAGAAATACATGAAAATATATAAAAATACAAATTTTAATTTATGTTGCCTCTAAAGTCTCATCCTGAAGCACTTGGTGGTATATGATTACGCCCAAATATGACTCGCGGTTATCGCAGTACAGTTGGGGTGTCGATTCCACAGAGAGATGGTTACAAAAACTGGTTTACTTAAACAAAAACAATTAGCAATAACTGATCTTAAAGAAAGGATTAAATTATGATGGAAAACTAAAGAATTCAAAGGCTTAAAAGATTTTAATAATAATGAGAAAAATAGCAAAGCATCAGGGTCCCCTCTTGTACCTATTACTTATATTCCGTTATTGATTCATGTTATTACTCAATTAAGGATTTCACGTCCCAAATCCAAAATTGGAAGATATTCAATTCTACACCAGTTTAAGTTCTAAGGTAATTGTTATTCAATCTTCTCTACGTTCACAACTCACAAGGTTATCGTTACAACCTATCTAACGACGACAATATACCCTCGGGCAATACTGCAGCAGAAGATCAACTCGCAAAACAACCTTAATCTATCAAACCAATTTTACTAACAACACATAGAAAAAGCATGACTGAATCTATATGTAAACTAATAAAATATGATTCTCAATTAATCAAAAGAATAAAGAGATGAATAGAATAACAATTGTATTAATCAATTAAAATCATTCATGAATCAAATAACAAAAATACAAGAATTGGGTACAAGAGTTCGCCCTTAGCTTTGCTTGGGAGATTAGTTCCGCATGCTAGATGAAGAAACAACAGAGATAGATGGAGAAATCATTGGTTCTGATCCCGGGAATTTGCACGGCTCTGTTTTCTCTTTGGAATTTGTGTATCTAGCCTCCTTTTGTGTTTTGGACGAAGTCTCATATTTATAGAAGTGTCAGGGTGTGATTAGGATCTCAGAAAAACCCTAAAAACGAAACCTGGAACGTGTAGGAAACTGCTTGCGCAGCGCCGCGGCGCTAAACCTCCGGTATTTTGTATGTAATTTTTCACTTTGGGGGGCGCCGAGGCGCCTGGCATCTTCATTGATAATTTATTTTGTAAACAAAACAAATGGAGGGCCCCACGTGTGCTTTTCCAATTCTACTTCAAATAATCAACAAGTTTCTTCTTTTATTTGACTTGCAATTCTTCACGCCATCTTTCTTCCTGGTCAACATTGATGGCGCCTGGGCGCCCATTTTCTTCTTTGAATGGCGCCTCGGCGCCCATTGCGTTCATTGAATGGCGCCGTGGCGCCATTCTCTCTGGTCTTTGTATGAGACCTTGGCGCCTCGGCGCCAATGCTCCTGCTCGTCCTATGTCTTCCAGAAGTTCCAAAACACACTGTGTTTATTCATGGATCCATGTATTAATATTCCTACAAACGAAAATCACTAAATTAGTGTAAATAATAAACATTTCTAAATTAATATAACAATAGAAATTATATACTAAAACATAAAATATATAACTAAATACTTAACAATAAGCCTATATAATTGATGTTTCAAAGTACATTTTCACGCACTTATCACAACCCCCAACCAGCTTATTGCTAGTCCCTAGCAATTCAAGCGTAAAATAAAATGAAAATTAAATAAATAAACTATCTAAGCCACTTTCGTAGGGATCACGATTGCATTTAGCGTATGCAACAAGCCTTTAAACCCCTAGGTGTCCCTAGTGGACGAGTTATAGTCTCGTGAGGGCTTACAGCGACGACACCCACAAACGTCATTCAAAAACACAATCAAACAAAATAAAAACTACATAGTCCCGATAGTTGCACATAATTTTGTCCTCAGAGAATGCATAGTAATGAAATCAGAGAACCTTCAAAGTACTCAATGCAACTCAAATCTAAGTCTTTGAATAAACCATCTAAGCTAGACTCAAAGTGTGTGTGTGTTAAGGTTCGTTCACAGCTTCATTCCTAGGTAAACCAACTCAATGATTTCGTCTAAAAATCGGGGTCGATGGGTCTAACCAACCCAGATATCTCAATTAAGCTCTGTATTTGCTTTTATGTGTGCTCAATATGGTATGCTTTTTTCTTTTCTTTTCTTTCTTGTCTCTTATTGCATTTTCTTTTGGATTTTTATTTTCTTCCTCTTTTGCCATTTTTTTTTTCAACACACCTACCCTTCAAGGTAGCATTTCTCCTCATGGTGGTCCTAATACTCGCCCATGGGTAGCTTCACGCTTGTCGGTTATAGGTGGTTTACTTTCTTTCTTCAGAGACTTTTTCTTTTATTTGCATTCATACCATACGTCATAACACAAGCAATTCAGGATAGATATCTAAGCAAACGGTCATTCATCGACATGCAATTTATTCAACTAGTCATCTTGCTAACTACTCAGGCTTCCACTGCTAAAAACCCATAATTAAGTGCTTACGAGTCTAACATAGATAAACTACTCAAATCATCAGATAAAAGTACATTAAAGGACTTATCGTTTCTAAGATTTCATCCTAACACAAACAATGTCATCATAGGAACTATGTTTAACTATCAGGGACTAAAACAAAACAATAAATATTTTTATTTTATTTTATTTTTTTATTTTTTTTATTTTTTTTTTTTTCAATAAATAAAACAAAACAATACGGAAAAGACAATACGAATAAGACATATCCATCCAGGTGAAACACATGATAATACCACCACCCCCAACCTAAACAAAACATTGTCCTCAATGTAACAACCAATAAATTAAATACAAGGAAGGAGTGCACCTGATTAGAGATGTGGTGAGCCGGGATGAAATATTGAATTATCCTGGAAAAGAAATTAAAACAAAACAAAACAAAAGGAAAAAGAACAAAAGATTAAAAATAGCTAAGAAATAAAGAAAAACATAAATAAATAAAGTACAACAATAAGAAAGAGTAAACTCAATCCGCATAGGTGGGGTCAGCAAGAGGTGTCTCCTCTGCTGCGGAAATCGGATTGTTTAGGAACGGTTTCAGCCTCTGTCCGTTTACTTTAAATATCCTGCCGTCCTTGGGATCTTCTACTTCTACAGCTCCATGAGGGAAACTTGTTTTACAATAAATGGTCCGGTCCATCTGGATCGCAGCTTGCCTGGATGAAGATGGAGTCTTGAATCATAAAGATGAACCTTCTGGTTAGGCTCAAAAGTTTTCCTCATTATCTGTTTGTCATGGGCAGCTTTCATCTTGGCTTTGTATAGACGGGAATTGTCATAAGCATCATTCCGAAGTTCTTCGAGCTCTGTTATCTGCAGTTTCCGCTGTGTACCTGCAACACTCAGATCAAAGTTAAGATTTTTAATAGCCCAATAGGCTTTATGTTCTAACTCAACGGGTAAATGACAAGCTTTTCCAAATACAAGCCTATAGGGAGACATTCCAAGAAGGGATTTGTAAGCAGTACGGTATGCCCAAAGCGCATCCGAAAGGCGTAAAGACCAATCCTTGCGGTCGGGGTTCACCGTTTTCTCTAATATTTGTTTGATCTCTCTATTTGCTAATTCAGCTTGCCCATTTGTCTGTGGGTGATAGGCAGTAGAGATCTTGTGCACCACACCATATTTGCGCATCAAGGCTTCAAAAGATCGGTTGCAAAAGTGTGTTCCTTGATCGCTGATGATGACTCGAGGGGTACCGAAACGGGACAATACATGTTCCTTTAAGAATTTAACTACAGTAGCATTGTCATTGGTTCGGCAAGCGACTGCCTCAACCCATTTAGAGACATAATCAACCGCGAGAAGAATGTAGAGATAACCAAATGAGGGTGGAAAAGGTCCCATGAAATCAATGCCCCAACAATCAAATACTTCAATGACAAGAATAGGGTTGAGCGGCATCATATGACGACGGGACAAGGCTCCTAATTTCTGACATCTTTCACAGGAGCGGCAGAAACCGTTTGTGTCCTTAAATAGAGTGGGCCAATAGAAACCACACTGCAGAATTTTTGCAGCAGTTTTCTTTACAGAAAAATGACCTCCGCAAGCGTTGGCATGACAAAAGGTCAACACACTGAGAACTTCATCCTCAGGAATGCAACGTCTCAATATTTGGTCGGGGCAGTATTTGAATAAGTACGGGTCATCCCAATAAAAATTACGTACCTCGACCAAGAATTTACGTTTATCTTGTGTAGTCCAAGTGGACGGGCACTCACCAGAAACTAAAAAGTTGACAATGTGTGCATACCATGGTGCTCGTGTGACTGCAAAAAGATTTTCATCAGGGAAGTCATCACGAATTGGTGGGCCATCGGCAGAGTCGTTAAACTCCAAGCGAGACAAGTGATCTGCTACCACATTTTCAACACCCTTTTTATCTTTGATTGTTAGGTCGAATTCCTGTAACAACAGGATCCACCTAATCAATCTAGCCTTAGCATCTTTCTTCGAAAGGAGGTACTTGAGGGCTGCATGGTCGGTGAAAATGGTGATAGGAGAGCCGATTAGGTATGCACGAAATTTGTCTAAGGCAAAGACTACTGCCAGCAGTTCTTTTTCAGTTGTGGAATAGTTCATTTGAGCACTGTTTAGAGTTCTGCTGGCATAATACACGACAAAAGGTTTTCCTTCTCGTCTTTGTCCTAAAACTGCCCCAACTGCGTAATCACTAGCATCACACATAATCTCGAATGGTAAATTCCAATCGGGTGGTTGTATGATTGGGGCAGAGGTGAGTTTAGTTATAAGTGTCCTAAAGGCATCTTCACACTCCTGTGTCCATTCAAATGAAGAATCTTTAGCGAGAAGGTTACACAGGGGTCTAGAGACAGAAGAGAAGTTCTGTATGAATCTCCTATAGAAACCAGCATGCCCAAGAAATGATCGCACATCTTTAACATTTTGGGGTGTTGGCAGCTTAGATATCAAATCGATCTTTGATTTGTCGACTTCAATGCCTTTGGATGAGACAATATGACCTAGGACGATTCCTGAAGAGACCATAAAGTGACACTTTTCCCAGTTCAGAACGAGCCTTTTCTCCTGACATCGACTTAATACTGCTTTCAGGTTAAGCAAGCATATATCAAAGGAGTCGCCAAACACTGTTAAGTCATCCATGAACACCTCCATACACTTCTCAATCATATCACTAAAAATGCTCAACATGCATCTTTGAAAAGTGGCGGGGGCATTGCATAAACCAAATGGCATGCGGCGAAAAGCATAGGTTCCGAACGGGCAGGTAAATGTGGTTTCTCCTGATCTTCCAAGGAGATCTCAATTTGGTAGTATCCTGAATACGTCTAGGAAACAGTAAAATGGGTGACCAGCTACCCGCTCATCATCATCATGATGGCATTCATCGTCATCATGTGGTTGTTTCCCGATGTGAAAAATATTCACTTCCAGTGTCATATTCCCGAATGACAATTTCATGAGACCATTCCGACAATTGATAAGAGCATTTGCTGTAGCAAGGAAAGGTCTACCCAGGATAAGAGGAATTTTGGATTCGGTCTTAACTACGGACTGGGTGTCTAGGATCAAGAAGTCAACGGGATAATAGAATTTGTCAATCTGGAGTAAGACATCTTCTACTACCCCTCGTGGAGTTCTGACAGAACGATCTGCTAACTGCAAGACTACTGAGGTGGGCTTAATCTCTCCAAGACCTAACTGTGTATATATGGAATATGGCATGAGATTCACACTCGCGCCCAAGTCTAGTAATGCCTGACCAAACTCGCATGTACCAATATGGCAAGTGATGGTGGGACACCCCGGGTCTTTATATTTTGGTGGGGTCTTTTGTTCAATCACTGCACTAGCTTGTTCCGTTAGGAACGCAGTTTTCTTCACATGGTGCTTCCTTTTCATGGTACATAGATCTTTTAAAACCTTAGCGTATGTGGGAACCTGTTTGATTACATGTAACAAGGGCAGGTTTATCTTTACTTGCCTAAGGTGTTCTAAGATCTCACTGTTCGGGTCTGCAGCCTTGGTGGCTGGCCTAAGGGCTTGAGGAAATGGTACTCTAACTGGGAGTTGTGGTTCTGGGTCTTCCTGAGGAGTTTCTACACTATTATCCTGGGTCGGATCTGTTATGTTTGGGGTGTCTTTTACTCCTACCTCCTTACCACACCTAATAGTTATGGCATTAACGCCTTTTACATTCGCACCTCCCTGATCAGCCTGTGCCATGTGTTGCCCTTGAGGATTAGGTTGAGCTTGGAAGGGAATTTCCCTTGTTCATTCACACTCAATACGTTGGTTAACTTGGAGATTTGGCTTTTAATCTCCTTGTTGTCCTCAGCTAGCTGAGCTATTAAGGATTCAAACTTCTGATGGGTTGATTCAAACTTTTGATTGGTCTTACTTTGAGTTTCCACAAAGGCTTGCAGGGTGTCCTCTAAGGAGTTCCTAGGGATGGCAGGTGTGTGATACTGAGGTGGGGTACTGTAACTCCTAGGCTGTGGTGTCTGAGTCGACTGATGAGAGTCTTGTTTCCAACTGAAATTGGGATGGTTTCTCCAACCAGGGTTATAAGTGTCTGAGTACGGTGTGTAGGGTTTCCTATACGTTCCTAATGCATTGCATTGACTCTCATATGGGTCCCTAGTTGTAGGGCACTCTTGTGTCAAATGATCGGTCCTGTTACAAACAGCACAAACTTCCTGAGGCTCTAAGTTGGCTACTGTATGCATAGATTTATTGTCCTTAGCTAGTAAGGTTCCCATTTGTCTGGCTAATAGTTCAACTTTCGCCTTAAGGCTGTCCTCCTCTCTCAAATGGTGTACGCTTCTAATGGGAGGAGTGAGGTGTGTTCTATCAGTGCTATATGGAATTAGGTCCAGTCCAGGTATGAGACTTCTTAGCTAGGTCATCTAGGTACTCGAGGGCCTCATCAGGGTCATTTTGGATAAACTTGCCGTTACACATTGTCTCAACGAATTGGCGCTCCCTAGGTGTCAATCCATCATAGAAGTGACTAACTAAACGCCAACTCTCAAAACCATGGTGGGGACAACTAGCTAACAATTCCTTATACCTCTCCCATGTTTGGTAAAGGGTCTCACTGTCTTTCTGGGAAAAGTTAGAGATTTGTTTTTTAAGGGCATCCGTCTTGTGGTGTGGGAAATATTTATCAAAGAATGCCCGGGTCATCTCGCCCCACGATCCTATTGACCTAGGTCTTAAAGAGTACAACCAACTCTTAGCTTTGTCCTTAAGGGAAAAAGGGAAAAACTTAAGTCTGATTGTGTCTGTAGTTCCAAACCGGTCATGGAAAGTCGCTACTACCTCTTCAAACTCTCTAATATGCAAATAGGGATTTTCGTTCTCCAAACCATGGAAGGTTGGAAGATACTGTATCATCCCAGGTTTAAAATCTACGGGTGGTGCATTTGGAGGAAACAGGATACACGAAGGTGTAGCCGTGCGAGTTGGGTGGAGGTACTCTTCAAGAGTCCTCCTAGGTGGCCTCTCGTAATCACTCATTATGTGTGCACTAGATGTGGAGGGTGTGAATAGTGGATTGTCAAACAAACTCTCTGAATCAGAATTCTCTTCTTCAGTTCTAACGAACCTACCAAATCTATCCCTACGTCTAGGCATGTAATTTAAGTTCAAATAATACTAGGGAAAAAAAATGATTAATAAAAAAAAAAGAATAACCTAAAATTCAAAATCTAAGTAAAACTAAAACAAAAATAGAACAATTAGAATAAATACTAAGATAAAAAGAACTAATTAAGAATAAAAACTAAATTACTAAAAGAAAATAAACGAAAATAAATAAATAAAAGGAACGAAGTTACCGCTTCGTTATTGACAAAGCAAACCTGTCCTTTTGCTTGTAAACCGTCTCCCCGGCAACGGCGCCAAATTTTGATTACGCCCAAATATGACTCGCGGTTATCGCAGTACAGTTGGGGTGTCGATTCCACAGAGAGATGGTTACAAAAACTGGTTTACTTAAACAAAAACAATTAGCAATAACTGATCTTAAAGAAAGGATTAAATTATGATGGAAAACTAAAGAATTCAAAGGCTTAAAAGATTTTAATAATAATGAGAAAAATAGCAAAGCATCAGGGTCCCCTCTTGTACCTATTACTTATATTCCGTTATTGATTCATGTTATTACTCAATTAAGGATTTCACGTCCCAAATCCAAAATTGGAAGATATTCAATTCTACACCAGTTTAAGTTCTAAGGTAATTGTTATTCAATCTTCTCTACGTTCACAACTCACAAGGTTATCGTTACAACCTATCTAACGACGACAATATACCCTCGGGCAATACTGCAGCAGAAGATCAACTCGCAAAACAACCTTAATCTATCAAACCAATTTTACTAACAACACATAGAAAAAGCATGACTGAATCTATATGTAAACTAATAAAATATGATTCTCAATTAATCAAAAGAATAAAGAGATGAATAGAATAACAATTGTATTAATCAATTAAAATCATTCATGAATCAAATAACAAAAATACAAGAATTGGGTACAAGAGTTCGCCCTTAGCTTTGCTTGGGAGATTAGTTCCGCATGCTAGATGAAGAAACAACAGAGATAGATGGAGAAATCATTGGTTCTGATCCCGGGAATTTGCACGGCTCTGTTTTCTCTTTGGAATTTGTGTATCTAGCCTCCTTTTGTGTTTTGGACGAAGTCTCATATTTATAGAAGTGTCAGGGTGTGATTAGGATCTCAGAAAAACCCTAAAAACGAAACCTGGAACGTGTAGGAAACTGCTTGCGCAGCGCCGCGGCGCTAAACCTCCGGTATTTTGTATGTAATTTTTCACTTTGGGGGGCGCCGAGGCGCCTGGCATCTTCATTGATAATTTATTTTGTAAACAAAACAAATGGAGGGCCCCACGTGTGCTTTTCCAATTCTACTTCAAATAATCAACAAGTTTCTTCTTTTATTTGACTTGCAATTCTTCACGCCATCTTTCTTCCTTGGTCAACATTGATGGCGCCTGGGCGCCCATTTTCTTCTTTGAATGGCGCCTCGGCGCCCATTGCGTTCATTGAATGGCGCCGTGGCGCCATTCTCTCTGGTCTTTGTATGAGACCTTGGCGCCTCGGCGCCAATGCTCCTGCTCGTCCTATGTCTTCCAGAAGTTCCCAAAACACTTGTGTTTATTCATGGATCCATGTATTAATATTCCTACAAACGAAAATCACTAAATTAGTGTAAATAATAAACATTTCTAAATTAATATAACAATAGAAATTATATACTAAAACATAAAATATATAACTAAATACTTAACAATAAGCCTATATAATTGATGTTTCAAAGTACATTTTCACGCACTTATCAGTATACATATTATTTTTTTTATACATATATGATAAATAAAGTAGAAACAAGATAAATATAATAAATAAAAGATATAAATAATATTAAATAAATTAAAGTCAAAAAAGATATTCAAAAAATCATATATATACCTATATATATATATTATATATATAATATATATATATATATTTATATGTGTTTGAGATTTTATAAGGGGGTAATATTATAATTTTGTAGGAGTGGTTGTCAGGGGATGGGGAAAAAAGCAGCTAATCATTTTATTTAAGGATGACTAATTTCTTCTTCATTTTTAATGTAATATTAGTGGGTTAAATATATTATTATTATTATTTTGGGAAAATGACATTTAGACTTCCAAGGTTTGCTCTAACATACACAAAGATCTCATTGTTTTTAGAAATGACCATACTGACTCTTTTTGGGATGTATAGACTAGGGATAGACAAAAATCCCCGTGAGGATGAGGCCCGTAGGGGTTTGGTATGTTAGAGGGTAAGAGAACAATTTTCTATATATGTTGGTTATACTAGTCGGGTACATGTATTGATATCCCAACTAAATAGAGGTAAAAATTTTCGTGTGAACGAGATCCCATATGGGAGCCTTGTAAGTTAGGGACAGTAAGGAGATAATTTTTATATCCGTTGATTGGACATGACAAATACGAATATTGGCCCAAAAGAGGTTGATGTGATTATTTCATCAGTGTTTAACAGATATTTACCCTTTAAAAAAAAGAAAAATTATAAAATCGACATCAGATTTGAACACGAACAGCGTAACACATGGTGTGCCACGTGTGAATGCAAACCCATATAATATGTGTTAGGAAAACATAGTAATCAGATTACTGTGAGTGTGAGGGGGAAATATGAAAGTCTTAAGACAACTCAATGAATGACTACACAAAACAAACTTTTGAAGAAAAAGCAAACATACACTCACCATATTCATTTTGTCAAATTCTAAAGTCCAATTCCATCTGCTTCTACAGTCAAAGTTAGGCATGTTGTGGTTCCATTATATTATTAGGTCAAATTATGGAAACTTTACAAATTAAGAAAATGATTGATGACTGAATAATATATCATCAATCAACCGAAGAAAATCTATAATACAACAGAGGTATCACGTAATCTGTGATTGATATTAAATTATATATGTCATTTTCCAATTTATTAGTGATATCAAGTTACTCATGCCTCCGTTGCACCAAAGAATTACTCAATTAACGGAGAAGTTTACTCCATATATATAATCCCTTTTTTACATGGTGATTTTAAAGTCAGGGTTTGTTTACTTCTTCGATTAGGGAATGAGAATGATTATTATGGTTTGTTTACTTTCTTAAATGAGAGTGGTTATTGGCGGGTCTCGCTAAAATTGAGAATGAGGAAGAGAAATCTCATTCACATGAGAGTGGTTAAGGAACGAGACTCTCATTCCTTCAACTCCCAATTATACCAATCGTATATTTCTTAAATTATGTATTTGATATTAGATAATAGGATTGAAATTATGTGGTTTGGCAACGTAATTAATTAATAGGCTGTAAATTATGTGGGCACTTGGTAATTGGGAAAATGACAACATCGTAATTAATTAATATGTTAGAAATTATGTGGATATTTGACAACAAGGAAATGAGAACATCGTATAAATTGAAAAAAAAAAATAGTAATATATTTTATTTTTATTAATAAATCTATAAATTGACTTACACAAAATCAATTTCCCTAAAACAATTCAAAATTTATGGCTTAAAATTTATAGGAAATAAACGAGAGATATCAATTTAATGTTATATTCTTTTAGCCGCTTTTTTTTAATATTATTATTATTTTGTATTTGAGTATTTATATAATTAATAGGCTAAGAATTATGTGGGTTAGCAAAGGGAAAATGGAAACAACATAATTAATTAATAGGCTATAAATTATGGGGGCACTTGACAACAGAGAAATGAAAACATCATAATTAATTAATATGCTAGAAAATACGTGAATATTTGACAACGAGGCAATAAGAATATCATAATTAATTAATACACTAGAAATTACGTGCAACAATGAAATGAGAGCATCGTAATTTAAAAATATTAAAATATAAGAAATAAAAATAATAAAAAATAAAATAATATTAAATTGACACTTTTTAGTTGTAAATTTTTAAATTGTTTTAGAGAAAATTACGTGCAACAATGAAATAAGAACATCGTAATTTTTGCTGTATTAAAATATCTAAGATTTATTTCTCTCTTGGTCAAGACTTGTTGCTAAATAATATTTTAATGTTTGAAGGCAAATGTCTGACTATTCACAAATATAAATTTAATTAATCAAAATTTATGTACATTAACAAAATAATTAGTATTATTTCAATATTTCACAATACTTCAATGATATTAATTAAAGACAAGAACAATATTTTTTTTTATGTAACTAATTAATTTATTACTCGGTCAAAATGAAAGTCACATATAATCACAACTTAGTCACAACTCACAATTAAGGATGAAAACGGTCTGTTATGGGAATATCAATAATTATATTAGGCCAATTCAATTAATGAGTATGAAAATTTTATCCGTACCTATCCTTAACGTAGGGGTGTTCGCGGTACGGTTCGGGTCGGTTTTTTCGTTTTTCACTTCAAACCGCACAGGTTGTCGGTTTGGGAAATTAGAAACTGAAATCGCAAATTTGATAAGGAAAACCTCGGCGGTTCGGGTTGGCGGTTTAGCGGTTTGGGCTGTTCGGGTCGGCGGTTTGGATTATAAATTTTTTTAAGGAAATTTTGTGCGTTTTTTCACATAATAATTGAAGAGAAAAAATACATAATTTTCATTTATACATTGCATATTGTCAAATGATCATTAAATATCTTAAATTTCATGGTTAAAAAAGAAGAAAAATATAAAATAATATCTAATTTGAACGCGGGTCGACGGTTTAGGCGGTTCGGGTCGCAGTTTGAGTCAAAATTTGCGGTTTTAGGTGGTTCGGGTCGCGATTGGGTCAAAACCGCACACCGACCCGAAATTTACGGTTCGGTTCTGATTGACCTGAAATTATTTTCAATTTTTTTCAAACTGCGCGGTGCGGTTCGGGTCGGATTGCGGTTTGACCCGAAACCGTGATCACCCCTACTAACGTATCAGGGCCCTTGTGATTGTGAGGTCCCTGTTTATACAGGGAGTTTACATCTATTTGAACAGTGGAGTCAATACTCATATTTGACTCGTTCAATTAACAAGTATTTGTAAAATGTCTATTCACCCATCCCTATCGTAATAGGCCTCATCCTTGCGAGGATTTTTGATGCCCTTACTCACAATGACATTGACATATACTCAATACTCAATCATATTTTAATGAGACCAAACATATTATTTATAAAGACAATCACATTTTCATAAGGACAATTCCATGTGAGAACATTCACATTTTCAAGTTGTATTTTTTTGTGCGATGAAATAATTTTGAGATTAATTTCGACCTTATAGAAATCCAAATTTGAGATAAGTTTCTTCATGAAAGTTGTGGGTTTGAATGTTAATTGCATGTAGAGTTTTATAAATTGTAATTTAGAGTTCGAATGAATGAGATATGCGTATTTGAAAATGATTGGTGATGAACATTAAAAAAAAATTTAATAAATGAGAAATTAATCATTTTACACATGTAATTTCATTAATCCCCTTAATTTAGCACATTTGTGAAATAATAATTAAATCTATATTTTATATATTTTTATTGTGATTTTTATTTTTATGTAGGTGAAATAATACTGCTTAGGAATATGCATGTTATCTGGATTTCGAGGGCTCGGAAGCCCAAAGAAATATGAAGATTAAATTTGAATGAGATATAAAAAGATTGACCATATCTGATTCGTTGTTGGATGAACTTATCGTAGAATCGGCCACACAAGATAATAATTAAGCAACATTTAGATAATTACAATTGAATTATTGTTTCAATAATACAATTGCAATTCATTTACAATCAAAAGATACGTTTGATGAGAAAATCATGAAATAAATGCATTTAATGAAATGTTGACAATTGTGAACAAATGTTGGCAAATGATAAGCAAAAAACAAATAGCTATAATTTAGTTTTGAAATTTTTTGCTTGAGGTGCTGATCAAATTGCCTATAAATTGAGGTGCTCAGCACTTCAGTTTTTCAGCCTGTTCCATATTTTCGCTTAATAATTTGTGGAGTCTCAACTCTTGTGTGCTTTATTTTTTTTAATTTCTTTCTTTTTCAGTAATAAAATTATATGTGTTTTTATTCAAAACATGAGTAGCTAATTCCATTATACTGTGGTAAATGGTGAAACTCTTGATATGAGAATATAACTTAATCTTTTTTATAGTATAATATATAAATTGTAATCCGAATGCTAATATTAAATTTTCTCTTGTATTATGTGGGGTGTTTTGATTCGTTGTAGACTATCTCATCTTAGTTGACACAAGTAATACTTTACCTCATATTAAATGAGATAATAATTTAAATCTGGATTAATTATCGACAAAATCGTATCATCACATTTATGGATGGTTTTATATGTTCTGGCATAACTGAGTACTTATTTGTACTAGTCATAGATAAACCGTGTCACCACTTTTATGCATAGTTTTATATGTTTTGGCATAATTAAATTCTGAAATAAATTAAGTGGGTAATAATGATAATTTATATATTATAAAAAGTAAGATTTCTCTATATTTGAAATATTAAGAGTGGATCCTCTACCCCAAATATTTTAATTTATCGTTGCATTATAATATAAAAATTGTTCACCACTTTAATCAATTCAGTTTTTATTTTGTTACTCGAATTATTATTTTATTTTATTAAATTTATTCCCTGTGAATCGACCCCAGACTTATCAGATTTTTTTATTACTTCGACACTCTTATATTTAAGAGTAAAGAACTATTTTTTGTGAATGTGTCAATTGGTCTAACATCAATCTCTTATAAATATGAGGATTATTTTTTACTCATTTTTTGATCAAAACATATCGATAATGATGCTTGTTTTAAAGCTTATGAATTGTAGAATAAAACCATAATTTTTTTTAAATCATTTCATATTTTAGAGATATTTAATTTTTTAAAATTTAAAGTTAAAAAAGTACACCCATTTTGTACTACCACACTTCAAGTCAAAAAGTATTTATTTATTTGTTTTTTTTGTTTGTTTTTTTTTAATTGAACGGTGGCACTAATGTAATTATGAGATTTTCATGTTATATTTAAGTAATTTTACAAGCTCAGGATTAAATCCAAATTTTTATGTGCGTGCTGGGACTAAATGCAAATGGACATATTGATTTTGAACTAAATAATAATTCCCCTTAAAATTAAGTATAGAAGCATTTAAAATGGAATTATACTAAAATTTAATTAAAATATAGTTATTAAGTTAAATAAATAAAATAATTTTCTATAAAAATATTAGATTTTATAATAATTTTGAATAAAAATATTGTTTTTACAATTGTATTTGTATATATTTTTTAATTTTTTTAATGTGCAAAATTATTAATTGTTTTATCACAAGAATAAATATGTGAAAACATAAAATATTCCTTTGATTGTACCGCGCCCCTTCCACCTTCAAATTAAAGGTATCATCTTAGATTTGATTTGAACTCGTAATCTTTTACTACAAGAGCTAAAGGCAATTTTTTTAAGTCGTTGGAAACCCCACCACCAAACCACCTCTTTCGGATTTAAGCGGAGCAAGTAAAACCCTCAATTGTCCCAGGTTCTTACAAGAAACGTACTACCTGGATTCGAACTCAGGACCTTAAGGTGAGATCCCGAATCCTACACCACGAGACTATTTTTACTTTATATATATAACATATAGTTATAGACCAAGATAAGAAAGAGTACAAATAATTCTAAATCAATCATGTCTATCTCAGAACTCATTTTGATTTACAGGAAAAAAAAAACCAAAAGTATTATCAGCTTCAAAGTAAATGTATCATCTCTTAGATTTGATTTAAAAGACATATCCACTTTTAATGACCAAATCTTTTTTGAGGCTCAACCTTATCATATAATATGGCTTTGTAGCCTTCAGAATGGTGTCTATTTGCTCTACATCCTCCTCCAATGTATGTTCAGGGTTCATCTGATACTCATAAAATAACTTCAGTCGTGGCCAAGGGCCTCAGCCCCGTAACTTTATGAGCGTTCTCCTTAAACGAGTCATCGTTACCTGAATTAACTAAAACCTAGGGTCAATTGTACTGACAAGTATTCTCAATTCACTATTACTGTTCACATATGTTAAGTTACTTCACATTCTTCCTCGCTTACGATTCTATGGTAAAGTTAAAAGAACACAAGTATATTCAATCATCAATCACTCATAACAACCAAGGAATTTTGTTTATGATTTATCATTCTTATTATTTATACGTACTTATTGATAGTTGTGCCGATCCATGATGCTCATGTGACTCTGTCTTCTATTTACGAGGAACGACAAACCCTCTCTGATACCAACTGTAACGCTCCGATCTATAACCACCTTACCCAAATGAGTATAGAGCCAGAACGCTATCAAATTCTCTCTAACTTTACACTCCCATGACATTTAAGAAAAAACGCTAACGTTACCAAATTAATAGTCATTCATAGAAGTCAAATATATCTTTCTTAAATCAAATGATAAAATAAATGTATTGTATAGACTAAATTAACACACTAGATTCCCCAAGACTTAATTATACTGGAGACTTATTACTCTAATGCCCTAAACTGCATTTAAAATAAAAGACATGGTTCATTGTCACATGAGCCACCATCATGGATTTGTCGCGCAACCACCAACCATTAGATCAACATATTCTTCCAAAAGATGATCACCTGCACCACATGACACATTGAGCCTAAGCCCATCAAGAAATTTTCATGCATGAATGCAATGATGTTCCCTTTTTTAAAAATGCAATTCATTGAAAACTTGATTTCGACACAAACCATTACCAATTGATAAACCATTTTCAGTTACAGGGCCCTCGGTCTTGGTATACGCTACAAGGCAACCGGTCGGGATTTTGATGTTCTACTTTAGAACATATTTAACCATTACTATTAATGGTTCCTTTACCAGTAACCTTTACCAAAACATTACCTTGGGTAATCCTTTACCAAATCATTACCACAAGTAATCCTTTAGCAAGTTATTGCCATAGCCAATCCTTAATCTTTACCTAAACGTTACCACAAGTAATCCATTACCGAATCATTACCTATGGTAACCCATTACCATTTTCCTTTACCAAAACGTTACCATAGGTAATCCATTACCGAATCATTACCTACGGTAACCCATTACCATTTTCTTTACCAAAATATTACCATAGATAATCCATTACCTAATCATTACCCATGGTAACCCATTACCATTTTCTTTACCAAAACGTTACCATAGGTAATCCATTACCGAATCATTACCTATGGTAACCCATTACCATTTTCCTTTACCAAAACGTTACCATAGGTAATCCATTGCCGAATCATTACCTATGGTAACCCATTATCATTTTCTTTTACCAAAACGTTATCATAGATAATCCATTACCGAATCATTACCTATGAAATTTCTAAATATTTCATCGGATATGGATGATGACAAATAAGATATTCGTAATTTTTGAGATATGCACAATTGGAATTTTGTATCCACAACCTATTTAACTTTCGGGGTTGGTATCCACATTTGTATCCCTCCATCAAAGATAATATTCTAATCTTTCTGAAATATCTGCAATATCAGAAAAAAGAGAAATATGCTAATGGATACAGTAAAACCTCGATAAATGAATAATCTCGATTAATGAATAAATTCTTCCGATCCTGACTTGGGTCAGTGTACTAAATGAATAATTTCGCTAAATGCATAAGATAATAAAATTTTCAAAACCCTTAAAAGGCCCAACGAAAATATAAATGAATAATTAATCAAATATAAAATAAAACATTAATTATAATAATATATAAAAATCATATTATTATTGATTTTTTTTCTTGACAACTTCTCAATTCAACTCTTTTTTGTTTTTTTCTTGAAGAAGGATGCTCATTTTTATATTCGCATAATACTCTTCTCATCTCATTAGTCAATATATATTTTTTTCTCTCTTTTCAAATTAGAAGCCATGAAGGAGAAATATGTAAAAAATGTAATGATTTGAGAATAAAAATAAAACTAATATATTTATAAAGTTTGTGTTCATGCATAGCATTTATTAAATTATTTATTACAATGTACTTAATTTAGTCTTTTAGTTTCTCAATAAATATAATTAATAATTATTAATATAAAATTCATGATAGAATTTACAAAATTATTTGTTACAATGTACTTAATTTAATTTTTTAGTTTCTCAATAAATATAATTAATAATTATATGCATGAATCTTAATTAAAGTGATAATACAAGTACAATAAGATGATATAATTGAAACAAACATATGTAAAATTATTCTATAAATGAATAAATATTAATTTATCGATAAATGAATAAATTATTCATTTATCGATAAATAAATAATCTCGGTAAATGAATATATTTTCTTGGTCCCAACAATATTCATTTATAGAGATTTTACTGTATATGATATTTGATACAATTGGTTCATTTAATACAAATCCAATAATTCAATATAAATTTGTTCAAAATAATTTTGAAGATCAATTTCAATACAATTATTAAGGTTACAATTAACATATCAACACCAATTCAACACAATATTGAAGATCAATTTTAACACACAATTATAGAATCTCATCTTCAGTTTTTGGACAGATAACAAATACCTAATCTCATATTCGCAACTTATTCACTACGGATATCATATTATTTTTTTGGACTAATATTAGAAGATATTCAAAATATTCGTCCAAATTGCCAACCTACCATCGAGCACTTACACCACTATTTTATAATACTTAGCATGTCAAAAATCTGCTTTAAAAAAGATATCAAACCAAATATTGATCCATTAGTCTCTCCTTAAACATACAAAGTGTATGCACTATGTTGTCAAAGGCAATAGGCAGAGAAAAACGTTTTGGTAGTTCAACTTGTCCAAACACTATATTTGTCAAAACAAGTTGATTAGTCAAAAGGTGAGTTGGCTAGTCAAATATGTAGAATTTTATCTAATATATAAAAAATCGTAATTTAAAATACGTAAACACCGCATAACCACCCAAGTGATTGTTTGAAAAATTCGCCCAAACGCCGTTTATGCGAGGCGCCTTTTAACAACATCGATTATTCAAGCATTTTGAAATAATGCAAATGCACATATAAAGATTATGCAAGCATATACACAGTGTGTTGATGAATTAAATGAGAATGCCATGTCAATATTTAAAAGTGAAACTGGGTAAATGTTTTGTCAAGTTGGCAAAATAAGATTAAATTTGACAATGGAAAAGTACTAGTCAGTGATCATGCATAACAAAGCACTTGTCCTAGCATTTGCTCGCCAATTGTCCGAGGATAAAATTGAAACCTTCCAACGCTAAGCTTTTCTATTTCTAATAACTATAGAAGAAAGCACTATGATTGCTCTCTATATTCAGTTGTGCATATGCTAATAAATAACAGAACGAAACTATAAATACCAACAGATTGACTAAATGCATTATAAATCATCACTTCCATCAATACCTTTTGTGTTATCACTGTTTCTGTCATCTGAACTGTCAACAGAATCATCAATATTTTGCACGTCATGACTAACAAACATCCGCTCACTGGGTATGGTAACATCCATCCAGCTCATATCCTCACTCTCCATGCATCCCACATCCTCCACCCAATCTCCGATGTTCGCATCCACAGCTTCTAAGCATATAGGATCAAGTGTTTCTCTTGTACTCCTCGTTTTAACGGCTTCCGTTTTCCTGCTTGGGTATGGGCCAAAACAAGTGATGAGTCATAGGTTTCTCCAAGCATATATGTTATCAAAGGTAGGAATTTATAAATTAAAATCAGAGGATGTTATGAATGTGGAAGGTCTTCAACTAGAAGAAGCAACACCAGAATACAAGTTTAATACATGAAGAAAAACATAAAGGGTTAAGTGAAACAAAAGACCTCACTTTTTAGAACAGATACATGTTTATGCATTTCAGAGACACAATGAACCAAGTGTACATTCTTAATATGTTAATCAATTTTGGAGATAAAATGAACCACATGTATATTCTTTATATGTTAATTAAAATGAAATCCATTTCTTGTGTATGATGTAAGAACCATAAGATGGAGATATATAACGTACTAGTTCTTCTCTCATGCAAGCATCTGCACGAAATTTTCATATAACATACTATCAAAAGTTTTGCCAAGACAACTGCTGAGATAAATGATAAATTCTAGGAACTAAAATGCAACTTCATACATTACTAACATTCCTGATATTATTTTCAGGGCACATGGTTCAAATTGTAAACATGAAATCTATGTCAGTGAATATACCCACAAAGTGCTGATACAAAATGTTACCTCTGCTGAAGGTGCAGGTTATTGTGCACAAAAATGAGATCATTCAATCTCTGGTGCTCCAACCGATTCCTTTTCTTTGATTGGATACGTTCAAACATGCTCCAGTTCCTTCGACACCTAGTGATGCTACAGGTTTGACTTAATATCTTAACAGCCAACCGTTGCAATTCTGGGTAATCAGCTGCATAAAGTGACCACCAAGTAGCTGCAAAGAAAAAATAAATCAATTGACCATTAAATTTTGTCAGGCACAACAAAGACCTATAAATTGATAGCTCCAATGAAATGGATGCTAACCTGGGGCCAATGATTCACGACCACGTAAAGCTACAGGTCGACCAAAATCTCCCACGGCTTCCTTATAAAAGTTTATGTGGCTTGTAATCGTAACTTGGGAAGACACATTAGGCTCTAAAATTTCAATGCAATCAAGTAAACCCTTTTGGATGACTTTGTTAGAGGAGAAACTAGGATTATAAAATACAGATGGGTTGAGAAAATAAGCAGCTGCATGAAGAGGGCTGTGAAAGTCCTCCTGCCACTGATCAATAGCATTCAAATATGGCATGAAGTCAGGTTCCTCATTGTCAAATGTTGCAATGATGCTTTTCTTTGCCTTTTCAATTGCATCATATACGTATCCAACAGATGGTCTATCTTCAGAGTCTATAAGGTGTAAAATAGAAAGTAAAGGCTTAGAGACCTTTAAAGTTTTGTCACAAATTGACCAGAAATGATGGTCTACTATGATTTCAGCCACCTCAAGCCCTGCCCTTTGCTTAGAAAAACTCGACTGCATCCAGGCTGCACCAGTGAACATCTGATGGAGATGGTCCTTCGAAGATACAATATTTTCCATAGTCAAGAAGATGGAAGCAAACCTTGTAACATCAAGCTGGAGAATGTCCCTTCCGCCCATTTTCTTTCTCATTAAATTGAGGACCTTACCATTGTTATAAACAAGCTGAGTAATTCTTTTAGCCTTTGCTAAAACTTCAGTCACTTCATCTATTCTACTAATTTCCTCTAGCATCGTGTCTATACATTGCACTCCACAGGTGCTACAGAAAAAGGTTTTGTATTTGTCCATCAAGAGCTTTCCTGCAGCTCTATAACTAGGTGATGTATCTGTCACAAAGTTTACAATATTCTTGGGCCCAACATCTTGGACAACACTATCAAACAAATTTGAAAGCGCTTCAGCAGATTTTGAGATGTCTGATCCATCAACAGATTTTAGGAACATGGTTCCTTTAGGGCAATAAACAAAAAAATTTATAACTGTACGTGCAGTTCTGTCTGTCCACCTATCAACTAGGACTGAGCATCCAGTCACCCCCCAAGTTTTTTTCAGTTCTTCACAGTATGCCCCTGAATCCTGAACAACTCCGTTTAATAACTTACTCCTCAAAGAGTGATAAGAAGGCATTTTATAACCAGGACCCACTGCAGCAATAGCATCAGCCATCTGTTGAAAAAAATAAGAATTTGCTGCAGTGAATGGCAAGCCAGCATCATACATAAATCTTGCAACAGCCATATCAGCGTCATAGATACTCTCTTGTGAAGCAAAACTCTGGCACAGAGGGTGAGCAACAACAGGCGCACCTGAAAAATTTTGCTTCCTACGTCTCTTTGTTCGATTAGAAGTTCCTTCCATAATCTCTTTACCCTTTCTCCTGATAGTGCCTTGGACAAAAGCACGCTTCTGAATTCTTTCTGAATCATCATCATTCTCTCCTTCTTCCATTCCCTCAAAGTAAGGCACAAATGAATTCTTCTTACTTTTAAAACCTTTCTGCTTTTTCAGCTTTTCCAAAATTTTAAAACCTAAATGTTGTTGAATTTGCACTTTAACCTCTTCAGGCACTTCCGCACATGGAGCTACATTACCCCTTTCACCAGCTAAATGTTGCTTCAGTCTAGAAATTCCACCCCCAAGAAAAATTTTCTGACAATATTTGCACTTAATCTTCTGCCGGCCCCCATTCACCATGGTTCCATGGGCCCAGCCTGGATCCGTTGCACGAGGAGGCGCTAAACTCTAGTAAAGACACATGGCAAGAGGCAAAAGAAAATGCAAAGATATATGAGACTGAGTATTCATCGGCATAAATAACTGTTTTTCAAACTTCAAGCAGATAAAGAAATGTATCAAGAAATCAAATGAAAACAGGAAAACAAATGTGATGATACAAATTGCTTACTTGGTTATCCTTGTGTTGCATAGTCAGAGAAGTGTCAACTGCTCTCGACTCTGTACCATAAGCTATTAACAATCTACATGAAGTTTGAGAGCATAAAAAAATAGATGATTAAAGGACAGAAGAATGCCAAAATAAATAAATAAAACCAAAAAAAAATCCTAATGAAAATAATGAAGCCAATAAATTTTCTGAAATATAGGGAGAATGAGACACAAGCTGTACTATAACACCAAACTAACCATATCCCTTTTAAGGAAAAATAAAACTAAAAAGCCCATCAACTTAGAAAATAGAATGAAATGATTGAATCGGAAAATTCTCTACCTACAAAGAACCACAATCATAGCATCATAGCAATCTTTTTTTTTTTTTTTTTTTAAATATATATATATATATATATGAGTAATATTTTTTAAATATATTTCGTAAAGAAATAAACATTTCTGAAGGAAATTACTACTTACTAATATGAAACTGAATCTCACAATTGAACTTTATATATGGGATACATACTTAAAGAATATATTTGGAATGCAAAATCGTTCCTGCACTTCTCAAACTTCAGCTTCGAACCTCCTGAGCAGCATATCGTTAATAAATTAGATAAGAGACTAAAGCAAACTCTGTTTTACTTTGCATGCACAAAACCAACAACTGAATACTCTTACGGCAACAATAGTATGCTTACGAAGTTAGGATACAAAGTTTATATCCAAACTGATATGGCATTTGATGTGGCATTATCACAACTTAATATGTGTCAAGTAATTACTTATTTTATCATCTCATTGACATTTGGTGAATTGTATAAGGGCCACGTATATGCCACATCAGTTAGGATACAAACTTTGCATCAAACCTTTATAAATGTAGCATTACTCCTCTTACGGTCATCCAATCTATCACTCCAATTCTACTCTTTTCATACATAAGTATCAAAGGCCACCTTGGCTTGTCAAACCTTTGAGTATGTTTCGGATTTGAGGTGTTGTGGCTTTTAATTCACAATTATTGTGGAACGGATTCGTTGACCGTAAATATAAGTGGGTTATAGTTGTTAAATGCGAAGGTGTCAAGTAAAATGAGTATTTACCAAACACTTTAGATATTATGCTTTCAAATTCATCGCATTATATTTGCCTTTTGCATTGTATTGAATAGCTTATGTTGAAATTCATAAGTCTAACACAACCCAAAAGCTAGCTTGAGAGTTGAGGATTGTCAAAGGCTTATATTTCAAGTTCATTCACTTTTCTCAGCCGACGTGGGATATTTTCTCCAACACTTCCCCTCACATGTAGGCTAGTCTTTCATCTATGTATAAATATGGCTCTAATACCTGTTGAAATCCATAGGCCTAACTCAACTCAAAAACTAGCTTATGAGTTGAAGGATACCTTATACTTATATTCATAGACCATAATGACTTCTCAGCCGATGTGGGATATTTTTCTCAATACTTCCCTCACGTGCAGGCCGATTGATTTTTGTCACGTGTGTAAGTAGTGTAGAGCCACTCATGTATGAGATTGGCTATATATAATGTTGAAGAGTGGACTAATCAATTGTACTCCTTTTGTCATAAAAGTGAAATTTCCACTTCAAATAAGCTAAAAAGTAAAGCAAAGGTATACAATAAAAAAATGAACCTTAAAATGAACATTAGCCATTTCAAACCTAAACTAGAAACCAATTTGACTACAGGTGCTTTTAATACAAGTGATTTTGAGTGTGTACACAAGCGATTTCTGGAAAAAGCACTTTTGGAAGATTGGTAACTACAGTTCAGTACAAGGTTTAGTTTCTAAACTAAATTGCTAAATTGAGCAACGAAATTGAAAATGAAGAACAAAAATTAAATCCTTTCCATCGCCAAATTATTACTGAACGGAAGAGGACTTACGGGTAAGAGAAATCGGCGAAGCGAAATTCAGATGCCGAAATATCGGAATCCGCCTCCGAAAAACTGGATCTGAAAAAGTGAAGTACCGATTTGCGAGGCCGAGAAGGACCGATTCTTGACGTACGAAATTCCGGTTCAATTGGTCGCAAAGTTTAGAACCGATTTAAAGATTTAAGGGGAATTGAATTTTATCGTTTCGGACTTTAAACAGCCGAGTCTCGGGGTTATTAAAATTACATAAATAACGAAGATAATAATAATGTATTATTTTTCTCCTATTCTACCGTTTCGTTTCGTTACGTACCGTTTTGAAAGTCATTAGACAACCCGATCACAGACCTTAGTGCTAAAAATTTCTTTAAAATTGGAAAAATTATCATTTTTTTCACCTAATGGCTAATAGATAGCATATGTATTATTTCCCACGAAAACATTAACATCGTTTACCTTTTCATTTGAAATTTCAAATCTGTTATTTTTTTGGAAATTGATAATTTTCCTTAAATAAAATGGATAATTTATAAAAAATTTCACTTTACCATATAAAAAAAATGAATAATTTTCAAACTGGAAATGAAAAAATGAACGATTTCAAAGTTTTCATGTCAAATAATACTTACGTTATTTATCAAGTAGAAAATGATAAATTTCCCATAAGGAAAAGTACAACTGGACTCAACATTTAGGGAAATAGACATAAAATTCTAATATTTCAAAAAAAAAATGTGTAGATCTCTTCAGTTAATAAATTTGATTATTGTGAATGCTGGTTTTCGTCCTAGGTACACAATCGAGAATTTGTAAGATGGGGCACTAGTGATCCTGCAAAACAAAGGTAGAGTGAGCATGAAGGATACTGCCCACCGGTGTGGTAGGTGCCTTAGGCACTCCGACGCTCAAGTCAGTAAAGATAAGTGAGCAGTAAACAAAATAAAGAAGAGAGCAAGATTTGATATTACCTTGATCTCCTTAGGCCGCCGTGAGGGCGAAAGGTTAGTGTTTATAGGTTCAGAGAACTCAGTTTAAGAAGTGAAGCTTGAATGTGAATGTTTTGAGTGGTGTTGTTATTTATAGGTAGAGAAATGTGACTTTATTAGTTGGCACAAGTCCCACAACATGCCCAAGGATTTGATGAAAAAAGTTTGAGCATGTGAAAATATGCCTTGTGTTAAAAGGGGAGCAATTGGTATATAATGAGAGGGGTTTGTCATTAAGCACCTGGCTTTATTGTGATTCAATAATGCTAAATTTTCTAGGCTGAGTTATCATTTTTGGGCTTTGTTTGTTGTTGAGTTTGAAGTGAAAAGACGATTATGCCATTGGTCCAAATTTGGCATGTACAGTTTGTCTCATACTCTCTAAGGCAAGAAGTCATTGACTTGAAGAATATTTCTATGCATGTCGTATGAAAAAAGATGCAAGAGTACCTGTCAAGAATGGATAGTTCTAAGCACTTTCCTCTGTCGTTTGGGTCAATGGATGGCCCAATAAAGTTTTTCGTATGTTTGGACAGAAGAGCCATGGGATTTTTGAAGTTTTGTCTGGTCGGAATGCAGTCCATGTTATGAGCTTGACTCGACATGAGTCTATGAGGGATGTCTCCGATCGACTGAACCAGATGAGGGTTCAGGATATCATCCATACGACATCTATCGTCTGGACTGAGAGTAATCCATGTCTTCATCTTGACTCGACATGTGTCTATGGGGAATATCCCCGGTCAACTGAACCGGATGAAGGTTCAGGATATGATCCACACGACATTTGTTATCTGGACTGAGCAGTCCACGTCTTCAACTTGACTCGACATGAGTCTATGGGGGATGTCATCGGCCGACTGAACCAGATGAAGGTTCAGGGTATTATCCATACGACATGTGGCATCTGGACTGAGTAGTAGGGGTGGCAAAACGAATCAACGAATCCAATTTGTATCGAATCCAATTTGTATCGAATCCTAAACGAATCGAATCAAAATGTGATGGATTCGTATTCGATTCGTTTATTAAATGAATCCTAATATCAGGATTCGTATTCGATTCGTTTATTAAACGAATCGAATCGAATACGAATATTCGTTTAGTCATGATATTATTTAATAAAATAATTTACCACACTTGATTTACAGTAATTCTTCATAAATATATACATATGAAATATGTGATTAATATATTTACTAAAAATAATTCACCAAATATCGAAAATATTATTTTTTCAATGGTAATTAGTTATAGTTTCTCGAATCTTAATTGAAAAATAACAAGAACTAATAAATATAAATAATAAAACGAATCCTAAACAAATAAACGAATCAATGAGCTTAAATTCGTATTCGATTCGTTTAATGGACGAATCGAATCGAATCGAATCGACCCAATTATTAAACGAATCTATTTTTTCAAACCCGTATTCACTTTAAAGTGAATCGAATCGAACGAATAAACGAATCCTGACCCAAATTGCCACCCCTACTGAGTAGCTCAGGTCTTCACTTGACTCGACATGAGTCCATGAGAGATGTCCCATGTCGACTGACTAGATGAAGGTTCAGGATTTAATTCATACGACATTGTCGTCTGGACTGAGAGTAGTCCAGGTCTTCACTCGACTCGACATGAGTCCATGGCGGATGTCCCATGTCGACTGAACCAGATGAAGGTTCAAGATTTAATTCATAAGACATTGTCGTCTGGACTGAGAGTAGTCCAGGTCTTCACTTGACTTGACATGAGTCCATGAGGGATGTCCCATGTCGACTGAACCAGATGAAGGTTCAGGATTTAATTCATACGACATTGTCGTCTGGACTGAGAATAGTCCAGGTCTTCACTCGACTCGACATGAGTCCATGGGGGATGTTCCCGGTCGACTGAACCAGATGAAGGTTCATGATTTAATTCATACGACATTGTCGTCTGGACTGGGAGTAAAAAAAGTCATATTATATATTTAAAAATTGAAATCTCTTTAGATTTATGGCCTAATTTTAAGTCAAATTTTGAAAACCTAACTAATCGTCTGTGTCAATTGTCTCTAAGGTCACCTCTATCATCAATATGACATATGAGAGAAAGTAGCTTAGATCTTCATGAGATGATTCGAAGTGGGTGTCTAGACAAGTAGTATTTTGAAAACCTGACTGGTGTTTTTGAAAGCCAATTTTTATTATTTAGCCGGATCGAACTCATGACCGACTCACAATTCGACCTGTAATACCCTGTTTATTTATGACATGATAATATGATTAATTTTTCATGCATGAGACGTCTTCATACATATAATTATGTATTAATGGGTTAGATGCCTTTGAAACCCTACCCGAGAGCTCGGAAAAAAAATCAGTTTTAGTACTTTACAGTCAACAGAATCCCATGAGCAGCCTTTGGTATTTTGATCATATCTTAGGCTAAAAATATAAACTTTCAGTAATTTTAGTACCTTCGGAAAGTTAAGACATAGGGATACAACTTTCATATTAAGTATTTTGCCTAATACTGACCAGAACTAGGTCATATTTGGGCTCAAAGTCAGCCCTATCTACTATGATGAGAATTGCTACATAAATATAACATGTGACTTATTAATTTGATATTATTTTATTAATATATATAAAGTCAAATATAGCCCACGTTTTTTTACCTCATTTCTTTTCTTTTTATTCCTTTCCTCTGACAAGAAAAATACAACCATTTTCTCCTTCATTTTTGCATCTCAATATCAAGTCGAAATTGATGATTTTCCATGCGAATCAAGTAAGCTCCATATCCTTTATTTTAGTGTTTTCCTTTCATTGTAGAATGATTACGCAAACTTAAGTTTTGAATCTAAGGAAAACTTAAGTTTGGGGTTTGTCTATTTTTCATGTTTAAGAGAATTAGAGTGACTATTTATGCTTTAATTGATGTTATGACATGAATTATGCATGAATTTGGTTAGAAATAACAAATTTAAAAAAAGGGGTATGATGGTCGAATTTAAAGGATGAGAGAAGGCATGTTGTTGTGGCTTGGTGATGTTATAATTAAGATATATAGTGACTAATGTTGTGATAATTGTGGTCTTACATTTGGTATGGTTGTGAGATATGAATTTGAGGGTGTAGATGTGAGTCCTCCTCCTTGATTTGGAGTGATGATATTGTGAATGTGGTATGGATGATGATAATGTAATAAACTAAGATTCTTATTAATTATTGTTGTGATAATTATTTGTGATGCTTGTGTGAAATTGACATTATAAGAAAATATGGAATTATCGACCGAAATTACCGACTGAAATAGTCGGTTGGTAATTTTTTGATATTTACCGACTGAATACCGACCGAAAATGATAAAAAAAATTTCTGACCAATTACCGATCGAATATTCAATCAATAGTCAGTCGGTAATACGGCACGTAGACCTGGCCACCGGTTTGGTTCGGAACCGAACCGACCGATTTCCTGTTCCACAATAACCGAATCGGAATGTAATCGGACGGTTCCGGTTCAAATTATTATTTTTTAAATAATTTTAAAAAATGGAAATTAAATTTTAAATAAATTTGTAATTGGATATTATTATCAAATAAATATAATGAATTTTATTAAATTAAATTAAAAACTTAAATTAAAAATAAAATAAAAACTTAAGTTTATTTGAATTTTAATAGTGGAACTGAACAGTATCGATTGGAACAGTCCGGTTCCAACGGTTCGGCTAGGGTGGGAACCCTCACCAAACCATATGAAATTGGTTCCGATTCGGTTCCCGAACCGGAATTGAAAGGAACCGGAACCATTTGGTTCCTTTTGGTTCGGTTTCGGTTCTGAACCGGAACCGTGATCGGGTCTAACGGTACGAAAGATTAATAAAATCTAATTATTTATTTATTCATTCGATCGGTAATTTTACCGATCGAAATACAGTTGATCGGTAGTTCGGTTGGTAAGTTACCGACCGATGCTATTTCAATCAGTAATTTTTCATCGACGAGTCAAATACCGACCGAAGATATTCGGTCGATTTTCAGTCGGTAATCATGATTACCGACCAAATTTTTTAGATTACTGATTGAATATTTGATTGGTAATCTCTAATTTTCTTATAGTGTGAATTTGACCGATTGATGCTTGTATTGACCGAGTGAATCATGGTGTTGTTGATGATGGTCATTGTGACCGAGAGTGGTGATGGTATGGTGAGTGATATTGTTGCCAAGAGTAAGGCTAACTGTTTGATGTTGGCGATAATGTTGTGAGATGGTTAGTGTGTGTTAAATGAATACGCATAATAATATCAATGTTGTGTTATATGATTAAGATATCTTTGGTACATGTGTCACTCACACGCATGCTTAGGTTCATAAATGTTCCAGTATACTAATTGTACTTGAATTTTTATTTCAAGATTCAACGCATGAGAATCCATCCAATTTCCTTCGATCACGCGAACGTGTTAATTTATCGTCAGTTTTGTGAGTGGATGTTACTACTTTTATGTTTAAACTTTAAGTGATTTGCTTAATTTATTTAAATTTACGTGAACTTCGAGTTTACAATTTACGCAAGTATGTTTGTGGTATGTTATGTTCTCATGATACGTAATCTAAGTACACGTTACATTTCAAGAGTCATGAAAAATATGTATATATCTAAGTCGTTTGGCTCTACGATCCACGTTTCCCAATTTACAAATCACATTCCATGATCTCAGTTTATAGTCTAAGTTTACAATTCAAAGATTTCAGTTTATGTTTTCCAATCTTTAGTCCATGTTTCACGTCCTACAGATCCCGATACCATTTTCTGTCCATGTTTACGATTTTCAGTTCACGATTTTCATATTTTCAGTCCATGAATTACATGTTTTAGTTTCACGATTTACAATTACAAGGTGTGTGAAGAGTTTGGTTGGCGAGTTGGTATTGTCATATCAGTGCTGGTTAGGGAATCCGCTCGCATTGTATCAATTTCATACCTATTCCAAAATAGGTAATGGGTCTTGTAGGGGTGGTGTAAGCGGAAATTAGCACATATGTCAGTTTATGATTTTCTTAAGCACGTTTAGAGGATCCCATCTCATGTTTTCGATATATGTATATATTTTTCATGTTCATTAGATTTTCATGATTTAGGAACTATGTTTCATGATGCACGATTTACATGTCATGATTTACAAATTATGAATCACAGTTATGCTTCACGATCTACAAGTCACGTTCTATAATTGCAGATCATGATTTAAAGATTTCAAATTATGAATTACAGTTACATGTCACAGTATTCAGTCAACGTTTCACGATTTACAAGCCACATTTCATGATTACTATTTTCAGTTTACTTTTTTTATGTGTCATTGTTACATGTTTATAGTTATATTTCCATATGTCATGTTTGTATGTTTTTATTTTAGGTTTCATGTGTAATGAACATAGTTTACGTTTTCACTTGAGATATTTTGGTTCATGATGTGTGTAATTTTAGTTCATGATTCAGTTTTTAGCTTTCAGTTTTCAATTTATGTTACGATTATAGTCATGTTTACAGTTTACATGTCATGCTTATAGTTTATGAATTTCAGGACTTTCAGATTATGATTTATAAGAAATATAGTTTATGTTTCATGCTTTACATAATACAATTTACATATTTACAAATACAAATGATTAAATACTTTCAAACGCCAGTAGAGTGTTGTCCCATAATGTATAGCTACTAGAGTATGCGCATGTTGCCTAATGGATTTTTTTAGTGACCCTCTTAGGCTTAATCATGTTCATGTCCATGTTCCTCTTATCACATTATACAATTTTCAGACATGTTTACTGTACAATTTATGAATTACAGATCATGGGTCTGTTGGGATATATACCCTAGAGCTTCATGTAATGTAAACAAAATTATTTGTTATGAATAAAGATGCATTATTCATTTATCAAAATGTTTGATTTAAATTGCATATTGTAAATTATCTTGTTTACCCTTGATTACTCATGTACCTTCAAACTTAGTGTATAAGTGTCATATACAAGAGGATTTAAGTCCGAAGTTAGTAATGTAAAATAATCCATAGAGAGCAAATAGAACGAGTACTTTGTTTATGATTTATCTATAGCTGCGGTCCATTCTATAATTGTACGGCGACCTTGATCCGAGATCGTCCATGTGGTGACATGAGAATAAAAGCACCTTATATGGTGTGATCATATAGGACTAAAACCAGATAAAAATGAATTTCTTATAATATCCGTTAAATAAAGAAATTTATTTCAATCTACTAGATGGTCAAAAATGGATGATCTGAATCCTGAGTATACTGCGAACTCCGGCATGGCAAGCTATGTCCTTTGATTTACAAATGTGAAATTGGTGTAGCAGTCCCGACCAATAGCTACGTACTTTGGGGACATGATTTGGTGTGTAGATGAGGACGTTTTACATATATATGAAGTTCACTCATTCTTACGAGAAGTAGAAGGAGTATCTTCCTTAAGGGATGATTCGATACTTGAACGATTAGAGCGCTCAAGTCTTTCAATTGCGAATAGAAATATTAATATTAATAATAGTTATGAATAAATCGTTCATTAGAGAATCGATGGTACTTAAGGTAAAAATAATTAAAGGGGTATAACGTATATTATGACCCGACTTTAATTATGAGATACTCATGAATGGTCAATCCGTATGCAATGACTATATTGATGGACACCGACGTAGTTCGGCTTATATTATCCATCTACAACAACGAGAGTGAAACTTCAGATTTTTTGTGGAATAATTCGAAGTTAATAATTCAGAATATTTAGTTAAAGAGTTTAATTAATATTCCAAGATTATTGGACCTCGGAACTGTAGATCCATTTGGTCCTCGTGCTAGCTCGATATACTGTAGCAAATTAATTATATTTGGACAGTTCAATTATATACTCACATACATATATTATTATTATTAGAATTAATAATATTTTTGTCACACATGTAACTTTATATTATTTTTAATATAAGGTTTTTATTAAATAAATGATTATGAGATAATAATTTAATTTAATATATATTAAATTATTTGATATATCATTTATTGTAATGATGAATTTTTCAAATATGATTTGTAAAAATTCAACATTTCATTAATGTTTTGTTTACACATTTTCAACAATACATTTAATTGTTATTATGATGACAATTAATAAGTTGGTTGTTGTAAATATTAGGTGTAGAAAATAAGGGTGGTTGAATTTATGAGATAAAAATGCTTATGTTTTTTGTTTAACATTAACCTTAAGTATAAAATGAAAAAAATAAGTTTTTTCTTTAGAAGAATTTTTCATTCTTGAAAAACCTAGCCATCATTGTTCTTGTTTTCTTTCAAGTGTTGAAAAAAAAAAGAGCAAAAAAAGAAAAGAAAAATTCTGGTGTAACAGATCTTAACTCAATCTCTAAAGTGTTTAGGGAGTTGGTTTCAAAACCTTATTTGAATCTCTAAAGAGTTTAAGGATTTGGTTTTGTGAGTGAAATCCACACTTCTTTTTGTTGGTAGCGAGATATAGCTCGAAAGATCATTCGAAGTTGGAACAAACTTTCTTCTTCTTTCTTTTCTCTATACACATGGCAGGTTTTGTGTTTAGAGCTTGGATATAGCACCAAGAAATCACTCAAGACAGCACACAAACTTTCAAGAACAAGCCAGCGCATCGCGACTCCCACACAGTGTCGCGACGCACCAAAGAACAAAATCTAGGCAGAAACGTTCAAGCTCTGAGCGTCGCGACGGTAGCATTATCACGTCGCGATGCAGAGACGAGTAATAAGCTGGTTGAGGGTGTGATGAACACTAAAAATATAAATTTATTAAAAGAAAAAAATAATCATTTTACACTTGTAGTTTCATTAATTCCCCTAATTTAGCACAATTGTGAAATAATAATTAAATTTATATTTTATATATTTTTATTGTAATTTTTATTTCTTGTGTATGCAAAATACTGCTTTGGAAGTTAAACGGGAAAAATGGATATGAAATATGAACTCATGACCTAGAAATTCAAAAATAACGTGAAAACTATATTCAAATCAGACTTGGAAAATATTCACCGTGTTTAGATTGACAACAAAATGAGCTTATAATGTATTAAGCCACACATGTATTTTATTATTATTATTATTATTATTATTATTATTATTATTATATATAACGTATTATTATAAAAAAAATAAAAGACAAAATAAGAAAATAATAATAATTGGCAATTGCTTTCCACTGCAAGCTTCGCTTGCAACTTGCAATTTGCACAAGAGGTGTTAAGCGCATCTATAAATAGAGGTATTCGGAACCTCATTTAAGTAGCGAAATTCCCACAAGTCTCTCTTTTGAGAATTTGTGGGATGAGCTATTGTGTTTTTTTTTTTTTTTTTTTTGTAATTTCCTTTTCTTTTATTAATAAAATTATGAGTGTTATTATTTATATTTTGTTCTGCTAATTTGTATCATGATAGGGTAAATGTGAAGCTATTGGTATGAAAATATAGGTGATTTTTATTTATATTATATTTTATAAATTGTGATTATTTCCCAGATAAATTTGTACTCTTTCCAATTTATTGAGTACTTTTGACTAGCTGTACATAATCCCCGATTGACACAAATAATACTTAAATATAAGAGTGTACTATTGAAAATATGGATTAGTTATAAACAATACGGTTGTACATGTTTTGACATATTTAGTATCTTGACATGAC